>QTSX02002866.1:0-410750 GCA_014839935.2 Entomophthora muscae | reverse complement strand
CTTGGCCCCAAACCTTTTCTTTGGGTGCTTGTGAAACACCTTCAGGCTGTAGCTTGTCTTCATCTCACTGTTAAGACAGGCACTTTGGTAGTTCCAAGGCGCTGTGGCCCTGCTCTTCCCTCTCCTGAAATTCATCTTCTTGCCTACCCATTGTTGCTCAAAGTACTCAATGTAATCCTTGAAAATGGTGGAGTGCTTTTTAACACAAGCATCTTCCAGGGGGGCCTCAAAACCAAGCCCGGTATGCTCTAGTTGCACAAAAGCCAAGGTAGCAAACTGGGTCATGGCAAAGCAGCACCACCTTTACCATCATTAAAATACTTTTCAAAGAGCTCCTTCTTGCCCTCAAGATTCTTGATGAGGGCCTGCCTAAAATGGAAGAAGCAGCCCTTTACTTCCCCATTGAAGGTGGCCTTGAAGGCTCTGAACTGAGCAAGCTCAAACTCCATAATGATAACCTTTGGCCCAAGTGAGTGTGCATAAGTAAGCTGCTCAGCACCTATAACAGACATATTCTTCTTAGTGGAGGAAGGGTTCACTCTGCTGGTGTGGGTGGGAGGGGGGAGCTGGTTGGTGAAAGGGAGGTCAAAGCATCCCAGACAATTTTGAATGCTCTGGTGTAGACTTCTGTTTTGATACCAGGCAGAAGAAAGAACACAAGGGGGATGACCTGGTCATTGAAATGCCCATGCAGGACCCAAAGCTGCTTGAAAAGTGTGGGTAATGTTGAAAATGTGCTGTTTCAAAGCCAGATGGTAGCAGTGTTGAGCTGCTTCAAGTTTTGGGTTGTGGTGTAGGCAATGATACTATCCTCTAATTCCTGCCCATTGTCATGGAGCAGGAGCATCTCTCCATCCTTGGTCTTCTTGAGGGCATCAGAAAGGACCAGTTATTCAATTGTGGTGGCACTCTTTGACAGGGGGCTTGAGGCTTGGCGCCTATTGCTCACAAACTTGACTAACTGGCTGTGGGTTGGTACCCTCTTGAGATTGGTGGGAGAGAGGTGCTTACAGGCAAGCACAGTCAGCTGGGTGGTGGAAAGGCCCTTGGAGATAGGCATAATCTGCACAAGGTACAATTTGAGAAGGTGGGCTATGGTAGTGTTGGGCATCACACAAGTGTGCTTGCTCTTGATAGTTTAGACCTTCTCCCAGTGCTTGGTGTTAGGCCAAACTTGACAGGAGCAGTCTCACAGGTATAGTGGCGGCTCTTGACGCCCCAGTTGGTGTTATTGCAGCTGAAGATGTAACCGTTGGCCACCATGGCTGGCCCACCTTTGACACTCATGATGGGGAAAAAACTTTGGCAAGGTGGAAGGAACCTTGAACTTCCCATTGACATTGCAGATATTGTGGGCCAACAGAGGGTCCCATGGGCCAGCAGGAGCATAGTGGAAGCCAGGGAAGTATTTAGGGCACAGCTTAGAGTCATCCTCAGATGAACTGGAACAGGGAGAGCTTGATGGCTGGGGAGAAGAAGGGGGCTTGTTGTGGTTGCTCTCATGTGTAGGAGACTTATCCTTGGGAGTGGACTTTTTGATGGAGCACTGCTTCTTGATTGGCTCCTCATCTGAGTCCAAGTTATAGAAACTGTGGTCTTTAAGGGAGCCATCAGATTTCTCTCACCCAGTGAAGTGAAGTGAGCTGGGCTCTGCTCAGGGGAGGGCTCAGGGGAAGGCTTTGGAGAGGGCTTAGGGGCAGCCTTCTTTGAGGATGAAGGCTTCTCCTTGGGGGTCTTGGGAGCCTTGGTGGGATCCTTGGGGCCTTTGGGCTGTTTGAAAAGGTTTTTGCTCTATAAAAAATAATTAAAAGGGGTTAAATAAAGACTTTTATTTAAAAATAAAAAATAACCATAAAAATTATCATATCTAAACTTTATACTTATAGGGCTTTCAGTGAATTTTAAAATATAAAAAATATTGTTAAAGCCTTTATTTTGTTAAATTTTTTAAATATCAAGTAAAAAGCTAAGAGAAAAAATGCAAAATTATTAAAATTTAGATATAGATTTTATTTTAAACCCCAAAAAATATGAAAAAGAAAAGTTAAAAATATAACATAGAAAAATTTCTAATGTTTTTATTATGTAAAACATAAAGCTTTATATATGTAAAGTCAAAAGTGTTGACATTATGAGTGTCAATTAGTTTAAAAAGCTGAATTCCTTCTGACAAAAATAGAAAATTGTAGACATTATTTGAGATAACATTGGCACTGTCAACATTTTTTTTGAGAATTTACTATGTTTTTTTATAGTATGCTTAATTAAATTTAAGCAAACCAGCAAATATTATCTGTGTTCTGTGTGTTTTTGCTCACAAAATAAAATTTAAAAAAAACATACAAAAACAAGTCAAAAAAATAAAGGTAAGTATTTCTTTATTAAAAATAATATTTTGGGAGTGAGAATATGATATTTTACTATTGTTTTTATATAATCTTGTTAAGAAAGCTTTCTTCAGTAATGAAAAGGGTAAAGTGTCAACTTCACCACTTACAGTATCCTCAATAGGCAGTGGCATAGTATTTTTGGCTTAATTGTGCCACTCTAATTTTCTTAAATCCATTCTAGTGGATGATCACAAGAAAATAGACAAAATTTCTGATTGTCACTATTATTATTGATAAAAAATTATATAGTAAATTACATAGTAAATCTGGTTTAAATTATGGGATTGCCGTTAGCCACCAATCCATTTATTATATTAAGGACAGAATAAGTGACAGAGATAAATTTATAAGATGAACATTTCAATAATATGCTATATGCACTAAACCTATTTCAATATATTAAATTAATAAAGAATATTTTTAAGTGCACAATTAATTTTTCATTGTAGATGTTTCAGTTTTGATATTAAAAATAAGTTAGGCTTAAAAAGTGATGGCATTGACACTTAAATCGTGATAAAAAATTGATAAATAAAGAAATTTCTAGTAAATGTAAAGAAAAAATTGAGTTGAATAACTTTTTTTGATTAAAATTATTATTAGCTTGTGTCAAAATTGTTATAACTGTGCTGTTTTAGCAGAGTTACAAGGGGAAAATATTTAGAAACTAGATAATAGTCTTTATTGAGAGATATGGATTATATAGTTAATGTGAGTCATGGATAGCAGGAACATGATTGTGTTGATCACACAGTTGGACAGTGAAGGGGGGTGGCTTGATCCTGGTAATGATTCAAGCGCCAAAACAAGGTATCTGTTGTAAGGGATCATCATTTGTTCATGTTGCTGGATTTGGAAATTTGAGCCAACTTCCTAGTCTGGCTTTGAGTGCCTGGATAATCAGATTGTAGGTCACAAACCCGCTAACTTGGAACCTTGTTGGAAGGTCAAGTCTACTGTTTTGATACCCCCTGACTGAAGGTTGGCCTCCTCTGGGGGAAGGTCATCAGGGAGATTGTTGGGAGCCCAGGTGCCATACTGGACTAACTGTTGTTCTGTGGCAGGTAGGACAGTCTCATGTTGTTTCTGTATTGCTTTGCAGGGTCTCAGGCAATTATGGTGGAGGGTCTTGTCTTGTTTATGTTTCTCAAGTCCTTGAACAAGGTAAGTGCTGTTTTTGTTTACCTTTAGGATGATTGCTGGGCCTACTTTCTCTGGTTGTAGCTTACTTTTGTTGATTTTCATGACCCAAACTTTATTGCCAACCTCATGTCTGTTTTGGATGGGGATGAATTTCTTTTGCAAACGCTTTTCTTCTCTTTCTGATTGATTGCTGTTGGCTTGCATGACCTGGGGATCTTAACAGGGTGGAACATTGCTTGGTATTTCTAGCTTGGGTCCTGATAATGATTGAATGATATTGGGTTGTGTGCCATAAAATAACTTGAATGGGCTTTTCCTGTTGGATCTGTTCACACAATTCTGGAATACAAGCAATGCAGTTGGTAGCTGCTTGTAACATTACTCAGGTCTCCTGGCGGTGAGCTTGGCCAAGGCTTGCATGAGGCTGCCATTCAGCCGCTCCACACGTCCATTGGCCTGAGAATAATAAGGTGTTGTCACCGTGTGCTAGACCCCATTCTTGGTGAGGTATACATTGGTATCTTCAGAGGTTAATTATTTGCCTCCGTTGGTTATCAGGAGTTCTGGCTTTCCAAACTTGCTGATGATTTCTTTCCCTATTAATTGTTGTACGTCATTGCCAGTGTGCGCCTTTACTGCTTGGGCTACTGGCCATCTTGTAGCAAAGTTAATTGCGGTAATGATGTAATTCTTCTCATTATGTTCCCTGGCATGGGGCCCACAATGTCTAGGGCCCACACCTTGAAGGTTAGTTGTGTGAAGATAGGTGGTACAGACTTAGGTGAGGTTTTGCTCTTTTCAAATTTTTCACATATTAGCATTAGTCCAAGACTTCCTGAACGTCTCTGTACAGGGTTGGCTATCATGCTTTGTGTTTAAGGAATTCATAGAGGTTGCGGCTTTTTGTGTGCCCTAGGTCTCTATGGTATTGTAGGAATGTGTCAACTTGCTGGTGTGGGAACATAAGGGATTGTGGTTCTGTCATACATTTTTGATGTAGGGTTCCATACACGTCTGGAAATAAGTGCTCATTCTTAATGAACGTCTCCTTTGTTATGTCTGTGATGCCAGGGGAGAAACCTTTATCCTTTGTTCAGAGTACCAGGAGGGACCAGTCTGGGTCAAGCCCATTATCTCCCCTTGTGGCTCTGATGTACAGGCACAAGAGTGCGTCTGCCATGGCAAGTTCTGGACCAGGCTTGTACTGTATAAGCATATTAAATCTCTCCAGGAGTTTTATCCAGCAGGCCTGGTAACAGATAATATTTGCTTGGGTTTTGAAATATATAAGCAACTTGTGGTCAGTCAACACTGTGAATTCTTCCTGTTGCTCTAGGTAACAATGTCATTTGACTAGGCAGTGCACAATTGCTAACAACTCTTTGTCATGTATAGGGTATTGACACTTGCCGTCTGTCAGTTTCTGTGATTTTTAGGCTACAGGCAGGAAATTACCATAATTGTTTTTGATTTGTAGAACTCCCCCAATGGATGCATCTGAGGCGTTGGTTTCCATTTGGTATTCCTCATTGCATTTGGGATACTGTAGGATTGATGCTGTTGTGAGTTTCTCTTTGAGACACCTAAAGCAAAGATCTTGTTGGGGGGTCCATACAAACTTGAATTTGGCACCAGTTATGGCAGACAGGGGTGCAGTCAGGACGCCACAGTCAGTTATAAAACAATGTACGTAGGCAACCATCCCTAAGAATGTGTGGAGTTCTGACTTGTCTTTGGGTGGTGGCATTTTGCAGATGGCCTGGATCTTCTGACTGTTGGGTTTAATGTCATCCTTTGAGACTATGTGTCCTAGAGAGGGCAGCTGCTCACAAAAGAACTGACACTTGGAGGGCTTGGCTAGTAGCTTGTGTTGCACCAAGGTAGCAAAGACTGTCTCTAAGTCCCTGTGGTGCTGCTCTACCAAGGGGCTATAAACAATAATGTTGTCCAGGTAGACTAAGGTGTGCTTGCCTATATGAGATTCAAACAACTTCTTCATGAAGGTCACAAAAGTTGGCAGAGTGTTTTCAAACCAAAATTGAGCACCACACATTTGTATGAGCTGTATTTAGTGTGGAAGGCTGTTTTGGGGATATATTACTCTTTGATACGGATCTGGTTGTAGCCTGCAGTTAAGTAAATCTTGGAGAATACTATTGTCAAAACAGCAGGCTTGACCTGCCAGCAAGTTTCCAAACAAGCGGGTTTGTGACCTGCAATCCAATTACCTGGCCACTCAAAGCCAGACTAGGAAGTCAACTCAAATTACCAAATCCAACAACATGAACAGATGATGATCTTTTATGGTGGATCCCTCCTTTTGGCGCTTGACTCATTACCAGGATCAAGCCACCCCCTTCTTCCATCCAACTGTGTGATCAACAATCATGTTCCTGCTATACATTGATTCACCATGACTATATAATCACTATCTCACAATAAAGATTATTATCTAGCTTCAAAATATTTTCCCCCTTGTAACTCTGCTAAAACAGCACAGTTACAACAAAGGTAGCAGAAGGTAGGTTCTCCATCCTACCTTATCTTAAAAAATTGTGCCTGTTGCCCACATGCGCTGCGGCCAAAATACCTTGACAGAATTATGTCTGGCCTCCCGCCTGACTGGACCCTGTACACCCCTGGTGCTGAGATGCCCAATGGCTCTGTCCTGTACCAGAACACAGTGATTTCACTACCTGCCTTCAACGCCATGTCTGTACAAGGACTCTTTCAGTCTCCCTCCTCCATTCCTTGACTAACCAACAAAAACGCTATGCCCGCTATGTAGCCCAAAGACTGTGAAGCGCCGCCTTGGAACCTTTTGCCAGGGCCAATGACAACAATGCTGCCTCATGGATAAAGTCCGCCCAGAGCAAGCTGGCCCAGATGGAATGTCCGCAGTGGTTTTGGATTGCGGAAATCTCCATCCGCCTGACAAATGACGCTGGCACCTGGTGTGACAAGTGGCACAAGAAACACGTCAAAAAGAACTGGGATACCTTCAAGCAAGACTTCTTGGCAAGATTTGTGCTTAAGGATACAGCGCTCATGATCATACAACAAGTAAAGAACCTAACCCAAACAGGCACTGTGAAGGAACTCACCTGTGCCTACAAGGAACTCTAACTTTGTGAACCATCTGACATGGCCTTTGACACCCCAGCCACACATCTCATGTACTACAATACCCTCAAGTTGTATGTGATGAGACACATGAACCTGGACCAGGTGACCAATCTTCAAAGCCTGTACCACAAAGCGGAGAAAGCGGAACAAACCTGCAACACCCTTCATAAGGCAAAAACAGGGAAAAAAAGAGAGACCCAAGGATTCCCACACAGGCGGGCGCTCCACTCAACCACCCTCTGGAAACAACAGGAATAGCACCAACCATAAGCCCACAAGCTCAAATGGACATGGGAATGAGAGCAATGGCCATTCAAACTGTACCCATTTCCATATCTTTGCCACGCAAGGCAATTAAGACAAGGGAAAAGCCCCAGGAGAGCATTAAGTGAGCCAAGCTCTCCCCACACAACTCCTGACTTGCCCAATAATGAGTACCAACCCAAGGACGTGGACCAAAGCCCAATGATCCAAGTGCCCTTGGAGGACCCGGTACTTTATACTATTGCCAGACATCCCAATAAACTGATGTCCTATCATTTTCATTTTTGCAGTTACACAGGCTCAGCACTCCTGGATTTAGGTGTGGATCAAACCCTAGTCAACGCAGCTTTGTAGATAAGTTTAAGCTAGCCACTAATCCTTTGCAGATTAAAAACGTGGTTTTAGCTGATGAAAATCACATTGCTGTGACAAGGGAAACTCCCCCTTCTCTATCATGCTTGATAGCCTTCATTCTACCATCCAAGGACCTGTAATCAAATTTCCCAAGTTTGACATTGTACTGGGGTTAGACTGTTTACAAGAGAACAATCCTCACGTAGACTGGGCAACCTCAGTGTTGACCATCAAGCGTGAAGGTGTCAACCACCAGATCTACCCTGACTCAGTAGACCAACTCCTATGCAACCACGTCTTTGTGCACATCACAGAGACCCTGGACAAAAAGGAAAACATGAAGGCAATCAACTTGGACTCCTGTCAGTATGAGATCATACACTTCAAGGATCATTAGGATACCTCCACGCCTCAGGACTGCAAAATTGTGGTCCGCCATCCAGAAATCTTCAAAGAAGCGCTACCCTGGCTGCCCCCTGAGAAACACATCCAACATTCCATCCAACTCAAAGGGGCTGTTCCCAAAGCTTGCCCTATCTACAGGCTGACCCCAAAAAAAGACAACACCCTATGCACCTACCTCAAGGAGGCATTGGAGAAAGGACTTATTCACCCCTCACAGTCTCCCTTTGGGGCTGCCGTGTTCTTTGTGGCCAAGAAAGACGGTACCTTACATCTGGTCACAGACTACCAAGCCCTAAACAAAGTTACCATCAAGAATCATTATCTACTACAACTTATTGATGATCTCTTTGACGCCTTGGGAGGAGCCACAGTCTTCTCCAAGATTAATCTGACTGCAGGCTACAACCAGATTTGCATCAAGAGGGAAGACATCCCCAAAACAGCCTTACATACTAAATACAGCTCATACAAATGTGTGATGCTCAAAATTTTAGCATGACAAACGCCTTGTCAACCTTTTTTACCTTCATGAACAAAGTATTCACACCACACATAGGCAAGCATGCCCTAGTCTACCTGGACAACATCATTGTCTACAGCCCCTTGGTGGAACAGCACCACAGGAACTTAGAGACAGTCTTTGCTACCCTGGCGCAACACAAACTGTTGTCCAAGCCCTCCAAGTGCCAGTTCTTCCGCAAGAAATTACCCTTCCTGGGACACATAGTCTCAAAGGACGGCATCAAACCCAACAGTCAAAAGATATAGGCCATATGCAAGATGCTGCCACCCAAGGATAAGTTGGAACTCCTCATCTTCTTGGGGATGGTGGCCTATGTATGCCGCTTCATACCTGACTGTGGCATTTTGACTGCCCCCTTATCCATCATAACTGGCGCAAATCCAAGTTTGTGTGGACCCCTCAACGTGAACTCTGCTTTAGATACCTCAAGGAAAAGCTCACGGCGGCTCCCATCCTGCAATACCCTAAATGTGACAGGGAATACCAAATGGAAACTGACACCTCAGATGCATCCATCTGGGGAGCCCTACAAATCAAAAATAGTGATGGTGACTTCCTGCCTGTAGCCTATGAATCACAAAAGTTGACAGATGGTGAGTGTTTATACCCTATCCACAACAAGGAACTGTTGGCTATTGTGCACTGTCTAGTCAAATGGTGCTGTTACCTGGAACGGCCGGAAGAATTCACAGCACTAACCGACCACAAGTTGCTCATATATTTCAAAACCCAAGCAAATCTATCTTGCCGCCAAGCCTGCTGGATGGAGCTCTTGGAGAGATTCAACATGCTCATACAGTACAAGCCTGGTACCAAGCTTGCCATGGCAGACGCCCTCTCACGTCTATATGCCCGTGCCAAAAAGGGGGAAATGGCCTCAACCCAGACTGGCCTCTCTTGGTACTACAAACAAAGGACAAGGGTTTCCCCCTGGTACAACCAACATAACAAATGAAACAGTTATCAAAAACAGACACCTATTTGCTGATGTATATGGGACCCTACACAGAAAAATGTCTGAAGGCACTACCATTCCCTATATCCCCACACACCAGCGGGTAGACACCATTCTACGCTATCACAGAGACCTTGGACACACCAAGAGTTGAAACCTATATGAGTTCCTTAAGCACAAGGCCTGGTGACCAACCTTATATTGTGATGTTCAGGAAGTCCTAGACCAATGTGAGGTATGCAAAAAGTTTGCCAAAAGCAAAACCCCTCCAAAGTCAGTACTTCTCATCTGTACACAACTATCCTTCAAGGTGTGGGCCCTTAACGTTGTTGGCCCCATGCCAGGGAAACACAATGATAAGAAATACATCATCACCACCATAGACTTTGCTACAAGATGGCCAGTAGCCCAAGCAGTAAGGGCACACACTGGCAATGATGTATGACAATTTATTGGCAAAGAGATAATCAGCAAGTTCAGAAAGCCAGAACTCTTGATAACTGATGGAGGGAAAGAATTGACCTCCAAAACCACCAATGTATACCTCGCTAAAAATGGAGTTGAACATACCGTGACAACACCATACCACCCACAGGCCAATGTACCTGTAAAGCAGCTTAACGGCAGCCTTGTGTAAGCCTTAGCCAAACTCACTGCTGGGAGACCTGAAGACTGGTATAAGCAGCTACAGACTTCATTACTTGTGTGTTGAACCTGAGTGAACAGATCCACCAGAAAAAGCCCTTTTGAGTTGGTATACGGCACACAGTCAAATATCACCAAGCATTAACAGGACCCAACCTGGAAATCCCAAGGAAAGTCCCCCAGGCTCAGACCCTCAAATTATAGAGGCCAACTGCAAACAAACAGAAAAGGAAAATGAACATCTTCAAAAAACCTTTGTCCCCATCTGAGATAGACATGAAGTTGGGGACAAAGTTTGGGTCATAAATGTTGATAAAAGCAAACTAAAACCAGAGAAAGTAGGACCAGTTATCATTCTAAAGGTAAACAACAATAACACTTACCTTGTGCAAGGACTTGGGAAGCGCAAACAAGACAAGACCCTACACCATGATTGCCTGAGACCCTGCAAAGCAAGACAGAAACAACAAGAAATTGCCCTGCCCACCACAGAACAACAGTTAGTCCAGTATGGCGCCCGGGCTCCTGACAACCTCCCTGACAACCTACCCCCAGAGGAGGCCAACTTTCAGTTGGGGGGTATTGAAACAGCAGGCTTGACCTGCCAGCAAGGTTCCAAAAAGCGGGTTTGTGATCCACAATATGATTACCCGGCCACTCAAAGCCAGACTAGGAAGTCAACTTGAATTACCAAATCCAACAACATGAACAGATGATGATCCTTTACAGTGGATACCTTGCTTTGGCGCTTGACTCATTACAAGGATCAAGCCACCCCCTTCACCATCCAGCTGTGTGATCAACACAATGATGTTCCTGTTATCCTTGATTCACATTGACTATATAATCACTATCTCTCAATAAAGATTATCATCTAGCTTCTAAATATTTTCCCCTTGTAACTCTGCTAAAACAGCACAGTTACAATACTATGGAGCCACCAAGGGCATCAAAGAGTGTGTCAATGAGTGATAGTGGGTAAAAATTCTTAATGGTAACTTTGTTTAGGGCTCAATAATCTGTGACTAGGTGTAGATTACCATGCTTCTTGGCCACAAAGAACAAGGCAGCCCCAAAAGGAGACTGTGAGGGGCAGATAAGTCCTTTCTCTAATGCCTCTTTGAGTTAAGCACATATGGCGTCATCTTTGTTTGGGGTCTGACAATAGATGGGTTGTGCCTTAGGCACAGCTCCCTTGAGTTGGATGGAGTGTTGGATATGCTTTTCTGGAGGCAACCCAGGTAAAGCCTCCTTGAACATTTCTGGATGGTGGGCTATAATTTTGCAATCTTAAGGTGTAGTGATGTCCTGGTGGTCTTTGAAATGTATGATCTCATACTGGCAGGAGCCCCAGTTGATTGCCTTAAGTTTTTCTTTTTTGTCCAGGGTCTCTGTGATACGCACAAAAACGTGGTTGTTTAGGAGCTGGTCTACTGAGTCAGGGTAGATCTGGTGATTGACGCCCTCACATTTGATGGTCAATACCAAGGTTTCCCAGTCTTGGTGGGGGCTGTTCCTTTGCAACCAGTCCAGAACTAGTACATTGTCAAACTTGGGAAAGTTGATTACAGGTCTTTGGATGGTAGAATGAAGGCTCTCAAGCATGACGGAGAAGGGGGAAGTTTCCTTTGTCACAGCAATGTGATGTTCATCAGCTAAAACCACGTTTTTAATCTGCAAAGGATTAGTGGCTAGCTTGAAATTATCTACAAAGCTGCTGTTGAATAGGGTTTGGTCTGCACCTGATTCCAGGAGTGCTGAGCCCGTGTAACTGCAAAAGCAGAAAGGGTAAGACCCAGTTTATTGGGATGCCTGACAATGGTGTAAAGTAATGGGTCTTCTGAGGGCACTTGGATCATTGGACACTGAACTACGTCCTTGATTTGGTATTCATTGTTGGGCAAGTCAGGAGTTGTGCGGGGAAGAGCTTGGCTTTCTTAGTGCTCTCCCTGGGATTTTCCCTTGTCTTGGTTATAATTGTGGCAGTGGTACAGAAATGGGTGCGGTTCAACTGGCCATTGTTCCCATTCCCATGTCCATTTGAACCTGCAGGTTTGTGGCTTGCGTTGCTGCCGTTGTTCCCAGGAGGTGGTTGATTGGAACGCCTGGCTGGGTGAGAGCCCTTGGGTCTCTCTTGCTTTCCAGTTTGCACCTTGTGGAGAGCGTTGTATGTTTTTCCAGCTTTCTCTGCCTTGCAATACAGACTTTGCAAGTTGGTTACTTGGTCCAGGTTTACGTGTCTCATTGCATGTGACTTGAGTGTGCTGTAGTATATGAGGTGGGTAGCTCAAATGGCAAAAGCCATGTTGGAAGGGGATGTAGTTAGAGTTCCTTGTAGGCGCAGATGAGCTCCTTCACAGTGCCAGTCTGGGTTAGGTTCTTTACTTGGCGTATGATCATAATTGAAGTTTCTTTTAGCACAAATCTTGCCAAGAATTCCTGTTTGAAGGTGTCTTGATCCTTTTCTGTGTGTTCTTCATGCCACTTGTTGCACCAAGTACAAGCGTCATGAGTCAGTTGGATGGAGATTTCAGCAATCCAGAATTGTTGTGTACATTCCATTTGGGCCAGTTTGCTTTGGGCAGAAGTGGATTCATGCTGCAGTGTTATTGTTGTTGGCTCCAGTAAAAGGTTCCAAGGAAGCGCTTCAAAGTCCGTGGGCTACGTAGACTGACATGGTGTTTTTGTCAGTTGCACCAGGTATAGTGGAGGGAGCCTGGAAAAACCCTTGTGCTGACAGGGCATTGGACACAGGGAGCGGAATCACCATGTTCTGGTAGAGGACAAACCCAACAGGTATCTCAGCACCAGGTGAGTACAGTGTCCAGTCTACCAGGAGGCCAGACATGGTTGAATTGAGGATTTGTTGGCTGCGGCAAGTACTGGCAACAGGCGGAATTTTGGGGGGTAAAGTAGGACGGAAAAACTACTTATGCTACCAATATTGTAACTGTGCTATTTTAGCAGAGTTACAAGGGGAAAATATTTAGAAACTAGATAATAATCTTTATTGAGAGATAAGGATTATATAGTTAATGTGAGTCATGGATAACAGGAACATGATTGTGTTGATCACAAAGTTGGACAGTGAAGGGGGGTGCCTTGATCCTGGTAATGAGTTAAGCGCCAAAACAAGGTATCTGTTGTAAGGGATCATCATTTGTTCATGTTGCTGGATTTGGAAATTCAAGTCAACTTCCTAGTCTGGCTTTGAGTGCCTGGATAATTGGATTGTGGGTCACAAACCTGCTTACTCAGAGCCTTGCTGGTGGGTTGAGTCTGCTGTTTTGTCAAAATGGCCACAATTTTGTCAATTTTTCTGGGTTTGCACCCCTGAACTCTTTAATAAGCGGGAATTAAGCTAGTGCAACTAGCAAAAAACATAGTAGTTTTAAGATTTTGAGTCAACAGTGGCCATGTCAACAAAATGTTAACATGGTCACTGTCAACATGGGCTCTGTTGCCTGTTTACTGCCTTCACCACCTTGTTGCTCACTACTTTACTGTTGAGTTGTGCTCTATTATTGTGACATAATTGGTCAGATAATAGGAAGAAGTCTCCATGTGGTGAAGAATCCCACTAAATCCACAAGGAGTTGATAATTAACCACTAACAAAGCTTCAAATACTGCTTGGTGAAATTTCCAAAAGAAACACTAGTATTAAGCAAAATAATTAATCCTAACCAAAGGAGCCCAAGATAAATAGCCTGGGAGAGAATCAAATAATCTTTGGAATATAATCCAAGACATTGGGATGGGGCAAGTGTCTCAGCTTCAGATAGAGTAAGGGAAACTCCAAGATTTGTAGGCATTGAATTAACATTAGGAGGTGTCACCAACAAAGTGCCAAAAGCAGGACCTCATCTTCCAGTAATAATTTGACTTAGAATCAAATTATAGGGAATGTATTGCAGCAGGCCTACTACAGGATGAATGATAAAATAGATCAGGAGAATATTGACTTTTTTTGAGTATAAATTAAGGAGGAATCAACTCTTAAGAGTTGAATAGTGAAAAATTTGCATATATATCAAAATTTGACTAAGCAACACCACCAGGATCCTTGGCTCCTATTCCTTCTGCATCTTCAAGTGAGTACCTAATCCAGTTTGCAAATAACACTTGTGTGACCAAATTTTGATGACCTTTCTGATAAATAAGATTGTACCAAGTTACTCTCAGATTATGTTGATTTATCAGCGTCAGCTTGCAAGGGGGAATTGATATCAAATGGCAAACTGGAGCAGCAGTAACCCATTTTCAATCAACTTTTTGATTTAAATCTGTCAAATTGGCTAATTTGACTAACAGATTTCCAGTTTTTTTAGCTTTCTGACTTGGGAAAATAATTTCTAGCATTATGGAATTTACTTTGACAAATATACTAAAATAGGAGAGAGCTTGGGAGAAAGCCTTTATGATAAAAGACTTGTAGTTCAAGCTAAGCAAGAGATAGAAAATTGAGTGTTGCAATAAGTTAAAGAGTATTACCTTTTTCCCTTTTTTGGGATGATGTAAAATATGAGTCTTCCTGGGCAGTAAGAAGAGTATACTTGAATCTTAGAGGTTGCAAAGTCAGATTAAAGATAAGCTTATATCTGTTTTGAAAGGGAATTCTCCTTAAATACCAATGGAATCAATCCTTGGATCATTTGTGGTTAACAAATGTGACATAAGGCTGGTAGAGGCACAGATAAATTGCTATTTGATCTCAATCCAAACTTAGGCAAACTAAAAATTTCAATTTGAAAGCAAAAACCATCCACTTTGCGCCTTTTGTCTTGGGAAAAACAAGCTCTTAAGTACAATTAATAGTACTTATGAAGTCAGGTTCAGAATAATAAAGGATGTGTAGAAATAAAGTTGGGAGTATTTAAGAGCCAAATCTTGCAACACCTTTGATTACTCCCTCTTGGGGGTTTACCTCCCCAAGTGATACACCAAATGAGTCACCAAGCAACTCACCAATTAATCAATAAGCCAGTGGCACTAATATCATTCAGCCATCTATGATGGGGATCTACCAATCTGGTTCCTAATAAGAACACAACATGAATAATCCTTGTGACTCAAGAGGAACTTTACTCAGATAAGCCCCATGACCTCCCATGATGTACATGGACAACATGTGACTTATCATGATACTATATAATATTTCATATTCATATCCAATAAAATATCATTATCTTCTTAATCTTACCCTTTATTTTGTTTATTATACTTCCCAGAAGTATAAACTTGACAGTGGTAGCACAGGTAGGTTATCTACACCTACGCAACTTTAGGGGAAATTTCTCCTAAGAAAAGAATCCAACAAATGATCCTTCCCAAAGAGTGGGGAGACTAAAAAAAGGACAAGACGTCCCTGCAGGCTTTTTCATCTTTGACAATGTCCTTTTCACAACCAAAAAAATAAAATCTTCTCAAAGAGCGTAAACTCCTGAACCTGCCTCCAAGCTTGCAGTAGCCCAAAATACCCAATATTGTATTTTAATGCCTACACTCAGCAGAAATTGGGACATTCACAGAATTACGGTGGGAAAACGCCAGTCTCTGAATCAATAGCACAAAAATCAAGTTTACACAAGTGGGCCACCCCTGCAGACTCTGGGCTACCAAAATTGCCATCTGTGTCACAGGAACTGCTTCATGTTTTGTAAGCAAGTGAATCAAACAACATCCTGATCAAAACAAAAACTGGGAAATGTTCAAAACCGCCTTTCTTGAAAATTTTCCCATGAAGGACTCCAACTTGGTAATCATGACAGAGCTCAGAACTTTCAAAATGACAGGAACAATTGAGAAGTACATTACAGCATATGAAAGCTTACATGACCAAGCCCACAGTACTATTAATTTTGAAGAGCCTGGACCACGTTTAGACTTCTGCAATGGCCTCCTACACACATTAGACACCAGTTTAATATGACCTTTTGCAAGAATCTTAAAGATGTGTTCTTGGAAGGGAAACACACAGCTCAAAAGTTGGACAACTTACATGCAACGAATGAGCTCAAAGAGAGCCCTACAGCAAGAAAGGACCCTCAACCTAATAAGAAAAACAACTAAGCTAACAATACCCATGCTCAAAATGGAAGTTGCACTGCCCAATCTAATCAAGCAAGCATTGAAGACACCAATGAGGAGGGAAAAGCTCAGGGGAGTGCTTAGGCAAGCCGCCCTCCCCCACTCTATAAGACTTGTATAGGGACCAAGACGTGGACTCAATTACAATGAACCAAGTACCCTCCAGTGATCCTCTACTGTTTGCTGCCCAACCTGGAAATAATCTCCTCAATTATCCTTTCTGTTTTTGCAGATATTAAGGCATAGCACTATTCAATACTGGAACAGACCAATCCCTAGCTGACAAAAAAATTGCCAACCTCATGAAACTACCTACAGTCCAAAGTAACATCAGAAGAGATATTATGGCAGACAACAGAAGCACACCAGTCACCAAGGAAAAAAACCTTTCCACACTCAAATTAGAGACGTGCAGACAACACTCAGTGGCCCCATCATACCAATCCCCAAGTATGATGTCATACTGGGTCTAGATTGGATGAGAAATACCAAACCACATATCAACTGGGATAGCGCCACCCTTATCATAAAGTGTGGCAAAGTTCACTATAATTTCTACCCAACTCACCTTGATACACTTATGAAGGACCATGTATTTGTGAAGATCATGGAAACAGAACAGGAAACTGACCCTAGAAAAATCAACTGGGACACCTGCATGTATGAAGTTATCCACTTCAAAAGTTTGGAAACTAAACATAAAAAAGATCATAATTGAGAACAGCTAGTTGTTGAATTGCCCTCTGTATTCCAAGAAGCTTTACCAGGCCTACTGCCTGATTGCAGTTTACAGCACAAAATTGATCTCAAGGGAAGTTTCCCCAAGCGGACCCCATTTACTGTCTTGCACCTCAGAAAATTTTTAGCTTTAAAGGCCTACCTTGATAAAGCCCTTGAGATTGGCCTCATTTGACTATCAAAATCACCTTTTGGTACAGCTGTCTTCTTTGTAGTGAAAAAGAATGAAGGCCTCACCTGGTCACCAACTACAGGGCCCTCAACAAGTTCACAATAAAGGAAGGTATCCCCTGCCCCTAATTGATGACCTTTTTGACGCCCTGGGGGATCTCAAGTCTTCACAAAAAATTTACTTGACAGAAGTTTATCACCAAATTTGTGTGAAACCTGAAGACATTCCAAAGACCGCATTTAGAACTAAATATGGATCCTTTGAATGTGTTGTTCTCAACTTTGGCATGCCAAATGCTCCCAGTACCTTTGTAACCTTCATGAATGAAGTATTCAAGGAATACATTGGGAAAAGAGCAATCATCTACCTGGACAACATCATCATCTATAGTACCAACCTACAACAACACTGGGAAGACGTCTGCGCAGTCCTCTGTACCCTGCAAGAAAACCAACTAATTGCCAAACTGTCCAAATGTGAGTTCTTCTCAACCAAACTCCTCTTTCTTGGCCATATCATCAACAAGGACAGTATCAGGATAGATCCAGACAAAATACACGCTATAACAGAGATGCTAGCCCCAAGGAATAAGAATAAACTCCGCAATTTACTTGGAATGGTAGCCTATGTACGCAGGTTCATCCCTGACTGGGGCGCTCTGACAGCCCCTTTGTCAGCCATAACTGGGAAAACAATCAAATTTGTTTAAACGCCTTTACAAGATCAACATTTCTGCCAACTGAAAGAGCGCATGGTTACTGCTCCCATCTTGCAATACCCAAACCGTGAGGGTATCTATGAGCTAGAAACTGACACCTCTGACTATGCCATAGGAGGAGTCCTCTGTATCCAAACAGCCCAAAAGGACTTCCTCCCCGTGGCATATGAATCAAGGAAGCTATTGGACAACAAACAAAGATGCCCCATACACAATAAGGAATTGGTTGCCATCATACACTGCCTCATGGAATGGCAATGCTATCTTGAAGGAACCCAGACATTCAAAGTACTCACCGACCACAAGTTGTTGATATTCTTCAAAACACAACAACACCTATCAAGAAGACAAGCCAAATAGATGAGTCTCATATTGAGATACCCCATGCAAATTAAATACAAGCCAGGAAGAGAGATGCTTACTGCAGACGCCCTATCAAGGCTATACAATAAACACATCCTTTGCACTGATGGCAACCCCAACTGGCCCATGTTAATCATGGGGAATCTCCAGGAAGTGTTCCCACCTGGCACACCAATGGACATCCAAGAGAAAGTCCTCAAGAACAAACATATGTTCAAAAAATATATGGTACCCTTCACCAAATACTTCTAAATGGTGACACTGTACCCTACGTCCCGTCAACACAAAAGATTGACACAATCCTCTGATACCACGGAGACTTGGGACACACCTGTAGCAGAAACTTGCATAAATATCTCAAGACTTATTACTGTTGGCCCAACATGCTAGATGATATCAGAGAGGTACTGGAACAATGGGTGGTCTGTGAGAAGTACGCACAAACCAAAGCTCCACCCAAATCAGTAGTACCTGTATCCATCACACAACCCTTCAAGGTATGGTTGTTGGATATTGTGGGACCTATGCCTTGGAAAAGCAAAGGCAAGAAGTACATCATCACAGCCATTGACTATGCAACCAGATGGCCCATAGCACAAGCCACAAAAGAGCACAAAGGCAATGACGTGAGACAATTCATTAGCAAGGAGATCATAGCAAAGTTTGGAAAGCCTGACCTCTTAATCACAGATGGAGGCACTGAACTTAAAGATATTGACACCAATATCTATCTTGCCAAAAATGGAATAAGACATGTCACAGCCAACCCATATCACCCACAAGCAAATGGACGCATAGAACAACTAAACAGCTCTCTAGTAGAAGCCCTCAGTAAGTTATCTGCCAACAATCCAAAAGCCTGGGTCAACATGCTACCAACTGCCTTTATGGTCTGCAGAACACAAGTCAACCGTAATACTAGCAAAAGCCCTTATGAACTTGTCTATGGTCAGAAACCCTCACTTGTCAGTACAACCACAGGATCATGACTGCCACTTCCAAAGAAGATACCAGACAGTAATGACCCAAAAGTACTACAAGCCAGAAAGGACCAAGAAGTGATGGAACAACAAAGAGTTCAGCGGGAAGCAATCCCATTGCAACAAGAAAGGTTCCAAGTCAAAGACAAGATCTGGGTTGTCAATCACAATCAACACAAATTAGACCCAGGGTTACGCAGACCAGGCATTGTCATGGAAGTGAAGCCCAATAACACCTACCTCATCAAAGAGATTGGAGCTCAAACTGAACTGAAATATATGCATCATGTCCGACTCTGTTTGTGTAAGGCAAGAGCAGCCCAACAAAATTCAAGGCTCCCTGTACCCAACACCAAACTGGATCAATACCAAGCCCATATACCAGATACTCTCAAGAAGATTCCCAAGGCTCTGCCTTCCAGCACCCCAGGGGGAGATGTTGCAACATCTTTGATTACTCCCCCCTTGGGGAATTAATGCCCTGAGTAAATCACTGAGCGGCTCACCAAGTGGTTCATCACCCAGTCAATAAACTGGTGGCACCATTATCAGTTAACCATCTATGATGGGTATCACTCAATCCAGGTCCTAAATGGAACACAACTTGATTAAGCCTCGTGACTCAAGAGGAACATTACTCAGATAAGTCCCATGATCTCCATGACATACATGGACAACATGTGACTTTTCATGATACTATATAATATTTAATATTCATATACAATAAAGTATCATTCTCTTCTTAATCTCCCCCTTTATTTTTTCTATTATACTTCCCAGAAGTATAAACTTGACAATACTATATAATATTCTATCTTCATATCAAATAAAGTATCATTCTCTTCTTAAATTTCCATTTATCTTGTTTATTATACTTTCCAGAAGTATATACTTGACACACACATAAAAAATACTTGTCATGCCCTGCCCCAAAAGGGAGGCTTTTTAATGATAGTTTAAGCTCAAAATTTAAATTGAATTAGAATTTATTAGTATTTTTAAATCAAACTTAATAACCTTTCTTCTTGCTTGCTTCCATCTTTACCTTTTGATTTTGCGTGCTCATGCACAGGTTTATAAATATTCTTTATAAATACCTGTTATAAAATAAGTTTTTTGCTCTTGGGTTTGCTGCTTAGGTAACCACCAACTTCCCCAGCTACTGCAGTTGCAGATCTTTGGTTTGTTGGTCCCAAGACTTCTTCTTTCTACTGCCATGCACTTCTCCTGGTATATCAAACCAATCTTTTCAGGAAATCCCCTGTTTTTGCTGAAGATCTTCCCCAGGACTTGGCTTTTTGTGCTTATAAATAAGGGCACCAGAAGATTGGGCTTTTAAGCTGCAATTCCAAGTAGGTTTCCTCAATCACCATTTCAGGTTTTTGCTTCAATCTTTTCATTTCTTTTCTGAATCTTCCATTTTTTAACTTTGAGATTTACATAGGATCTTACCTCTCTTAAATTTAGGTTTTGAGTAAATTGCAACTTTGTTAGACTTTATTTTGCTTCCAGATTTACTAGAGTTTAAATATCTAGGATAGTTAGGATGAAGATAGCTAGACAACAAGCAATTAGCTTGTTGTCACCATTTTTTAATATTAGGGGTAGTCTATCTACCTTTATGTTAAGATATTCTCACCCAGAATATCCCAATGTAGATCTCCCTTTAGTTACAAACAAATCTTTTTTTAACACTTTATTATATATAGTTTGTTTAGGATTAGTTAACTCAATGAAACCTTTTGTGTCTAATCATAAGTTTTTAGCAGGCCTCCTAAAGGTCTTTTTACAACCGTACCCACTTTTCTTTACCCTTTAAACCTAAATAAGAATGCTTTACACAGTATAGTATATAATATTGCACCTTATTGGGCAAGACCTTACATGACCTCTAGAGACATTAATAGGCACAGTAGTTAGGTGTGATGGAAATTACTGGATAATATGAAGCCATTTCTAAGTGATGGGGAATTACCACCCAAATTCACATAGAATTGATTATTAACCACCAACGCGGCTTCAAATATTCTTTTGTAAAATTTCCAATTGTAACTCCAGGATTAAGTAGAACCAGTAGTCCTAACCAGAGTAAACCAAGATGAATGACCTGGGAAAGCATCAATGCATCTTCAGCGTAGAATTATGGGCATTGAAAAGGGACACAATTTTCAGTTTCAAGAATGGGGAGAGGAGCTACAAAATTGGCTGGCATGAAATTGACATTTGGAGGCGCCAACAACAAAGTTCCAGATGCTGGGCCCCATTTTACTGAAATGATTTGGTTCAGAATCAGATTGTATGGGATATACCGTAACAGCCCAATCACAGGATGCATTTTTAAAATTTAAAATTTAGAACTTGGGATAATTGATTTTTATTGAGTAAATTTAGGAGGACTCAACTCTTAGAGTTGAAACAGGGAAAACTATTAAATATATGTCAGAAAAATTGACTAAGCAATACCACCTGAGCCTTGACCTACTATTCCTTCTACTACGCTAAGTAAGATTTTAGTCCAGATTGCAAAGAACCCTTGCATGACTAGTCTCTGATGACCATACTGATTAACAAGCTCATATTGGGTGACCCTCTTGTTACGTCAATTTATCAACGTCAGTTTGAAAGGAGGAGCTGGTTTCAGCTGGCGGACTGGAGCAGCCGTGACTCATTTTCAATCAACTGTTTGGTTTAAATCTGTTAACTTGGTCAATTTTGATATAGGTTTTCCGGCCTTCTGAGCCTTCTTACTTGGACAGAAAATACCCGGCATTATGGAATCTACCATGACATTAGGCTGGCTATAAGTTGCTGTGCAACATCCTTGTGAGGAGAGTCTATAATTTCCAGGAAAAGATGAGGTTTATTACCTCCCAAGGATGATGTGGAGTAGAGCTCCAGACAGGTAAGCTCAGGCAGTTCATACATGATCTGGGAACTGATTATGACTTGGGGCCCAGCAGGGTGGTTCCTGATAAGGTAGTCAAGAGAGAAGCCCCTTCAATAGCAGGGCAAGCTGGAGGGAGCACTCCATGTTAGAGGAATGTCACAACTTCTTTGATTACTCCCTCTCAGGGGATTAACTCCCCAAGTGACTTACCAAATGATTCCCTGACTAATTGGTAAGCCACTGGCACTGCTATCATTTGACCATCTATTATGGGGATCAAACATTTTAACCCTAAGCAGAACACAACTTGGACAAGCCTGGTGACTTAAGAGGACTAATTGCTTGGATAAGCCCCACAGCTAGTGTCAAGGGTCTGGATGTACAAGCATTCTGGCTACCACCAACCTACTTAACATCCAGCCATTGCCCAATTTGGTGCCCTTCTAATATACCGTTTGACATATTGAGAATGGTAACCAAGCAATATCACATGACAATCTAAGAATCTGGTGGCTCAAACCCATCCCGCACATGACCAACCCCTAGGTTTGATCTGACTAAATCTCTGCCACAGCCCAATCTATATAAGTCTAAGATATTATCCAATAAAAGATCCTTCTCTTCTCTCCTAATTCCATATTTGAAGCTTTCCCAAAAGGCGCTCCTTATCACTGGTAGCAGCTACGGTTTTTTGACCACGTCCATGAAAGAGAAAATGACTGACCAAAACCCGCCACCTTTGCTCACGTACTTAACCAGGCCACATCCCAGGAGACCTGGAAAACTTACTTCCATGCCCACAACATTGAAAAAGATATACCTAGTGGATGCACTGTATTTGAAGGTCTTCTCATGCCCAAAGCATGTGCCAAGATAATTCAATACAGTTGCTCTCTTCAACCACAAACAAACGCACAACCACCTATTACAGGTGAAGTTACCAACACCAAGTACATTGGTATTGACAAGTTCTTTGGTAAAAACAAAGAAAACATCATCAACTGGCTAGATCACTCAGCTGCTAAACTCTGCGCCAGCCGCATCCCCCATGAGAAATGGGTCCAGGAAGCCAGCAAGCGCCTATATGAGGCCGCAGCTAACTGGTTTACCACCTGGGTTAGCTCACAAACTGACAACCAGCTTGAAAAATGGGAAGAGTTTAAAGCAGACATCACGCACAATTTCTGCGTCACTGAATCTCTCCAAGACATTGCAATACAGCTCAGTGATCTTCCTCAGAAGACCACTATTGCAGCTTACGTCAATGAATTCAAGGAAATATGTTACAAAATCCAAAATCAAGCACAAGCTGATAATGTACATACCAGAGCCCCATTCATCAACAGAATGAACCCCTCTGTTACTGCCCTCATCCACCCAGAGGCCAACACCTCCATGCCTGCGCTCATTTCAGAAGCCAAGCACGCAAAAAAATGTGCAAACATGGAATATGCTGCATGCAACAGCAATCACTCCTCATAAAGCAATGGCAGAGAAAGCTCCAATGGCAATAAACGCCAAAACATCAATCATAGCACAACAACTCTAATTGCAACCATGGCAATTGCAGCCAAAGCGCAAACTGCTCCTGTCCCAAGAAAGAGGACACCGCCAAAGTAAACAATGCTGAAATAGCAACCCACTATTGTTCTGACCCCACATTCTCTGACCTCAAAGGTCTCAAAACAGAGGAACAGGGAAAAGAGGAGAGGGGACAGGCTTAAGTGACCCTGTCTCCCCCCAACTTGACAAGAGACTGTACCAAGGCACAAACTTTGCTGCTTGCATCTCACGTGTCCCACAATCCTCTGTTGTGTTCTGAGGCGCAGCACAGACACATAATAGGGAATCCTAACCTTGGGATTGGATTTGTACTAAGTCTTGGTTAGATGACAGGGAAGGCTATGCAATTACCTTGCGGCCCTGGAAGAATGATCTCTACTAGTTGTGGCTAGAGAGAGGCGCAGAAGTACTGGAGACACAAAGACAAAAATGTGAATAGAACTTAATTTTTATTGGTGAATATGAAATGGAATATATAGTGGTTAGGAATACCACAAAACACTACCAGGACGGCAGGATCACTTGCCACAAGCATGAGTGGGGCAAGTGAGATGCGCAGAGTCAGGAAACCAAACAATTGTATTTCCTGATTCAGTCATTAACTCATTTTGAGAGACAAAAGCAAAAGCAAGAGATTCATCTTTGAAATGGCCCACCAAAGGCCAAATTTACACATGGTGAATAGCGGTATGCACAACATTGCCCTCCCCTAGATTGGCCTTGGGGGGTGGTACTTGCAGAGGAACTTGGCATGCACTAGAGCAAAAAGACAACCACTGGAGAGGAACTTCACAGTGTATTTGGACCCTCATTTAAAAGTCACTTCTAAAGGGCTGATCCACAGAGCGTCCAACTTATGTGCACGCCCACCTACTCTGTATTGATAGTAAAGAACATGGTCACCAACATCAAATTCAGGAAAGGGGGAGCGTCCAGCATTATCAGGAGATAGTTCAAGCATCTTAGTTTTGTATGCAGAAATGTAGGCAGTGGCATATATATCAATTATGCAGTTGACTAGATCCTTGATGTGGTCGTCAGGATTCATGGCCTTATCAGAGGAAAGCAGGGGGGCCCCAAGAGCAATGGGGTAGTAGCCTCTTGTCCATACAGCATAGCAAAAGGGGAGTATGACAGTCCACATGTTTGGTGGTTTGCAGGTGGGGCTTATGTTGGCCAAGTGGAAGTTTAGTGACTTCTGTTGAAGAAGTAGCTGTATGACTGGTCTGAGCTGTTGGAGACTGAAATGAGCTGGCTGAAGGATCATAAGATGATGAAGAACTGGTGGTCTAGAGAAATGAGCCAATATTTTGCCAAATTGATTTGACAAGGTGGATAGATGAAGGTGGGACGTTTTCCTTGGATTTTACAATACTTGTAAATATACGGGGAAACATTGAAGAGGTTTAAAAAGAACTTTTAAATAGTATTCTACTATTTAAATTGGTTCAGGTTGAATGCAGGGAAGACTGGTGCTGTAATAATGGACTGGTTAACGCTTTGGTGTGCAAAGAGTTGTTGATTTGAGCGGTTTGAGCGGTGGAATTTTTTCCATAGTTGGATCCCAGTGAAACTTCAGAAATGGTCTATTTTTGCGCTCTGTATCATTGGTTGAGTTATGGCAGGTTTCCTGATGAAAATAATTTGGTTGGAAGCCATAAGCTTAAAGTATAAGCAAGGAAATAATGAATTAATACTTTAAGCTTTTGGGAAAGTAAGTATGTAAGCTTAAGTTATTATAGGAAAAAGTGAGCAGCAATAGTTTAAGCTTCTGAAGAAAGCCATTTTGAAGGCGGAACCGTGGGAAAAGGACACTATAAAAAGGTGGCTGGCTGGAAAGTTTCCAGGTCTCTTTCCAGGTCTTTTGGAGGTCTTTCTGGATCTTTGACAGGATCTTTCTGAAGCTTTCTGAGTTTCTGCCAAGAGGTTTAGGAAGCCTTTTGATCACCAACAGGAGCTTGTTTGGACTGATACAACCCAAGATAACGGAGCAGGAGCTCAAGAATAAGAAGCTGGATCCTAAGCGCGGCGCCAGAGTCCAAGTTTAAGGAGCAGACATCCAAGTCTAAGGAGCAGACATCCAAGACTAAGGTGCAGGAAACCAAGACCAAGTACAAGAAGTCCAATATATTGTTGGAAGACTCCAAGTATTGGCAAATCCATATTGTTTCCTTGACCCCCTGGGCCATATACTAGAAGATTTCTAAGGGGATCTTCCTTCTGATAGTTAATAAAAGCCCATTTCAAACCCTATACATATTTCTGAGATATATTTTCCCTTACTAGAGAATGACAATCCCTTCCGGCTGGTCCCTGGCTACAATCCAGGACACACTTGGGGACTGGTGACCAGGAACCCCACAGGGATTACCCAGTGATACAATGTTTGCTAAGGCAGTACACAAAGAGGGCAGCAGGTAAGTATAGGTCCCAGTTGGCAGCGTCAGAGTAGGTGAGCTTCCTCATGATGGAGACCAGTGTTGAATTTGAATGCTTGACTGCCCCATTGATAGAAGGGTTGTAGGGGGCTGAGAAAGACTGGTGAGACCCCAAAGCTTTGACAACAGAGGTTACTAGCTTGGCATTGAAGTTAGTCCCATTATCTGAGAGCAGCACTTGAGGACAGCCATGGCGGTAGAAAACATCTTGTAACAGGAAGGCAGCAATTGTCTTAGCTGTGATGTCCTTTGTGGGGTGAGCCTCTACCCACTTGCTGAAGTGATCAACAGCAATCAGGATAAAGCAACACCCAGAACGTGATTGGGGGAGAGGACCTACCGTGTTATGCTGACAGTTTGAAAATCATGTTGAGGGGGAACTAACTTGAATTTATGGGCAACAGCTCAAGGCCTCTGCAGCTGGCAGTTGTGGCAACTAGCTATAAAGTCTGGAATCAGCAGGCAAAGTTTTTCCCAGAAGTAATTCTTCTGAAGCCAGTCAAAAGTCTTGGCAATGCCTCCATGCCCAGTCTCTTTATGAGCTTGTGACACCAATGAGGCAAAGACTGGGTCATACATAAGACAGATATTGATCTTGTATTTTCTTGAAGAGTTGATTGTCGCGTATGAGGGTATCTTTGGATAGCTTGGACAAAGCCAGTTGGACCTCTTCTGTCTCACTTTCCCAAGAAGAAGGGCATCCAATTATTTGTACAACTGTTCAGCCTCTGCAGGATGTAAAGCAAGAATGGGCATTCTGGATAGCCCATCAGCGTTCTGATGTTGAATCCCAGGGCAATGGAGCACAGTGAAGTTGTAACCTTGCAGATGTAGGGCCCATCTAGTTAGGCGCCCTTCTGGCTCCTTAAGTTGTTGTAACCATTTAAGAAAAGTGTGGTCAGTGACAACTGTGAAATTGGTACCATACACGTAGTGGCGGAACTGCTTGACTGCATGCAGCACGGCAAGACACTCCTCTGCAACACTATAATTCTTCTCATGCGTGTTTAGCATGTGGGAAGTGTAAGCCACAGGATGGTCTACACCCTCATTGTCTGGTTGGGCCAGAATAGCCCCAATAGCAAGATTGCTAGCTTCAGTGTATAGGATGAACTCCTTATCATAGTCAGGATACACTAGGATTGGCGCCTCTTTGAGCTTTTGCTTAAGGGTTTCAAAGGCTTGTTGTTGACTGGCAGTCCATTCAAAAGGGACATTACATAATAGCTGGACTAGAGGCTCACTAGTATTGGCAAAGTCAGGGATAAACTGTCTATAGTAGCCCATCATCCCTAGAAAGACTTGTACCTCTTGCAGGTTGGTGGGTGGAAGCATTTTGTTGATGGCTTCAACCTTCTTAGTTATTGGGTAAATCCCTGTATGGGTTACTTCATGGCCCAAGAATTCAAGACGCTCTTTAAAGAAAGCGCACTTGGAAGGTTTTAGTTTGAGGCCAGCTTCTCAAATCTTTATAAACACCTCTTTGAGATGAGCCAAGTGGTTGGTGAAGGTAGCTCTGAAAACTGTTATACCATCCAAGTATACTAGGACACATGACAGCTTCAAGTCTCAGAGGATGGAGTCCATGGCCCTTTGGAAGATGGCTGGGGCATTGCAGAGTCCCTGCGTCATGCAAGTAGGCTCAAAAAGCCCTTCAGATGTAATGAGTGCGGCTTTTTAGCAATCCTCAGGCAACAGGTCAACTTGCCAGTATCCAGATGCCAGATCCATTGTGGAGAAAAACTTAGAGCCTCCAAGACGTTGGAGAGCATTATCAATACATGACAAGGGGTACAAATCCTTCTTGGTCAAAGAATTCAATTGGTGGTAGTCCATCTCAATGCAATGACCTCCATCTTTCTTCTTTAAGATGAGTAGTGGGGATGCCCAAGGACTTTGGGAAGGTGCCAGCAGCCCAGCGTTCAACAGTTGTTTTAGCTTTTTAGATACCTGGGCGTCCTCCACGCAGCTGCAGCAATATGATTTAGTACAGAAGGGGGGAGTGTCACCAGTGTCAATCTGATAAATAATGCCTTTGGCTAACCCATGGTAGGTACTGTCCTTAGCAAAGATGCTGTAAAAATGGTCTAGCAAGTCTAGCACCTCTTTCTGTAGAACCGGGGACAGCTGTGGAAAGTCTTGCGTAGTGAACAAGGATAGGACTTGAGGTTCATCCTCAGGTAGGTTAAAATCTTGGAACATGCCAAAGGGATGAAGAGACAAGACATCAGGAGTTCCCAAAAACTTGCCATATCTAACAACCTGCTCCATAGACACAATCATGAGGAGTGCAGTCAGGTTGGCTACCAACAATTGAACAGGGTCCTGATGGGAGACATCTAGGATTCCAGGACAGAGATAAGATTTGTTGCGCCCTAATGAGGGAGGAGAGTACAACTACAAGAAGGTTTTTCAAGTAGTTCATATTATATCTGGGAGTCTAGGATGGCCTGGGAGCCAGGGAGGATGGTTACAGCGGACGTGGCTAGGAGAGAGATCCCTTCAGACAGAGGACAGGCCATGGGTGGACATTTCATGTTTGAGGAGTGGGTGCAATATTTGAGGTTGAAACCCCCAGTGGGATATTCTAAGGCACATGTCTTGAGCTTTTTTCCAGGAACTTTAACTGGCTCTTCAAATATCAGAGGGACTTCATACCCCATAATAGAGAGGCAACCATCTTTTAAGTTGATTATCCCATTATATTCCCTAAGGAACTGAGTGCCAACTAAGAGATTGTAACTCTCGTTTTCCAAGACAACTGCTGGCGCAGCTAGGAGAAGCTTGCCAAACCGCATGGGTAGAGCAGAGTACGCCCCTATGGCGCAGGTCATAGATAGTCCAGCTGTGCCATACAACTGGTGATAATTAAGGTCAGGGGCAAATTTGAGTTTCTTCACTAGCTTTGAGGAGACAACGTTGACTGGCAATCCAGTGTCTAAAACGGCCTTGATCTTCACTTTCTGAATGGATATCTCCACTTGAGTGGTAGTGCAACCAAATGATGGAAGAACAGCCAAGATATCTTGAGCCTCTGCTAGCTCATTATCCCACTTCTCAATCATGCATCTTAATCCTGGGAACTCCTTATAAACAGTTTGGAGAGGGAGCAGAAAAGATACATTCTTGAAGACAGCGTCAGCAACCTTGGCAGCTTCTTCTGACAACTCCACTAGCACAGGGGACCTCTTAGCTTGAGTGAGGTAAGGGCAAGAGACAACTTCTTTGGCTTTAGACAAAGGTTTAGCAGTAGATTTAGTCTTTCCTGATTGCAATTTATAGGAGACTGTAATGGTTTTGGGAACAGCCAGAACAGAGTACCCATATGCATCAGTGTTGTCTGTGTCAGAGTCATCCAGGTCAGAGTTGCCAGAGATATTGTGGAATAATAGGAGGATAAAAGGAGCCTCATTATCAGCAGGCTCAGAGTCAGATATAGAGGGAGGGATTTAAAGTGACTTGGAAGAATTGTCAACCAAGAGTGTCTCTGCCTCTAGGTTGACTGCTCTTTTCCTGCCTGCTCTTTTGAATCAGCCCCTTCAACCTGTGGGTTGGTGCATACTCGAGAATGATGACCTATCTGACCACAGTTGTGGCAACCTTGGCGTCAAGGAGGATTTTGAAAGTTCATGGTAAGAATTCAAGGACCACAGGAAGACAAACCAGAGTTAGAAGCAGCTCAACTTTCCCTAATGACTTCTCCAGAATGGGTAAGGTGCATGTCCTGCAGCAGCGTCTTTATGCTCTTCATAGAGAAAAGCATAGCTTTATGGGCTTTGAAGTGAAGACACAGAAGCTGGTTAACTTTGAGGGCTTGAGCGCTAGCCATGTAAGCTTCATGGACTGTCAATTGTCTGCTTATTATCAGCTGCAGTCCTTCTATGTAGAATCTGTCTGCAAACTCAGCTAGCGTCTCTTTAGGTTTGAAAGCAATGTGCATGCAAGTGTCCTTTTTTACTTCCAGGCTAAGGTCATCACTAAACTTGTCAATCAGAAGTTGCTTCATATCTTCCCACATCTCAATGGTGGGTAGTTCAGGCACCACCACCTCCTGACAAGTTGGGTGTAGACAGGTCAGAATATGTTCCTTCTTAACCTCATCTGATGCTTGTCTCATAGCAGTTTCTTAGATAGTTAGGAAAGCTGCAATGGTTGAGGTTCTGGGGTCAAAGACTTGCTTAAAGGTAGGCTTGAAGTGTGCTTTGGGAGTTGGGCCACCATTATTGCTATTGAGTATGTTTATACACGGGGGAAACTCTGCCTTGGATTCAGAGGGGGGCTGTCTAGCCCATAGCTGACAAACACTCTCTTCAAGGGTAGTCAGGGTCTCAACAGCGCGGGCACCCATATCAAAAGCTTGAGTGGTCTGTTGTGCAGTAGCATCTAAGCGTTGACTTTGGGTGGTCACTATTGTGGAGAGCTCAGCCAGTCAAGAAGTAAGGGATGGCCCCACTGAGAGGCAAGGGGCAAACCTATCATTAACAGAGTCAATCATGTCATTCATCTCTTTTACGTCTCTATCCAGTTCAGTATGGTCCCGCTTAAATTGGTCCACTTTGTTAGCTAGGGAAATTAGTTCCCTAGCACATTGGATTTGAATAGCTCCTGGTAAGCCAGGGCAGCAACCATCTTCATCAACAACCCCAACTGGGCTAGCAGCAGTTGCCATCATTTCACATAGGGCGGCAAGTTCTTACTATAGCTCTGCAACTTGAGCAGTCAACTCAAGTACCTGGGGGTCAGGTTGAGGAGCCTCAGCAGGACGTCCTTGACTGCAAGTAGTTGTACATAGCTTTCAAATAGCATCCCATATTCTTTGCTCTTGATCTACCAAATCATCAGAAGGGGGAGAGGGCAGAGCATCTGGCTTGGGCATAGATAATTCATTTACTTGACTCTTGAGTTTGGCTATAGCAGCGGCGGTGGCAGCTCTCTCTTGACCAAACGCTGTACTGAGTTCATTAACACTGTTAGCAGCAAAGTCTGCTACCTGCTGTAGTTGCTCAAATGAATACATGCTGAATGCATTGAACTGCTGCACAAGTTGTTCAAAGTTGGTGAGATAAGCGTTTAAAGTGGAATATACTTGAGTTTGCCAGGGTTGTTCTAGCTGGTGAAACTTGTGTAGACGCTCCTTCACGTATTTAGGGATGGACTGGCGCATTTGTTTGATAGAATTAACCAAACAGGTCTGGGAGGTAACAGAGTTTGCACTGATTGTCAGATACCAAGAAAAACAGGGAATGTATCCAATGTTGGTAGGCAGCAAACTGATCCCAGTGATGAGTAACCGCTGCTTGCAGAGACAAGATTTCTAGGATATGGAGCCCCAACACCATTTGATGGTGGGCCAAGACAGGCTGCACAAAGGACAATAGTAAGTGCTCAGCAGACTTAGCCGCTGAGAGGAGATGCTTTGGACATTGAGGAGCCACAATTAATTTGTAGAATTCAGCTCAACTGAATTGCAGCTGAAGGCGAGGGATGGTTCCTTCACGGGCTATCCCAAGGGCTACCAATATGACTTGTTCTAAGTCAGGGGTACCCATGGGGTAAGCAACTAGGCAGGGACCATTACCAAGGTTCAATACAGTAGGGATAATAGGTAGGTTGACAATATCTTCCTCAATAGGAGGGCTAGTAATTTCAGGTGAAGACGGCTCTTGTATAGGCGGAGGCAAAGGACCTGAAAACATGGATGCAAAAGGGATAACTGAAGGGCTTACAGCCCCTGTAGTGAGCACCATTTTTTTGTTTTGAAGCGTGGCACAGACACACAACAGGGAATCCTAACCTTAGGATTGGATTCACACTAAGTCTTGGTTAGATGACAGGGAAGGCTATGTGATTAACTTGCGGCCCTGGAGGAATGATCTCTACTAGTTGTGGCTAGAGAGAGGCGTGGAAGTACTGGAGACACAAAGACAAAAATGTGAATAGAACTTAATTTTTATTGGTGAATATGAAATGGAATATATAGTGGTTAGGAATACCACAAAACACTACCAGGACGGCAAGATCACTTGCCACAAGCATGAGTGGGGCAAGTGAGATGCGCAGAGTTAAGAAACCAAGCAATTGTATTTCCTTATTCAGTTATCAACTCATTTTGAGAGACAAAAGCAAAAGCAAGAGATTTGTCTTCAAAATGGCCCACCAAAGGCAAAATTGACACATGGTGAATAGCAGTATTCACAACATCCTCCATTTTTATGAACATAAACATTAAAGATCACTCACAACTTCTTGTCTATCCATGCACTTACAAATCACATAAACATAAAATTTTATTTGACTCTGGTGCATAACACACTATGATTAGCAAACCATTTGTAACCAAGTACAAAATACCAGTTGTAAAATCCAACTTCAAATACGCCAGAATGGCAGATAAATCAAAGGTTCTACTAAAAGGCAAAACAACTCCTTTCAGAATTGACCTCCAAGGCATAAAAACGTCCATCAAAAGACTTGTCATGAACAACACAAACTACAACATTGTAGCTGGCATGGACTGGTTCACCTGAGTGAACCCCAGCGTATTTTGGAAAACAAAAACCATGACCATCAAACACAACAGAGTCAACTTTAACATCCTCAAAGAACCTAACAACCTCATTCTAAGAGACACAGTATTTGTCCAGGTCATAAACCAAGACAACTAAGAACTTCTAATCAAAGATAGCACTCTCCACATAATGAGGTACACCAAATTCAATAATATACAAACAACAAAAATCCAATGCCCAGAACTTGCAGTCTCCCAAACTAATATGCTCATGTATTCAAAGAAGAACTCACAGAGTTACCCCCCCCCCCCAAACAAGAGGTCAAACATGGCATCAACCTATGTAAAGCCATGCCCAAACCTGCACCCCTCTACAGGCTCTCCCCCATGGAGACCCAAACCCTCAAAACACACATTGAGGACAATCTAGCAAAAGGATTCATTTGCCCGTCTGAATCCCCATGGGGGGCAGCAGTGTTCTTTGTAAAGAAAAGGAAGGCACTCTTTGTCTAGTAACTGACTACAGAGCACTAAATTCAAGCACAGTAAAGAATAAATACCCTCTTTCACTTATAGAGGATCTGTTTGCAAGACTTTCAGGAGCCAACTTTTTCTCCAAAATTGACCTCACCTCAGGTTACAACCAAGTTGAAGTAAAAGAAAAGGACATACCCAAAGACTGTGTTCCGTACGCAATTTGAATCCTTTGAGTGTAGGATAATGAACTTTGGGATGATCAATGCTCCTGTAATGTTTATCACCATGATGAACCAAGCACTAAACAGTCTCTCAAATACATTATGCTACCTTGACAATATCATCATATTCTCAAAAACCAAAGAGGAACACCTCACACATGTCTGCAAGACACTTGATTGACTTGCAAAGCACAAACTTTACGCAAAACCAAGTAAGTGCCATTTTATGGAAAAGGAAATCCTGTTCTTGGGCCACATTGTCTCTGAAAGTGGCATCAAAGCAGATCCAGACAAAAATAAAGCCATAAATAACATGCAACACCCCACCTCTTTTAAACAAGTTAGATGCTTTCTTGGTATGGTAGCTTACCTAAGGAAATACATCAAAGACTGCGGAAAACTAACTGCACCAATCAATGACTTAACCAAGGTTAATGCCAAAAAGAACTTCATCTGGACACCAGAATGTGACAAAAATTTCCAACTATTAAAAAAAGCTTTTATTGAAGCACCAATCTTGCAATACCCTAATAACAACGGGTGCTACAAGCTTGAGTCAGATGCCAGTGACACCGCCATTGGCGCAGTCCTGCGCATCCACCAGCCAGGGCAGCAAGACTTCCTGCCAGTATGTTACAAAAGTAGAAAACTAACCAAAACTGAGCAGAGATACCCAATATACAATAAGGAATTGCTAGCAATATACCACACTTGCAAGAAATGGAGATGTTACTTAGAAGGACATTTAAACATCTGAGCACTAACTGACCACAAATCCTTAATCTATTTCAAAACTCAGAACGCACTTGCACGGCGGCAAGCCAAATGAATGTCCTTGCTGGAACAGCTTAACTTGGACATCCAATACAAAAAGGGGGCAGAGCTGGTCACAGCTGATGCTCTCTCTAGACTATGTCAGCCTAGAGAGGATCACCCTAACCACCTGGACCCTGACTGGCCAAACCTGTACAACACTGAGTATAAAACCAAAGGGAAAGACCCCTCAACACATCAACTGACCCACAATACATTAGTAAGAAACGAAAAGTACTTCCATGTATCAAATGGCACTGTATACCAAATTATTAACAACAAACATGTCCCGTACATCCTACTTGCACAAAGAGTTGATACCATATTAAGACATCCCTGTCTACTAGGACATACAAAGGCTACTGACCTATACCTCACACTAAAAGAGATAGTATGGTGGCCCAACCTCAATCAGGATATAGTTGATGTTCTGAAAAAGTGCACAGTGTGCAAGAAATACACCAGCACAAAAGCTCCCCAGCCAATGGTTAACCCAGTACTGGACCCTGAACCATTCAAGGTTTGGGGGCTAGACGTAGTGGCCCCCTTTCAAGAAACAAAATACAAACCAAGGTTTCTTAATTGTAGCTATTGACTTCCCCACATGCTGGCCCATCTGCTGGGCAACAAAGGACCATAAAGCAGAAACCATAAACCAATTCATTAACAAAGCTATCATAGCCAACTATGGTACTCCAGACTACATCATAACTGATGGAGCAACCAAGTTATCAGGTCACGTAGTAAACAACAGCTTAAAATCCAAAAACATTAAACATTCCACAACCTCTCCATACAGGCCACAGGCCAACAGCAGAGTTGAACACCTAAACAACAGTCTTATCAGGACCCTAGAGAAAATCATGGATGGAAAATCCAAAGACATATGGCCACTATACGTGAAACATGCATTACTAGTATCCTGGGTCCACACCAATCAAGGGACAGGCTACTCACTGTTTGAACTAACATACAGATACAAACCAGAAAATATTACCCACAACAAGCAGCCATACATAAAGATCCTCCCAAGGAAACCCCCCACAGTAGAACAAGTACCAAATCTACAACACATATGTCTCAAAGCTAAAATAGAAGAAATAAAAAGGCTCAAGACACAAAAGGTAACCTCCACAGAGGAACCACTTCCCATTGACTCCCCTGTCTGGGTTCTAGTTGGCAACAGAAAGGAACTAGACTCAGTACACAGGGGACCAGGAAGAATCATTAAGTACAGACCAGATCACAACACCTATCTAGTAAAATTCCAAGGTGCCAAAACCCTAATTGTCAAGAAATATCACAGAACATGTCTCCGCCTTAGTAAAGGAGAACAATTGACCAGACTGGTTCCAACTAGTAAACAGCTCCAGGAGCATCAGGCGGCAGCCATGAAAACAAAGCCCCCTCCTGATGCACCAGAGTAACCCCTTAAGGGGGGTGTCAAGGGTCTGGATGTATAAGCATTCTGGCTACTGCCAACCTAATTGACATTCAGCCATTGCCTGATTTGGTGCCCTTCCAATATACTGTTTGACATACTGAGAATGGTAACCAAGCAATATCACATGACGATCCAAGTATCCAGTGGCTCAAACCCATCCTGCACATGACCAACCCCTAGGTTTGATCTGAATAAATCTCTGCCACAGCCCAATCTATATAAGTCTAAGATATTATTCAATAAAAGATCCTTCTCTTCTCTCCTAATTCCATATTTGAAGCTTTTCCAAAAGGCCCTCCTTATCACTACCATGACGTACATGGACAGTATGTGGCTTCCTTGATATGTAACATCCTATCTTGATACCCAATAAAGTATCATTATCTTCTTAATTTTCCCTTTATCTGGTTTACTATACTTCCCAGAAGTATATACTGGACATTACCTACCAAAGAAATCCTTTAGGGGTAATAAGGGTAGGGTGACGGTAGCCCTAAGGGATAGCTTACCGGTAAAGCTTACTATATCTGGGTAAACGTCTCGTTCCCTGGGTATATTGGTTTGTGGAGTTTAGTGGTGACCCACTTTGTACCGGATGGAGGGGGATGCCTTTTGGGGCAAGCGATAAGATTTTTTTGGTCAACGGTAAGTTGGATCGTTTGGACCAGCGGGAAATCTTTCAGAGCTACTGCTGTCTTTGAGCTGTTTCTAAAGCTGTTCGTTCAGTGGTTTACCCACCCCAACTTGTTGAGGAGAGTTACCCCGAGAGGTTCGGTAAAGCGTAGAACGTTCGTTGTAACCCCTTTTTTTCGAAATAGCTGGTAGGTTGGGGTGGGACGGATCTATACTGCAGAAGCTTGGTAGCTTCGACCTGCCATCCCCAGTTGAATTGATATTTAGCAGGCGAGGAAACGATTATACGGGAATCTGGGAAATTTACTTATAGCTAGCCCTTTTGGTGAATAAAGGCTGCGAGGGTGGATAGATAGTTTCAATTGGGTGGTGTGGGATCCTATACCGGCCAATGCTAAGTTTTCAGGTCCCCCTTCGTTTCGGGTAATTCGGTTGGCCCATCCCGTGGACTGATTTTATTGGAGATGTTTCGCCCGACACGGTTGGTCGATTTATTTTGGGGTTGGGATGTGCTAGCTAGAAGCTGAGCTTAAAGAACTTGAAATTACTTCATCTTTAAAAAGATGCTGAATGGTTGGGGGTTAATTCTGACGAGAGGGTTTCGGGTTAGAGTTACCGGTTGCCTTTGAGGAGATTTAATTTCCAAGTTAAGGGGATGGGTTCGGTGGAAATTGAGGGAATGCGGGGCATCTAGGTGGACGGGATGGCCATGCATGCCTCTGTTGTGAAATGTTGGCTTTGATTGTTTTGATTCAAAGCGGTGAGGTTTGGTTTAGCATTTATATTTGATCCGGTGAAATCTCAAGGCCCAAGGAATTGGGAGATCTGGTATGCCTGGATGACGGTAAATAAATAGGAAACTAAACTATGCATGAATCTATGCTTCAGGTGGATGGGAAGGTTTTGCCAAATTCGGCAGGTGAACGATTTGCGGCCAGGGCAGATAGGCCATCGAGAAATATGGTAAAGATGGCAGGTTGGTGGGAAGTTAAAGAGTTCCTGGTAGAAGTTTGGTATCTAAAAGCAGGAGATTATCCAGGTACTTCCCAAAGTTGGGGGGATAAACTGTTCCATCGCTTCCCAGGGATAATTATATTAGAGGCTGGGAGTGAAGCGACTTGTTTATGGGTGCAACAGCGGTATAGGATAAGTTGCTTCCCTCGCTTTAGTTAAACTTCGCATTCTCACCCCAATCTAGCCTGGCGGTAATAACTCGCTCCACCGAATTCCAGAACCACCCCCGGAGGTTGGCCCTGAAACTTTACTTAAATGGTCCAAGCATATCCCGTTCCAAAACCAACCCCCACAAAATTCAAGCCCTGGGAAGTTCTCTCAACATCCGGTTGCCCAATCATAAGCACCTTGGCGGGTCAACTTGTTCCTGATCCATCATCTCTCTCGTCTGCTTTGAAGCTCATCGATAACTGAACTCTTTATTGAAATCGCTCTCGCTTACCCAGACTGCTCTATCGGCTGGAACCTGTTCCACCTGCTCCTCTACCCCCGGCGGATTTAACTGCCAAATCATAAGCCATCCCCCGCTTGCATCCAATGATCGTGTACCTCCGGCGATTGAAACTAGTTCCCTGCTGCGGCAACCCATCGCTACGGTTAAGACGTCAACGGTTGTCCCACGCTTCTGATTGGAGCAGGGGGGTTCACGTTGACCTTATCTGATCGGCCCCCAACCTCCCCGTTAAACTAAAAAATATTACGGGGTTACCCAGCCCCGCCGTAACAAGTGGGAAAAGATGTTTGATTAATTAAATCCCAGTGCAAGTTTCATTTGCGTAAAGCGATTGCCTCATAACCAGTGGCTATCCTTTGCACTATCTTTGGATAAGTTTTAGAATCCACATGATAGGCTGATTCCTTGTCAGGTAACTAAATACAAACTCGATTGGTTTTGGGATGACCCCTTCCGGAAGGCGGTGGTGAGACACCTTGACTAGGGGATGGAGATGTTTGAAATGAGATGGGGTTTTGGCATCGACCTACCGCTATTTAGGGTGGAATTGGAAATGTGAATATATCCTTTGTAGCAAGGGCAATCGTTACAAAGCCATGATTATGAAAATCAACTCAACATGTCAGATATCCCGACTTGAGATTCCCCATAAGCGGATCCCCGGGATCACTCCGAGTCGGCCTCACCTGGGCGGGGGAATTTGGCAAGAAGCTCCATAAGTACATGATCAGCATTCACCCAAGCCAGCGAGATGCATATTAAAGATCGCCATGTCGATTAAAGCCAGCCAATCTGCGGACCAGATCCCTAACTGGGCAGCACAAGTTCAATCTCTTGTCAGGTGATGGGGCTGGCGGCGAAACTGGATGTTGCTAATTGGGCAAATTGCGTGATGTCACCCAAAGCGACTTCCTGGCCGGATTCTGGACTTTCCGATACACTTTCCGATGGAATACCCGATCTGGCATGAACTCGGTCCCCAAGTCCCTTCCATAGCCAAGCACATGTCTTATGTTCGTATAACGTGGCATGTTATTCTGCAAATCTTAACTCTTCTGACATTTGATCCCATTTGACTTGCTTTGGAACACGCATACTTTTTCCCAAGGTTGATGGAAGTACATGGGCGGTGCACATTGCAATGTTGATTTCGTCACGTGGCCCATTCGATTTCGATCCCTGGTTTTGGGATCCCCTAGGAATTCTCCGAAGGATCACAAAAATGGATTTCACGCGGCATACTGCTTCACGAAGGCTGATGGGTCGCCGATTTCATAAGCAGGTAGCTCGATCGCTGCCACAGATCTCTAACCCTCTATCCCCCATCTACGTTGCGCTGTAGACAAGGCTAAACGTTATCTGGTGATTCCGAAAGTACCGCCGAAGAGATGGGGGGTTGGAGGTTGCCAGAAACCCGGGGATGTTTACCTCCCAGGCAGGACTCGGAAACCCTTATCAGATGTCAGTGGCGTGGAATCGATCTTCCCAGCAAACCTTCTAACCAACCTCGATAGATTCTCGATTCCTTGGCTACGTTTCCCTTCTCCAGCTCTCGGTACTGGCGGATTTCTTGAGCCCCTTCATGGTTAGCAATAAAGATCGCAATGCTTTCAAAAATTCGTTGAAGATTGATAAAAGAACTGAAAAATCTTAGGTGGTAGTATCTTAACCAACCTATCTGCCCATCCAGGCCTTTGGGTAGATCCGTCCTCCCAGCAGTATAGTCCATCGATGGTGCACATATCGATGATAACTGAATCGATCTTCTCTGGCTTTCCACCAACCTCTAAAAATCTAGTGTTTGTCAGAGAAATATCCAACATCTGTCATTTGCGGGTTGGAGAAGAGGATCAATAAATTAACGTTATAAATGAATGTATCTGCTGCTTACTCAAAGAAGTTTCAATCAACCACTTCAATTCAGGGATTACAATGGTTGTACCAAGCTGTCTCAATATACGTCTACTGCTTTGTCAAGCTTACCCAGGAGATATATTAATGCAAATAGAAACACCTGCCATCCATGATTACCTGTCCCATGAAGTTATAAATATATACCCAACTTTAATTTATATCTAAGTTTTGACCAATTAAATTGCCCCTTCAAGCCTCATATTAAGTGCACCTTTATAGCTCAGTTATAAAAATTTACAAATCGATTTGGAATAAAATAGGTATAAATGATAAACATCTCTCCCAGGCGGCTCCGTTAACGTTTCGGAGGTGCACTGCAGAACCTGGTTATCAAAGCGGCTTACCCAGCTACTTCCGAGCTGGCGGGGTTAGAGCCTTGGCTGAACATCGCATGCCCGAGGTGAACAGCTCTCCGCTACGCAGCCCAGGAGGATCGTATAAATACCTAATCTTGCTCGAAATCCCAGTAGCGGTTATATCCTTACACCGACTTCAAGGGTAAGGTGTACGGCAGCTATCCTAGATTTTTCTCCCGGTAAACAGAGGTTGCAATGCATAGCACAATGATTTTTCCCATGAACCCATGGTTTCTTATCAAGGCATGATATTTATCAGTTACAGTATTAGGTATTTGATTAGATCATCTGATAGATATCCCTTGCCTCGGCATTTAAGCGCAGATAACAAACGTTCCATACTTTCAAGGGATAAGATCCCCACGGCTTTGGTACACCTCACGAAAGCGGCCTCGAACCCTTAACCGGTAGACCACTTGATATCCCCGTTTCCGACGGAAATCTTTCTGATGAATGTTGATTACATTGGCTACCCCATATTTATCCTCAAAATCAAAACCAATTCGCTGTTAAGATGTGAATGGCTGCTGGGGCGATCTAAATCTGCCATACTAAACCTCGGAATAAATTTGGGTTGATGATCCAAATATCTCTGCCCTGCGGGGCCTGAAATATGGGATATGTTTTGAATTGGCACGGGAGATCCAGTGGCAACTTAGTTTTCAGAGTTAACCAATACAAAGCTATTTTATACCCTTTGAATGCCCTTGGATTTATATGGGTTGGGTATCGATCTTCAGCATCATTAGCTCTATACAACCTATCAAGCGGCACATATTAAGGCTAAAAATATATCCAACCCCCTCGATTAAGCAGTTTCTGTTATATGCTTTATAATTGCTAACACCTACACAAACTTTATAGATGCTGAAAGCTTAACCATCCAGATTATATTTCCATCGGTGAGCATCGAGGGAGATATGTAAGGTATATTTAAACTTCCTATGCGGTATACTCTTGTAGCGTCTAATGATACCTTTGCGCTAAACATGCAACATCGAGGGATCTTATCATCTCATCCCGATACTGCCTATCCCGCTTCCGCCCTAATTTTCAAGCGCTTCGATCCGAGCTGGCCTATCTTACCGGCGCTTCGCAACCCCTTCCCTCCACCCTCGATCGGCACCGGCAAAGCTGGGCACGCCTGAGGTTAAGACGGTCACATGATTTCTAAAGCAAAATAAAATCCTCGGGACCGGAATTCATATTAAACATGCGTGATCGTACCAACCCTAGGTCCACCCCTTCCCTTAAAGCTTCATTGGACCTCGACCTTTAGAAACATCGAAAATCCCAGCATTACCATCACAGATCCCATAACTCAACCCCCACTACTTCCATGGCATATCCATATCTTCCTGCCCAGTAGGTCTTTCTACGAAGGACCAGGGTGCCACCAATATTTTAACCAACCCTCTTTTCTCTTGCAGTAGATATCTAATTCAGTTCATATAGGTCCATCTCAAATAAACTTCTTCTTACTATCCTTTTAAGGGAAACCATTTTCATCTCGTTTATCCCTGGCTTGGATCCCAGCATCCCCACCTGATCGGGTTGGCTTTGAAGTTCTCATCATTTACAGATCCCTCACAGTTTACGGGGAATCCTCTAAACCCCGAGCCAAGCCCTACTGGTTAGTGCTACCCATGGCAGGTACAAGTCCTTGTCTGCCACAAGCTCAGGGTACCAACCCACTAGCACCAGGCTTGATCAGCTTTAACCACTGCACCCGTTTGGTAGCTTTGGGCGAGAGATATTTGATCCCGCTACAACTTGTGGGATAATTTTGAACCCTTTCCCCATGAAACGGGGACCCTGGTTCCCTAAGCATGCCTACCCATTCTTATGGAACCCCTGGCTAGCCCAGAGGGTTTGGTCAGCTGGTGACAAACCACCCAACCCCTTCCAATTATCTCACAGCCCTGTCTCCTTGTAAAAAGGCGCATTTCTGAGGCAGGTGCTTCCCCCACCAGCCTGGTAGGGGTTCACATGAACCACGCCAATAGCAATACCAATCTATCCCCAAGGCTCCTGCCCTGGGCCAATCTTTAGCCACATATTTCCAGTTGAAAGCTATGGGGGATACACTCCCCAGCACCATAACCCATGTTGCTTCTATACCCAGTGACACCTAAATAGGGCAACTGTAGCGAACCCAACTCCCTGGTGGTCAACAGATTTCTGGCTATCAGTCATGAAAGTCCATTAACAATTTTTGTGCAGGCAACTTAAGCCATTTCACTAGTGTTTCTGGGTTCCAGACCCAGAAACAAGATCAGCAACCTTGAAGGCCAACCCCTTTTATTAACCCTGCTTGTCCAACAACCAAATTTTGCAGGGGGTATCTGGGCATTTACGGCTAAAGATCAGACCCACCAGCAACCAGCTTCCTAAAGGTGAACCTTCCCAGCTAATGTGTTTAAGGCCATAACCATTTCAGATGATAAAGGCCCATCCACACCTTGACTTTTATTGCTTATGGTTATATATATTATCCATAGTTGCAAGATAATCTCCCACACATTACTATACTGGGTTTAGTTATATACACGCCAATAAGTACCCCCTTGCTTTACATCATGTTGATTCAGACTATGACAAAAGCTAGTGCTACATGAATTGCACCCAATCTATTAGTGGATTTTGTATGCAGTTTGTTGAGAAGATAAAGTCCCTCCCCTGGGTTGACAGTATCTGCCTACCACCTATGTGGTCTACCATTCACCCAATCAAGGGCTGGAATATAAGCTTAAATTGATGTGCCGCGCTATAGATGCTGGTCAACCCCCACCAAATGGTCACAGTAGTGGGCTGGCTAGCTAAGAGAGCTCATTGATGTTCCACCACTTGCTATGGTAATTAACCCCCTCTCAGCCCTTTCTGCATAACAGCAACCCAGGTAACCACCTTTCCGCCCATTTATTTTTTCAGCTGTGTCTTTTCTTAACTTTAGCACATTTAAGCCCCCCTTTCTTCTTTGCCTAGCTTTCAACACTTCTGCTGATTTAAGCAGGGTCTATATGTAAGTCCCTAGTGTTTCTGAATATTTTGGTCAGCTCTGGGAGAGTTGGCAGTGAAGATCCAGCGTTTTCACTTGGCAGTGAGGATGCATGTTCCTCTTACTGGTTGGTAGTGCCAAACGTGACCCTTTATATCATTTGGGTGGTCATCCCTTAATAAAACAATCTTTCCAAATAAAAAATATACATTTCATACTGCTATGTTGCACTACCCATAAAGTTTCCCATTTTTTATGACCATCTTTGGCTTTCCACCATGTCTTTATATGATCCTGTCCTATAATGCTATGCTGAGTCTAACATTCTGAGGCTCCGCCAAATAAAGCATCCCCTTGTCAAAACCGCAGGCTCAACCCACCAGCAAGGTTCCAACCAAGCAGGTTTGTGACCCGCAATCCGATTATCTGGTCACTCAAAGCCAGACTAGGAAGTCAACTCAAATTACCAAATCCAACAACATGAACAGATGATGATCCTCTACAGTGGATACCTTGTTTTGGCGCTTGACTCATTATTAGGATCAAGTCACCCCCTTCTTCCATCCAACTGTGTGATCACCAATCATGTTCCTGTTATCCATTGATTTGCATGAACTATATAATCACTATCTCCCAATAAAGATTATTATCTATCTTCTAAATATTTTTCCCTGTGTAACTCTGCTAAAACAGCACAGTTACAACATTGGTAGCACAGGTAGGCTCTCCATCCTACCTTATCTTGAAAAATTCTGCCTGTTGCCTGCACACGCTGCGGCTAACAAATCCTCAACAGAATTATGTCTGGCCTCCTGCCCAACTGGACTCCGTACACTCCTGGTACCGTGATACCCAATGGTTTTGTCCTATACCAAAACACAGTGGTCCTGCTACCCGCCTTCAACGCCATGTCTGCACAAGGTTTCTTCCAAGCTCTGCCAGCAATGCCGCGACCAGCCAACAAAACCACCATGCCTGCCTATGTAGCCCAAAGACTACGAAGCGCCGCCTTGGAACCTTTTGCCGGGGCCAACAACAACAACGCTGCCACATGGATCCAGTCCACCTAGAGCAAGCTAGCTCAGATGGAGTGCCCACAGCAATTTTGGATTGCAGAGATTTCCATTTACCTGACCCATGACGCTGGCACCTGGTGCAACAAGTGGCATGAAGAGCACACTGAAAAGAACTGGGATATCTTTAAGCAAGACTTCCTGGCAAGATTTGTGCTTAAAGATACAGTGCTCATGATCATTTGCCAAGTAAAGAGCCTGACCCAGACAGGCACTGTAAAAGAACTCACCCGCACCTACAAGGAACTCCGCTTTTGTGCACCATCTGATATGGCCTTTGACACCCCAGCCACACACCTCATGTACTACAACCCTCTCAAGTTTCACGTGATGGGACATGCAAACCTGGATCAGGTGACCAACCTACAAAGCCTATACCGTGAAGCAGAAAAAGCGGAACAGACATCCAACGCTCTGCACAAGGCACAAACTGGGAAACAAGAAAGACCCAAGGATTCCCATTCAAGCGGGCGCTCCTCTCAACCACCTCCTGGAGGCAACAGGAGCAACGCCAACCACAAGCCCACGGGTTCTAATGGACATGGAAATGGAAACAAAGGTTATTCAAACTGTACTCATTTCTACATCACCACCACACAGGGTAACCAAGATGAGGGAAAAGCCTGGGGAGAGCACTAAGCAAGCCAAGCTCTCCCCACGCAACTCCTGACTTGCCCAATGATGAATACCAGCCCAAGGACGTGGATCAATGCCCAATGATCCAGGTGCCCTTGGAATACCCAGTACTGTACACTATTGCCAGACATCCCAATAAATTGATATCCTATCATTTCTGCTTTTGCAGTTACACAGGCTCAGCACTCTTGGACTCAGGCGCAGACCAAACCTTAGTCAACAGTAGCTTTGTGAATAAGTTCAAGCTGGCCACTAATCCTTTGTGGATTAAAATGTGGTCCTGGCTGATGAACACCACATTGCTGTGACAAGGGAAACTGCCCCCTTCTCTGTCATGCTTGAGAACCTTCACTCCACCATCCAAGGTCCTGTCATTGACTTTCCTAAGTTTAAAATTGTACTGGGACTAGACTGGTTACAAAAAAACAATCCTCACGTAGACTGGGCAACCTCAGTGTTGACCATCAAACGTGAAGGTGTCAACCACCAAATCTACCCTGACTCTGTGGACCAACTGCTCTGTGACCACGTCTTTGTGCGCATCACAGAGACCCAGGACAAGAAGAAAGATTTAAAGTCAATTGACTGGGACTCCTGCCAGTACAAGATCATACACTTCAAAGACCACCAGGATACCTCCACGCCTCAGGACCACGACATTGTGGCCTGTCAACCAGAAATCTTTAAGGAAGTGTTACCTGGGCTGCCTCCTGAGAAGCATATTCAGCACTCTATCTAACTCAAGGGGGCTGTACCCAAGGCGCGCCCTATCTACAGGCTGACCCCAAATGAAGATGACGCTTTACGCGCCTACCTCAAGGAGGCATTGGAAAAAGGACTTATCCTCCCCTCACAATCTCCCTTTAGAGCCACCATATTCTTTGTGGCTAAGAAAGACGGTACCTTACACCTGGTCACAGATTACTATGCCCTAAACAAAGCTATCATTAAGAATTGTTACTCTCTACCACTGATTGACAACCTCTTCAATGCCTTAGGAGGAGCCACTGTCTTCTCCAAGATTGATCTAACTTCAGGCTACAATCAGATTTGTATCAAGGAGGAAGACATTCCAAAAACGGCCTTCTGCACTAAATACGGCTCCTACAAATGTGTGGTGCTCAACTTTGGCATGACCAATGCCCGTCCACCTTTTTAACCTTCATAAACAAAGTGTTTGCACCCCACATAGGCAAACACGCCCTAATTTACCTAAACAACATTATTGTCTACAGCCCCTTGGTGAAACAGCACCACAAAGATCTGGAAGCAGTCTTGGCAACCTTGGAACAACACAAACTGTTGGCCAAGCCCTCCAAGTGCCAGTTCTTCTGTGAGCAACTACCCTTCCTGGGGCATATAGTTTCAAAGGACGGCATTAAACCCAACAGTCAAAAGATACAGGCCATCTGCAAGATGCCCACCCAAAGATAAGTTGGAACTCTGCACCTTCTTGGGAATGGTGGCCTATGTATGGCGTTTCATACCTGACTTTGGCGTTCTGACTGCCCCCTCAATCTGCCATAACTGGCACCAAGTCTAAATTTGTGTGGACCCCCCAACGTGACCTCAGTTTTAGACGCCTCAAAGAGAAGCTCACAACAGCTCCCATCCTGCAATACCCCAAACATGACAGGGAATACCAGATGGAAACCAACGCCTTAGATGCATCCATTGGGGGAGTACTACAAATTAAAAATAGTGACAGCAACTTCCTGCCTGTAGCCTACAAATCACGGAAGTTGACAGATGGTAAGTGTTGATACCCTATCCACAACAAGGAACTGCTGGCAATTGTGCACTGCCTAGTCAAATGGCGTTGCTATCTAGAATGCCAGGAAGAATTCACAGCATTAACCAATCACAAGTCACTCATCTATTTCAAGACTCAAGCAAATCTGTCACGCCGCCAAGCGTGGTGGATGGAACTATTGGAGAGGTTTAACATGCTCATCCAGTACAAGCCTGGGGCCAAGCTTGCCATGGCAGACGCCCTGTCCTGTCTGTGTGTCTGTGCTTCAAGAGGAGAGAATGGGCTTGACCCAGACTGGCCTCTCCTGGTGTTACAAACAAAAGACAAAGGGTTCCCCCTGGCACCACCAACATAATCAAAGAAACAGTCATCAAGAATGAGCATCTCTTTGCTGACGTATATGAGACTCTTCACAGAAAAATGACTGACGGCACAACCATTCCCTACATCCCCAAAAATCAGCAATTCAACACTATCCTTTGCTATCACAGAGACCTTGGACATACCAAGAGTAGAAACCTATATGAGTTCCTAAAACATAAAGCCTGGTGGCCAACCTTATACCGCAATGTCCAGGAAGTTCTAGACCAATGTGAGGTGTGCAAAAGGTTTTCCAAAAGCAAAACCCTGCCAAAGTCAGTACTTCCCATCTGCACACAACTACCTTTCAAAGTATGGGCTCTTGCCATTGTTGGCCCCATGCCAGGGAAACACAATGACAAGAAATACATCATCACCGCCATTGACTTTGCAACAAGATGGACAGTAGCCTAAGCAGTAAAGGCACACACTGGCAATGACGTTTGACAATTTATTGGTAAAGAAATAATCAGCAAGTTTGGAAAGCCAGAACTCCTGATAACCAATGGAGGCAAAGAGTTGACCTCCAAAAACACCAACATATACCTCACCAATAATGGAGACAAACACACCGTAACTCACCATACCACCCACAGGCCAATGGACAAGTAGAGCGGCTTAATGGTAGCCTTGTGCAAGCCTTAGCCAAACTTACCTCTGGGAGACCTGAAGACTGGTATAAGCAGCTACAGACTTCATTACTTGTGTGTTGAACCTGAGTGAACAGATCCACTGGAAAAAGCCCGTTTGAACTGGTATACGGCACACAGCCAAATATCATTCAAGCATTACAGGACTCAAACTGGGAATTCCAAGTGAAGTCCCCCCTTGCTCAGACCCTCAAGTAATGGAGGCTAATTTCAAGCAAACAGCCAAAGAGAATGAACGTCTGCAAAAGATATTTGTCCCCATACACAATAGACATGAAGTTGGGGACAAAGTTTGGGTCATGAATGTTGACAAGAGCAAGTTACAACATGAAAAGTGGGGCCAGCAATCATTCTAAAGGTAAACAACAATAACACTTACCTTGTGCAAGGGCTTGGCAAACGTAAACAAGATAAAACCCTACACCATGATTGCCTACAACCCTGCAAAGCAAGACAGAAACAACAAGAGACTGCCCTACCATCTACAGAACAACAACTAGTTCAATACAATGCCCAGGCTCCTAACACCCTCCCTGACAACCTGCCCCCAGAGGAGGCTGACCTTCAGTTGGGGGGGTGTAAAACCACAGGCTTGACCTGCCAGCAAGGTTCCAACCAAGCGGGTTTGTGACCCGCAATCCAATTATCCGGTCACTTGAAGCCAGACTAGGAAGTCAACTCGGATTACCAAATCCAACAACATGAACAGATGATGATCCTCTACGGTGGATACCTTGTTTTGGCACTTGACTCATTATCAGGATCAAGCCACCCCCTTCTTCCATCCAACCGTGTGATCACCAATCATGTTCCTGTTATCCATTGATTCACATGAACTATATAATCACTATCTCCCAATAAAGATTATTATCTATCTTCTAAATATTTTCCCTGTGTAACTCTGCTAAAACAGCACAGTTACAACACCCTTTATTATTATTACCTTTATCTGCCCACCCCCCTCCTTATGTTTTTCCTAGCTTCCCTTTTTTAGTATTCCGCTATCTGTTTTACTAAGCTGCACGCTATCATTTCTAACCCAAACCAGGGCTTTATCAAGATCCCTTAAGAGCACCAAGCAGCCTTCTTATCCAGGTGAGCTTCTTTTTTATCCAAGAAGGTTTCCTTCTCACCTGTCAGCAACCCACTTGGCAGGGAGCAAGTTCCCTAGTTGGTGGGCCAAGGCCCCTAAGTTAAATCCTGCAATTACCAAACTGATAGGAACTGTGATCATTGTGAGGTGTCCCAGGTGTCCCAGGTAAGAAAACTTTCAAAAATAGAACTGAACCAACAAAGTAGGTAGTATCCCATCACGTACGTCAAGAGATAGAAGGAAGCGTAAGGTCTAACCAGAGCAGGTTTGGCAGGAGGCGGAGTGAACAAACAACCATAATGGAATTTACGTCCCCAGTGGCCAGAGGGGTACTTGAACCATCTGTGGGAAAGGGATTCCTTTTGATGGGCGTCATCTGGGGAAGAGTTGTACCTGTCAGTTGTAGGTGTTGGATTTTCCAGGGTTGATACCACTGGCAAGAAGGAAGCTAGAAACCAGAACAGGAATAAAATTCCTCTCATGGCTTCAAAAATAAGTTATCAGAAGAAGGATGAGTAGCAGGTATAGGATAAAATCTTTATTGTTGTAACAAAGAGAAATGATAAGAATAACTCACTTAAATACCCTTAAAATGAAGTCTGGGACATTTGAGTGGTATTTTAGAGAATAAGAGGGATTTTCATGAACTTGTGATCAAAGTAATACCTTTTCTAAAACACTGATAAAAGTGGAACTTAATAATATGGATGGTTAAAAGGTTGAAACAGTGGATCCAAGGATAAGCCATAAGGCTGTACATAATTAAGCAGGATGTGTCAAGGTAATCACTTAAAACTAAGTACAGAGCTTGACTCAAATATAGGCTCAATTGATTCCAGAGCAGCAAGGAAGACAGCTGCAGCCAATCAGAACGCAAGTGATAAGTGACATTGTTAAGTGTATTATTAATCTTTTTGAAACCTGGTTCAAAATCCAGAGCAAAAGTCTAATGAATAAGATCAACATGAATAGGTAAACTAAGTTGAATAGTTGATTCTGTATTAACGCTGGGCTCTTCTTTAGGGTTCTGAGTTCAATTCCCTTTAATCTCCTTTTCCAAATACAAACTGGCTCCAAAAACATTGTTGTGGTGTTGTTTTGTTAAGAATTTCTGGCCAAGATTGTCAATAAGATTAATGTAGTCAGGGAAAGAATCCCTGACATCACCCAACCGTTCCAGAAGAGTCTCAAAGGTATGTCCCCCTACTCCCCCATCATCTTATCCCCTCCCACCACTCTTCAAATAAAAGTGATGATGAATTAACTGATCACTCCTTTTATAAGTCTACACGTAACTCTAAGCTCAAGAACAGCCCTGTGATAAGGAGGGAAAAACTGCCAAGGATCCTGCATCTCTTGGTGATGAGGAGAAGCTGGCCTCAATGCATAGCTCAAGGAACCCATCCACCTCTCTTACTGATGGCACTTCTTCTCCCTCCCCATGTTCTATGATCATCCAGAAGATCCTGAGAAATGCTTCAAGAAGTTTAAGGCTGCTAATTATGTTGCTTGGGACCCACTTTTTATTAGGAAATTCTAGTTTAAAGGGTAGTTCAAAGTCTCCAAAAACTTCCCCTGCTACTTTCTAGCCATGGCTTTTAAGAGAGCCCTGGCTGTGTTGTAGATAATTACCTATCCAGCTGCAATAATCAAAAGCGCTCTACCAAGAGCAGGCACTTTGTATGTGGGGGCATGTCTTGTGGACCCCCCAGCAACGCTGAGGGCTGAGAGAAGGTGACAGCAGAGTTGGGGGAGCACACATTTTTGCCCCTAACCATTTAGTTGCAGGGATGCTCAAGCAGCATCTTGTTCAGATGTCTCCTCCTATTCCCCCCTCTGGGCTTCTGATCTGGCCATTAAGGCCTTATTCACCTAAAGCCCAACAATATTAAGCTGATGCCAACTCAATAACAGTTGTTCAAGTTCATTAGCAACAAACAGATTGCTGTTAATCCTCCCAGCCCAAGGCCTCTGATGTCCTCTCAGAGCTCACACTCACCCATGAGCTAAAACAGCTTCCAGGCTGAGAGTGTTTCCTTCTGTATGACAACAGGCCAACTCTCAAGGAGTGCGTCATCTGCTGCTCCACTCATAATAGCCTACTGAATATCAAAAAGGTATTAACTATGCTAGTTGATGATACTTTTGTCTCTTATATCTGGATGATCTTTCAACTCTGGATGATCCATGCCCATATTGGCATCCAGGTGATTCCACAGGTGTTCTCCTCCTCCCAGGGACTGCTGAGGGGATCTATACCAGGGCTTTTGATATCCTCTGCTGTGCTATTGCTGCCCTGCCCGCCAAAGAGGATCCTAATATTACCCTAACTCATACTTGCACCAACCCCCAGATGCCAACAAGGATCAGGCCACCCTTTACACTGAGAGAAAGGTAACTCTTTGAGCTCTTGTGTTACAGAAATGCTTTGGGAAAACTCTAATGTTCTCCATAATTCTAATGCTAGTTTGATGACTCTCTTAGCTGCTCTAGACAATGAGTTATGGCTTCTTAAAGTTTGGCCGCCAGCCAAACTCCCTAACCAGTGCAAAATGACAAAAATATGTGACCAAGGCACAAGAATTGATGTGAATCTTAATTTGAGCATAACTCAGCAACCACTGGACGGATTTGGACGTCCAAACACCCATTTTGAAGCCAAACACCAGGAGAGTTAATCTGTGCTATTTTTAGACAAAATACGGATTCAAAGTCCGATGTGCGGGATTTTCAAAGAAACATGATTCATGCTGTTCAGAAGATGCCCCAAAACCCCAGCCTGATGCCACCAGCAGAGTCCCTAATACTGTCTAGAAGATTTAGGAAGATTATAAAGAATCTAATGGAATGATATATAAAGGTATTGCTCACATTGATCCCCTTGTGATCATTCTAAGTTTAGTCCAATAAAATAAAGTTGAATTTAGTTGATTTTGAAAAGTTTATATTAAATCTGTGTAAGCTGTTTCCTATGGAAACCTGTCAAGACCTACTGGGCCCTGACATCTTGGCACACAGGTATATATTATGGAATTTGGCTCTTCTCAGTTCAATGCATACCTGCAGCTATTTGATGATGAAGTGCAGGTGTGCAATACCCATCTTTGTCAGGCAGTTGTTTGTAATGCACCTGCCTTTTCTGAGCAAAGTGGGTTGAGCCGCAGGGATACCTTGGACACCTGCAAATTTTCTGGCACATTTGAGTGCTCTAGCTTTCTTCAAAGCCTGAGCATAATGGGCAGGGATTCTGGGCTCTTCCTAAATACCTTTATCTAGGTAATTACACATGGTTAGGACTTACATGGAGTATTTTGAGCCTCAAGGGTTAAAAAGGTGATAAAAACATTGAGGAAAGACCAGGACCAAGGCCTCCTGGAATGTCTAGTGTGCCGCCATCAACCAGGAGCTTAGGAAAGCTCTGGCATGGAGGCCTACCACAGGCATCTCAAGTCCAACTGTAGGGCTCACCCCAAGTTCAGCAAGTTATTTGTCCTTTTCCAAATTAGCAGGAGAAAACAATCTCCAAGCTGCCTGATCTGGTCAACTATTTACCTCCTGCTAAGCCTTCCACAAAGTCTATCTGCTTCTTAAAAACAACCTGGACTGCCGCTAAAATTAATTATAAGGACTCCAAGCCCAAAATCAGCTGATCCAGCTTATTCCAACTGCCCTGTTAAAGGGGCCAAGATGAAGAAGGATAAGAATCTTGAATAGAAACCCTTACTTTGCTTTGCTTCTGATTTTTTCTTTAGGTATTTACTTTCTTAGTTCTAAACTTTAATATTTTAATCTTGCTAAATTTTTTAGGTATAACTGGTAAATTCTAGGTAGGACACACCATCTCAAAAACAACACTTCAATTTACGCCATCTCAAATTTATTTCAAGGTGGTGTTTTTGCGTTAGTGATTTTGAATCATAAAAAATAAAATAAACAATAAAAAATTTAAAATTTACATATACTTTTATAATGTGGCATCCCAAATTTATGGCATCTCAATTTCATCTGTTTGAGTCAGATTAATTAAATACTATTTTGCCAACTTTATTTATATATAAAATCACTTAGTGTGGGATGTGTTTACGCCATCTCAATCTTACATCATTTCAAATAACGCTATTTATCTTAAACTAAAATAAGCTTATTCCCGCACTAAAATAAAGCCTGCTGTATAAAATCAGAAGATGTTTCTATTATATTAATCCAAGACACTTATACTAATAACAACCTAAAATAACTTCATTATGATAGTCCTTCTAGTGATTGTCACTACTGGGTAAAAAAACCAGTTTTGTTATATGTAATTTATAACTATATTATACATGGATACATTAATAAGGGTTTTCTTAATAAAATATTTTAATAGTGATTTCAATTTAAAAGAAGGTGATTACGCTATTTTGATTTGTAACACTTCAAATTCCACTGGGTTTCATATCTCCCAATTGATTTGATGCTCACAATGGATAGGGGAAATTACATATGATGTCATTCTATACTATATCAATTCCTCAGTTGCAATTCTTGCTTTCCACTTTTAAAAAGTAAATTTTCATGTTAAAAATCATAGTATTAAAAAATGTAAGAAATTCACTGAAACTTTGCAAATATGTATTTTTTGACCTTCCCTAAACAACTGTGTACTTTTTAACCCCAGTTGTATAAGCTAGTTTTTGTGAAATTTGAGTTTTACTCTTTTTGCCTGGTTGAGGTAGCTCTAGTGCAGATTTCTTAATTTAATATAAAAATGGTCAAAATCTATATGTTTTTGAGCTACAGCATCTCAAGTACTTCATCCCAAAAGCACTATTTTGACTGCAAGTTTTTAGTCAAAACTCAAAGTTTTGCCTACTTGCGCTGCTAAAAAAAATTATTTTTATAGTGTAAAAACCTTTTAAATTTTGATAGTATATATTTCCAGACTGCTTCTACAGTTCTATGTAAAAATATTTACTCCCTTATTGTTTAAAACATTACCATTTTTCCTTTGAAAACTTCCCCTAAAATTCCCATATTTTGATCCTAATTCACTTTTAGATACCTCCCAAGCCTACCACTAAAGCTGCGCCCAAGGCATCCAAGGCATCCAAGGGCAAGAGAAACCCCTAAGTCTAAGAAGGCCAATACTCCCCCTAAGAAGCAGCCTGCTAAGGCTAAATTACCTCCAAAGAGACCCACGCCTTCCCCTGATCCAGAGGAAAACAGTACTACCCCTGCCCACTCTCCATTTGTGTACTCCCCCTCAGACCCCCAAGAGAAGCTATTTGAGTTCAATTGCCAATCTGGTCCCATATCAGAGCCTGAGGAGGAGCAGAAGCAGGAGCCTGGTGCTCATGTTGACAATCAACTTTAGCAGTGGGATATCAACATGGTTCATAACATTTGTAACAGAAATGGTGCCTTTGCTGTGCCTGCTACCTTTCCTCCTAGCTAACCCATCATGACTAAGAAAGGGGGTGCTGGCTTTGTCTACAAGGGCTCCAGCTTCAGCCGTAATGATGAGAAGAAAGCAATCAATCAACATCACTATAAATGTGATAATGTTGGCTGCCCAGCTAGACTCACTACTTATGGGTTCACTAGATTAAAGCCCTAACTGTCAACCATGACTGCACTGAGCCTTTTGACTCCCTTTACCAACTGATCTGCTGGTTTCTTTGCCAGGTGATCCCAACCACCAAGGATCAAACTGCCACTGAGTTTGTCAATGATGCCCTCCTTAATTTAAATGATACCCAACTTACCACTGTTGGTGGCGCCTTAAAACTAAAGAGATATCTCACTGATCAGAGATATGCTCTGAGCACTGAAGGCGTCAGTGCAAGCTCCATTGATCAATTGATCCTTACTGAGGAGTAAAAATTATCCCACAATGAGGAGAGATTTCTTCTTCAAAATGATGATCAACATGCCCCCAAGCGTATTATCTGCTTTGCCACAAGCCAGGATCTGTGCAACCTGCTGAAATGCAAGACCTGGCTCACAGATGGCACTTTTCCACCTGTCCAAAGCTTTTCAGCCAGCTTTGAAACATCCATGGGCAGGTTGGTAATCTAGATCTTCCCCTGGTGTTTTATTTCCTTCCCAACAAGAAGCAGGACACATATGTCCATGCTCTCACTATCTTAAAGAAAAGGCTTGATGAGATCCTCCCCACATTAGAAGAGGAGCCCAAGGAGACTAGAGGGAGAAAGAAGAAGACCCCCTCCCATGATGAAGACACCACCGCCCCCAAGAAACAGCCAGAAAGCCTACCATATCATTAATATCTGGTAGTGGATTTTGAGCAGGCTCAGGCAAATACCTTCATCAAAGTCTTCAAGAGCTCCCCCTGGGGATGCTATTTTCACTTCTGCCAGGAAATCTGCCACTGCCTCCAAAAGTGCACAGATCTTCATGGGCTGGTCAACTCTGAAGGCACATAATAGGCCAAGGACTTGTTTAACTGCTTTGTTGCCCTTGCTCTGGTAAGAAAGGAGGAAACCAATGCCTTCTATGACGCCCTCCTCTGCCACCCCTATATCATAGCCAACCTAGCAGCCTTTGCTCCTTTCATTGAGTATTTTGAGACTCAATGGGTTGGCATCTTCCAAGGAGCACGCCAGATCAGAAAAGGCAGTGACTCAATCACATGAAACTGCTTTAAGAAGGTCAAAGACGGTCTCATCAAGACCACCTCTTTCCTTGAAGGGTGGCATAGCCAGTTTTCAACTAGGGTCAGGGTCAAGAAGCCCAAATTTAACAAGATTTTTATCCACCTCAAAACCCAGCAGGCCATCTCTGCCCAGCTCTGCCCAGCTCTTCAAGACTGGCATGAAGACTAAGGCTGACCTCCCCAAGTAAACTAATGCAGTGAAAAAGCACACAGATTAGCAAGGTGGTCCTTGCCTACTATCCCAAGGATAGAAAGCTTGAGCATATTCAGTCCATCTCATTAGTACTCTCAACCAATGTATGAGCCTTCCTCAATAAACTATTACACTTCTTATTTTTCCTGTTTCATTTTTTTGACTTATATTTAGCATTTGGTACAAATATTTGCTTATTTTAAAGTATATGACATAGCTATAATAGTTGAAAATGGTTGTTTTTGTGTAGATTTTGACTTTTTCCCTTTATGCAGCCTTGTTGCTTCAAATTCCCCCCCCTTTATTACTGCAGATTTAAAGTTCTAGGGCTTTTTTAAGCCTAACAATGTTGTTTAGATTTTAATTTCTTGGATTTTTTGGTTTTTTTGGAGCTCAAAAAAACTAAATTTTTAAACCCTGTTTTTCATAGCTGTGATGCCGTAAATTGAAATGTTGTTTTTACCATAAAATTGAGATAGGCAACTTTTGAGATGATGTATTTTGAAATAATGTTTTTTGAGATAGCGTTTTTGAGGTGGCAAGTCTTACCAAATTCTATGAGTGCCTTTATAGCTAGAAGCAGGTGAAATGCCATATTCTTTAATATTTCACTGATAAAACATAAGATATTTTCAGTTGTGCCTATATGAAGTATAATAGTGAATATCATTATTTTCTCATATTTTTTATTGTTTATATGGGGTTTCCAATTTATTATTATTATTTTAGAGGTTTGGTTCTTATGATAATAAATTTTTTATAGCAAAGAGGGGTATTTTTATAGTAAAAAGAGAAAGAAATCTTAAGTATCCTTATTTTTATTAGCTAAGGTATGTTTCTATTGCCTTTTTGAGCTCTCTGGGAACATTTTATCATACTATAACATTTTAGTGTTTTTTATATTAGAAGTTTTCATTAAATTTAGTACTTCTATTTGATATAGTGTCAACTTTCAGTAATCAATTGGCAAAAACTCAAATTCCCACTTTATTTAATACTTAGCTACCAGGGAGTTAATTCAACCACAGTTTCCAAAAATAAGATATATATCTTGAGCTTTAACGTCCTTGCTAAGCTACCAAGTGAGCTTTTATGGGGAGTTGTCTGCCTGTTAAAGATCAATCTGGTAATTGGCTGATATGGGGTCTATATAGCTAGGCGCCCCTGAGACAATAACTGGTACCTCTGCAATAATTAATCACATACTCAAGCTCTTAAGCCTCTCATAATAGGTAAAAATATTCCACCTTTAAAAAGTTCACAGTAAAAAATAAAACAAAAATGAGTGGATTTATGTCAATTAATGATAAATTGGCATCACCTTATTTTTTGACTGATAATTCTTTTTTGGCTGGTTTTTTTGGTTTATCCTTACAGCTTTCAAGTTCCTTTATCTGGTTCAGACTATACAGTAAGCCAGTTTTAAAAGTAGGTATAAAAATCCAAACTTGTTGGATATAGTGCTGTATGTAGTCAAAAGTACCTATTTTACTAGCAACAAGAGGGTGTGCTTTTAAGGGTTATATGTTGTGATTAAAGTGTACTATAGCACGTACTTAGCCAGGCTGATGATAAAGAAGTATTATCATTTGAGGGGGAAACTAAATCAATTTCTTTCAAGAGAATAAAGAATGGGTATTGTGATATTAATACAGCCACTTAGATTCTTTGTTTCAATAAAAACTTAAGATCTGCCATATTTCATAGGTTACAAGGATATACTCTTGGGATGTGTTGCTGAAAATCACCAGGCCATTTTTAATAGAGCAGATGATTAATATCAGGTAAATAAGTTTATTGTTACCAAATTACTTGTAAAGAGCCCAGGAATTAGTTAAGCATCAATAATCAAGGTACATATTGGATAATCTGAGTAATTCAGATCAAGCAACTTATGATCCAGGTGATTGGTTTGATCATGAAGGTAGTTTTAATTAAATTACCCATGATTATGGTTAAAAGAAATTTGATCATTTTTTTAAGGTTGGCTACCTGTGTCAAGATTCAAAATTATTTCTGTTAAAATCAATCAGCTGGATCCTATTTGGAACATCAAAAAGTTGGATCAGGAATATAAACATGCCTCAGGGGTATAGTATAGAAGGTCTAAAATATTTCAAACCATTGGAAGTACATCTTCATAAAATAAATATAGTGATTCTATAATACACTTGGATCAGCTTTTAGGGGTTTATAATGTGTAGCTTTTTTATAAGATATTGATTGAATGAAGCTGTTGTTTCATCAATCAAGTAATAAAAATCAACTGGATCTTTCAGAAGAGGGGTTTTTAGCTGATTATACCTGAATTGAAATAAAATGGAAATATTGATATAAATATATTCCTGAAACAAGTATCACTTATCCCTCAGCTCTTTTTTAATTTCATGAACTCTGTTTCCAATTGGAATAGGCCTAGATTTGGTGTATCCCATGAAGAATAAAAGCTCTTTGTAAAGATATTCTCAATATGCCTATAGAGGATCTTTGATAAGATCTTTAAGTGGTCAAAACCTTTCTCAATAAGATGCTAAATAAGATCAAGGAGGTGTACTGAGAGTTTTTTGACAACTTTTTCATTAAAGAGGGTATACCTGCCCAGGGAGACCAAAGTTTCTCTTATGATTTTTATAGCTTCATATTGATGATGGATTAAGTATTAATCTATTGAAAATTATTATAGAGAAATAGCAAGAGGTTTTCAACTGATTGAGGAGAGGAAATTTGAGGCTATCAATAAGTTTTTTGTAGACAATACGTTATTGACTGCTAAAAACTTGGGTTTAAACACTATAATTGCTCATTTGGGATCTGAGCTTGCTGGAGCTCAACTCAAAGATTCCTTTCTGATGGGGAGCAAATCTGTGATATGGGATTTAATTAATAAATATTAAATCCAGGCACAAGTATCAAATAACTAAGTTCCTAAACTGAATCTCCCTACTCTCTAAGTAAGTTTCTGCTTGGTCCAGAATTCTACCAATATTCTTAATATTAGAGGCTTTGGTGATGCCTATTGGTTTAAACCTGACTGGGGAGTTTATCAATATTTTCTCTGGAACACTTTTTGAGGTTTGTTATGGAAGGAAATTTGAATTTTAAAGTATTGAATTACACCTTATATTAGCCTTGAAGATGTATATCCTTTTTAATACTGGGCTAGGGTGTGATTTATGCTTATTATTGATCTTTGATTAAGAGCCAAGCCAAAAAACTACCAAATCTTTCATAAAGGCCTACTATTATAATTTTTACACATATTTATCTATTTTTTAGATACAAAAAGCACTTTATATATTTGACTAAGGCTAAAAAAATTTAGTACATTTATTTATTTTGGTTAAGATTATCATATCTTTGGAGTTTTGTTGTTATACATGGAATCTTTGTTTGGTCCTATAGCTATCTGATTTCTGTGGAAAGCAGCATGAAATATAGACTAAAATTAATTTCTCTTATAATTTTTCATCTTTATGCCCTACCACCTCAATTTATGTCACCAGTTTATCCATCAAATTGATAGAAGATAGGATGACAAGAGCTGTAGATTTAATTTTTTGATATTGGTGCCATTTAAGTTAGCTATATCTTATGAATATTACTTCTGATTGGATTTGATTTCTGTTCTCTATTAGCTTTTTTTCTTCCATGGTACATTCTACCAGTTCTGAACAAAACTTATATTTGATTTGAAAATGAGCTTCCTTGGTGATTGGGGGTTACTACCATGTTTTTAAAAGTCTCAATTCATTTTACTTCTTTCCCCCATCATGTATTTTTACCTCAATTTTAAATTCATTGAGACTTATTTTTAGTAAATATATACTCTTAAATAACAGTTATATAAATTTTCATTTTTGTGCAATATTCCTATAATCAAGCTATTTTCATTTCTTCACCCTCCTTTCTTTTTCAAAAAACTAAAACTTGGGTTTGAGCTCCAACTCAACCTGCCCAATGTACTTTTAATTGATGGCTTATATTTATTTGCAGATGTTTTAAAGTTATCTTTATTTTTATCACCTGCCTTCCCTTCTGCTATAGCCTGCTCTTTCCTATATTTTCTGTCACTCATCTTTCTGACAATATAACTTATGTCATAAAAGCCTTAATGCTCAAATTTTGAAACATATAGCTCTTTGCAGAGTAAACTAATTGTACATGGCCAAGATTCTTCAAAAGCTTCATATTACATATATCCATAAAAAGATTATTTACAATGATGCCCTGGAATCAGCATTTTGCAGAAGTAAAAAATATTGTGTAGCCTTCAGGTATAGTATGGGTTCTATAAGCCTCCAACTTTCAAGAGCATATCTTTCTTTGATTCTTTAATAATCAAACAGATTAAATTTACTTTGCTTCAATCAATTATCATATTCTTATTGATCTCTTTATATACTTCTTAGAATTATATAAAGCAAGATCAAGGGAGAATTAAGAAGAGAGTGATATTTTATTTGATATGAAGATATAAAGTTATATAGTATCATGGGAAACCAAATACTGTCCATGCACATCATGGCAGCTATGGGGCTTGTCCAGGTAGTGTTCCTCTTAGGGTTCAAAGTTTTTGATCCCCATACAACATGGGGGTGTGGCAGGAGTGCCACCAATTAATTGTTAGTTGGTTCATTTCTTGGGGAAATGATCTCCCAAGCAGGGTGTGACCATACGACAGTCACTGTTGAGTATTTAGCCAAATAAATACTCCAAAATATAAAGATGTTCTGTTTTTGCTGTTTATTTCATTAGATAGGTTTGACTGGAATTCTTCAGATAAAGATTCCTGGAAACTTGATATATATTTAATAAAATAATAAAATATGGTGGTTAGTCAGGCCAGGCTAACTAGTTAAATTGAGGCAAGATTGGCCAAAGCAATCTTGGGGACTAGGCGTCTCAAAAAAAAATTAATTAACCAGGAAGGTTAATTAATAAATATATGGGAATACAGTTAATGTGGATTTCATTATATTTTTAATTGCCTTGACTGTGTCAAGAAGTTTGGCTAAGGTTGACCATATGTAAACCCCTGAATTTGGGTTAAAAGCGCTGTTTAAGAAAATTTGTTAGGTTAGAAGCACTGCTGTGCCGCCTAATTGATTTTTAAAGCGCCACCCAGTGAATGTTTCAGGCGCTGAGGCGTTGCAGTGGCTCCTGGTTTGAGTTTCAAAGAATTTTAATGAGTTTTTAACGCAAAAAACCATTAAATGCAAAGTTAGCTAAATAAAGGTAATGATGTCTAGGGATTTAGGTTTGATCAGCTGGCTCCCAGTTGGAACATTGATAGCTGAATTTTGGAATGTGTATATTCCACAGGCTTTTGGCGCCAGGAGCTGAGGAAGCTCCATGCTGAACTGGTGCATTGGGATGAATGAATTCAGGTGATTTCTTTCCATTATTGGTTGGACTCGTAGATTGAGAATTATTGGTGATATTTTAGGTAAAGATCTAGGTTTGGATGACTCAAATGTCATAGACCACGTGATATGAAGCATAGGTTGATTCAGGAACCGGAGGGGTTTTCAGCTGAATATGCCCCAAATGGTATATAAACAAAAGTAGCTAAATTATAAAAAAGATATATTGTCAATTTCAACGCTTTCCCCTCTGTTGAGCAACTTGTGTTATTGCTGGTATGTTCAAAGCTACAGATAGATGTTAGCCTTGCCAATGTACTCTATCTAATCCTATGCAAGAGCGCTACAGACTACAATAGAATAGAACTTTGAAGATAATTATGTTTATTGAAACTGGAGTACAATTTAGCCAGCGGCTGCAATCTATCCAGGTGTAACTAAGAACTTGTTTTTGTCCTTTTAGGCGTCTATATCAATATATACTGCAACAACCCTTGTTCTTGTCCTTTCAGATAGTTCTCAGTGGCTATCTTTGCAATAGTTCCATCTTTGCTTGCTGCGCCTATCCTGATTGGCTGTTCTTGGCATGTGTGTTGCTACTGGCCTTGACAGGTGTACATGGCACTTCAGCTATAGCCTACGCTCTTCTTGAGCTAGCCTACTGTCATTTATTGGTTGGCTGTTTTTTACATGCCTATTATTGCGCTGTGAAACTACGCCGTATTTAGTTGGTGCTTAGAAATTGTCTCTGTTCAGCCCTCCTACATTGGAAGGTAGAATTCCAATATTCCATTTGTAGGGCTTAATCAGTTACCCTTTTGTGGCTGGTGAGTCTTCTGATTATTAATGCAACAAGTTGAATTAGGGATTATACGGCGTATAATAGCAGACTCAATCCAGTATTGACCCGTGGATTATCTGCTGTGTAAAGCTGACCCAAACTGATAAGAAACCCAATTATACACCGTGTAACTCTGACCCAAACTTAGTATTTCCTGATCTTCTTCATATCACTTGTTTGATATGAGCATATATGCCCATAGGGCTGTGTGGGGCTGGGTTGATACAATGTCCAGTAGGGTGGATTGGGAGGTGAGTGATTGATGATCTTTAGGTTATACGGCGTAGAATCAGTGATAATCACTATGTTGGCTAACGTTTATACGGCGTATAATCAGCACACATTGGAATGATAATCAGTGATAATACAGCGTATAATCATTGCATCTATTGTAATAAACTAATAATTGCACGGCGTGTAACTGCCATATCTATCATAATAAACTAATGATTATATGGTGTATGATTACTACACTTAGTTAAATGATAACCAAGTGATAATACAGCGTGTAACTGATTAAGATCTGCGTACAATGATTAGCCTGATCATTTGTGGTCAATCAGCCTAATCTCACACCCTCAATGACTTCTCAATTATTATATCTTCTTTGTTATTGTTTGAAAGAGCAAAATTTGGAGTACTTTGCGTGGAAACCGCTGCTGCCAGGAAAGAAGTTCCTACAAGTTTTCTGGAGGAAGCTTGGACAAGTATGGAGGTCACCAGGACTGTGCCTGAGGAGGCTTTGGTGGAGAAGAGACTCCTGCTCAAGGAAATCAAATCTATGCATGGGATTCTTGGAACCTGTTAGTAGGATTTGACAAAAAATTACAACAAGTGAAAGCCAGGGCAAATTGTGAGATTGAGGCTTTAAGAGGAAGAGAGGAAAAGAGTATTGAGATCATGGCTTGTTGGCAGGATGACAACAAAGTGTTGTCCCATAAAATTGCCTCCCTGGAGGCAAAGCTCCTCAAAGCTTTGTCACAGGAAGGTAATGGCAATAAGAGTCAAGGGCAGGATAATGGTAAGTTGGACTGGTTGGACTTGGATCCGTCACACGGGGGTAATCATAGATGCTGTAACAAGATCAACAAATATTTCCTACAGGGCTCAAATATATTTTGATAAAACAGCAATGCCTATACCAGCTATATAGGTCAGATTGGTGTATCTACTATACAATATGATAATAAAAGTTGAATTAAATTATTTTTATTAAAATGTGGGCTTCTTAAAAAACCTTAAAATATTCTATTTAGCATGTTGTTCTTTGAAACGAAAGCAGGGGGGCACAAACCTCTTTAATATATGATCACGTATGCTTAGAATCACTTGGTAAATTTAAGCTTGGTTCTTATTGAAACGTATTTTAATAAGTGTTTGGAAATGGATCGGTTTGTCTGATTTTTAATCGGCAGGAATTTTCCGGGGGAACTGGGAGCTTGTTGAGTTGGCAGAAAATAAGCATGCGGAATATATGCTGATGGAAATTTTCAAGAGGAATTAAGGTGATGGGCATAAAGTTAATACATGATTTAAGTAAATTCAGTCCTTGTTGGCTCCCGTATAGAAGTATGACAGAATTATGGCTGCTGTCTTTTGGTATTTGGTTAAGGCGCATGTGAAAAAGCCTAGTAGAGTTCCCGTTGTAGACTTTGATCTAGATCCAGTGACTAGTACCTTTCTTAAATTCATCTCCTGATAAGTTTAAATATATGTATCTGCTTCTAAATACATTGTAGGTATGTTACTTTTTAGCAGGGTTAAAATCACAAAAAACTTAGATTAATTTAAATGTTCGTTTTTTTAGCAGGTATCTATTTAATCTAAGCTTTTTTGATAATCTTTTGATGTGGTTTTAGGCTGCCTTTACCAGTTAGAAAAAAATTGGGGATTGAACTATGAGTGTACTCAAAAAGAAATGATAGACTTTTCATAATGAACCAAAAAATTCCTATTATCATTCTTTTAGAGTAGTTGCTACAAGTTGGTTCCGTTTACTTGCACCAAAAGGTTCCTCGGGAAATCATGTATAAATAAGATAATGAATCTTCTATCTGGCTTGAAATTTTCAAAAAAATGATACACACGCCCAGCAGTGTTGAAATCCCGTTCAATAAAACTAACATGTTTGATAACATATTTCCCTTTTGGTACCCGTTCTATATCTTGGCTTTGAGATTATTTATTTACTTTGTTCCGGGGGCTGTAAGGTACTGCTTATTCATTTCCAAATAAACAGCTGTTGGCTACCTCCAATCGTAATCCTCTCCCATAAGTTCGCATTTATGTTCTTTGATTTTCGTAAGCAAGGCGGAACATGGCAACCCATACAAGTACCTTTTAATGTATAGCTACTCGGATGGCAAGAGTTGAGTTTCTCTGGTCGGGATAACTTTTATCCTTAGCCTTGAATAATATTTGGTCCAGCCTAGCCCTTGTGCAGCAAAGCCAATGGATGGAGATCCCTTAGCCCCACCTATACCAGTAACCTCCAAGACCTGGAAAATCGCGCCCAAGTTGGGATCCTCGATTTATACCCGGCCTAACCCTGTAATGAATAGCTCGATACCTTTTCAATTATTTACAGTAACCTTTATGATTAGTAATGGAGCATATGCGACCATTACTTACCTCTCGTGGTCTAAGAATTTTTACGGAAAAGCTTCGGCTGGGGTCGGAGAAGTCCCACCTAGCCACTAAAATCAGCCTCGTTGGTTGCAAACTTTAGCTAGTAGCTTCAAAGGAAATCCATTCGACACAGGGTAGGGATAACTGCACAAAGTTTTCCAAGCGGTTTCAGGACATTCGATATACTCTCAATGGCAAAATATAATTCACATAGATGTGTAAAAATAGACTTTGAGGCCAAAGTAATGTTAAAAATGGCGAGTTTATTGGGATATCCTAGAGCCTTTATGCACGTGGGACATTCCGAGGATGTCTCGGGTAAATAAAGCTTTTCTTCGTAAAGGGTTGATCCTGATTCGGATAAACTATTTTGGTGGTCTTAAGATCAACTCCCGAAAAGTTGGTTGCAAGGAGAAAGCGATTGTAGATGTGACATGTACAGTTCGCTAATTTTACGAGAACTAAGCTAAACCATTGCAGAACTCTTTTTATAAATTAGAGTTTAAATAGGAGCTTGTGGTTCCAATTATAGATTCCCCATAAGGCGCATCTCAGGGATACATTCCAAGTCGGCCTTAACTTTACGGAGGAATTGGCATTATGCACCATCAGTACAGAATGCTATTCGCTTCCTCCGGAGGGATGGAGATAAAGATCCACTACGCATTGAAAGTTAGTGGACAGTGTTTTATACTTTAATTTGTAATGCATATTTCCAAGCTTATCTGCGGACTAGATTCCCAATCAGGTAACCAAGAGTTTAAAGCTATGCATGGTTGTCAAGCGATGGGATTGGCGGAGCAATGTATGTCGATAATTGGGCAAGCTGTGTAAATCCCACCCAAAGCGACTTCCAAGCCGGAATCTAGACTTTCCGAATAGTTACCAGATTTGGTATGAACTCGGAGCCAACGCCCCTCCTCTGGCCAAGAATAAGCATAATTATGCATATATTAACTCATCTTGTTCCGGAAATCCTTTCCCTTTTGCTAGTTGAGATCGTTTTGCTTGCTTTGACAATGCCTTACATCCCGTGCGGTTGTCCCAGTAGATGAACGGTGTACCTTACAACGTTTACATCTGATCGTGCCCCTTGATAAGTATATTTGATTTTAGGGGATATCCTACATTAGGTAGAGATCTCTACCCTTGAAATATCCGCGTAATTCTCCGAGAGATCATTAGGAGGCTTGAACTAAATGCTGCCTCACGAATGATATCCCTTTAACAACGTGTTAAAAAACGGCTCAAATGTCGCCAAGGATTTCCAAAATCTCCATCTCTGGCATGATGGCGTTGCAAAGGAGGCTACATTTTCCTGCGGTGATTCCGGGATATCCTGGATGATGCGAAGGGGGGTTTGTAAGGGGGGCTAGAAAATCGGTGGTTCGGACCCTTAGTGGGGCTCGGTAAATTAGCTGCAATGGTACCTCTTGCGCTGGGTTCGGTCCACTTCTTATCCTTTAGGTTCTAACCTTTACAATCACCGTAGCTTTATCGCCGAGCCATCGATGGCTGTTTGATTGACCTCCTTCAAGATTCCCGAACACCGGATCTCGACATTGGCAACCAAAACCTCTAGATTACGGATCAAACCCCCAATACGATACGGAACCTTTGATTCATTAACCATTTCTCCTGGGGAACCATAAAACTTTAACGGGAGACGTCACTACCGGGTATCAAGATTAAGCTTACCAGCGTTTATAGGTGCTGCAAGCATGCTGCTTTGGGTATCGCGGCCAGTTAAAGAAGGATAGACTTGGAATTATGTTAACCCAGAAAATAAGCCGGCTCTATCAACGAGATGATAAATGTTTATTGCTATACAGTTATACAAAGTGTCCATATAGATGGATGACATACCTATGAAAATATATGGAAAGCTAAAATTCAGTGCACCAAGGGTTGGATTTAGCTTTGATTTAATCTCCCCACCTGGGAAGCATGAACTGGCCTAGGTATGGCAGGCATACGATATTTATTTAGAATAAAACAAAGCCGTATGATCGTGTAGATGATAAGATTTCTCCTTCTTATTATTTAGGGGAATCAGTGGGATGGATACCTAGCTTACCAGGTAAGGATGGGAATGATCAAGACCACCGCTGGGTAACCATTGGGGGGATAACTTCAGGAATTTGATGGCTCAGGGTGCTTATGAAGTGGAGATAATCAATCTTTATTAGCAATACCTAGGCTCATCACCCGGATGAACATCAAACAAGCAGATACTCGATGTATCAGTCCACAAGGGATAACAGTTGAAGGGACAGAAATCCTTACCCTATGCAGTGGTTGAAGGGCTAGGTGCCTAGGCAGCCCCTGCTGTTAAGTTTCAGCTTGGCATCTCAGGGAAATGCCTAGAGGATTCCTGAAGCGTTTCTTCAAGACTAATTGTTACAACGGTGCTGTGGAATGATCCTCAACAAAACCTTGACAATCACTGGTATAAAATTATCACTTTGGCAGCAAACCAGCAGCAACCGCCAGAATTAACTCATTCCGCAAGGCGACTCATTGAATGTCGACAATTTGTCGACATTCAGTAAGTCAACATTATTTTAGTATTTATCCACCGGAATTGGACATTTCCAAAACTAAACTAATTTTTCATAGTGAATTATTAAGTCAGGATTGCAAAATTAAAAAGGAACAGACATAATGTTGACACCATTTAAAAAAAGGCTTGATTTTAAGCCAAAAAACTAATATAATTTACTATGAAAATGTAAGTTTCTTTGTACTTTTACATTAAGGTCGACTACAGTAAGGAATATCTGAATGTCGACCCCAAATAAGAATCCATGAGTTTCTTAATAAATTATACAATATTCTAAAAATAACTATTTTTATATTTTATACTACTGTTTTTATTAAATAAAGAATAAGATAAGCATTGAACAAAGACATATGCCAACTTTCAGAGCAGTCTTTGTATTATTTAGATATTTACTGTTATTTAAACTCACTGGATAAACTGTAGCTTATTTCCAGAAGTCCACTTAAGCCAAAACGCATATGTTAAAACTAGAAATTATATATGTAATTATAATGTCAACTTTGTGTCAAATTGATACATTGTCTAAATTGCAACAAAGGGGTTTGGCTAAGCAAACAAAGTGACATAATTTAAGCAAGATTTAATAGGAGAGTTAATATAAAAGAATGCTGACTGCCTGAATGTCAACACCTTCACTTGTTTATTAGTAAAACACTGACGCTTAACAAAAAGCACACATACAATGGTATGGTAATTCAGGCCAAGGTACCCAGGGCTGTACTTTAGACTTCCCTCTACAATCCCTATCATTTAGTTTTCAAAAGTTACATATGCAAATCTTTAAATTTTTAAATTTAAAAATAATCAATTTTGGCCTTAAAAAACCAACTCCAGAAAAAATCAACCAAGCTTTATAAGTGATTTACATATTGTTTTTCTACTTTGATGCTGACTGTCAGTATGTTGACATCAAAATTAAAGCGTTTTTTATGCTGAAAAACTAAATTAAATATTTTTGACTATTGTGACTACCAGAATGTTGACTTTTTATTTAAACATGGTTTTTTTCTATTATTTACTAATAAACTAGCTCAAAATTACTTTCCATACTTCTATAAACTATTTAATTCATAATAAAAAATAAAAAAGTGATTAATATTTAATTTTATTCATGTTTCACATGATTATTCTTACTTTATGAACTATACTCTAATTATTGTAGGAAAAATCTTCCAAGAAGCCACAAAAGAGCCCCAAGTCAACCAAGAAAGTACCCAAAGCCTCTGGAAAGGCCCAAAGTCCCTACCCCAACAAAAAACCAGCTAAAGAGCCCTCAAAAAAACAGAAGACAAAGGAGAAGACGCCAGAACCTGAAAGCAAAGAGCCCTCCCCTGCCCCCTCCTTTTCTCTAAGCTGGTACCAATCAGAAGGAGATGAGGTTCCACTAAACAAGCAAGGAAGAAAGAAGATACCCAATAGTCCAGAACCCCAGTCAATCCCAGATGAATCAAGATCAAAGGAATCAAGCCCCAAGGAATCAAGCTCATCCCAGTCCAAGAAGCGCAAGAATCCAACTCCAGATAATTCCCCTCCACCATCCAACAAATCTGCACCTCCATCCTCTTCATCAAGTAGTAATAAAGAAGATCCTGATGATTACCTGTCTGACTATCATCAAGCACCAATTGGCCCATGGAATCCCCTAAAGGTTCACAATATATGTAACGTCAAAGGAGAGTTTAAGCTCCCAAAGAAGTTCCCTCGGGTTTCCCCTCTAATGTCTATCAAAGGAGATGCAAGTTTAGTCTATGATGGCTATGTTTTCAATTGCAACAATCAGAAGAGAGCAGGAAGAAGCAATCATTATGTATGTGAAGATAGAAGCTGCGCTGCCAGGATCAATACAGAAGGATGGGATAAAGTCACTAGTGAAAAAGGAGAGCATACATGCAATGCTCCAATAAATCTTATTGAAAAGCTTCTAAAGTGATACCTCTACCAAATGGTCCCAGTCTCCAAAGACGTCAAGGATTCTGATCTGGCAGTTAAGGCCACCACACACCTAAGTAATGAGAACCTGAAGCTCATCCCTGACCACGACCAGTTAGTGAAGTACATATGTGACAAACGCCGTGATCTATTCCCCCATAAGAAATCTGCCATGGTCCAAGGAGAGTTAGTATTGACAGAGGAGTTAAAGATGTTCAATGGTGATGAGGTATTCCTTTTACATGATGATGGTCCTACAGCAGAGGCAATAATTATATGCTATGCTACACAACAGAGCCTGGAGCAGTTGAGGGATTCAGAGACCTGGTTATGTGACAGTACCTTTACAGTATGCCCCCACCTTTTTTACCAACTATGGGTTGTACATTCCCTTATTGAAGGCAAGGTGCTCCCATTTGCCTGATTTCTGCTTCCTGGGGCAACAGAAGAAATCTACACAAAGGCCTTTAAAATCCTTCAGGAGGGCATCAAAGCCCTACCCAGTAATAGAAAGAGTCTCCCTGGCCATAACATTAGAACCAATCCAGATGATGATGAAAAGGATGAAGCCACCCTTGCTGCAGAAAAAGAATCTCAATATAAAGCACTTGGACCCTCAACTATAATCATGGACTATGAAACTGCCCAGTATAACACTTTTGTAAATACCTTTGATGGAGAGGTCCAGGGTTTTTTTTCATTATTGACAGGCTGTCAACAGGCAACTAAAGAGTCTACCTGAGCTCAGCAAGCTCCACCATCTAGATACATCAGGAAAGTGCAAGTTCTTAATTCAGCAGCTTGTAGTACTAGCCTTTGTAAATCCAGAGCATACTGGACAAGCCTTTGACCTCCTATTACAGGATCCATATGCCAAGAAACATGATGGTGCCTTCTACCCTTTCATTGAATATTATGAACCACATTGGATTGGACGTAAGGTCACTAAGCGCTGGAGCAAGCCCAGAGCCAAAGCTAACTGGAACTTCTACCAGGAAGTTCTTAAGGATGAGATGAAAACAACTTCATCTTTGAAGGGCTGGCATAAGCATATCAAGTCCTCCTTTGGAATCAAACCCAGGTACAACACCTTCTATGAGCACCTCAAAGTCCAACTGGGGAAGACTGTTGCATCCATCAGATATATTGAGAACCGCCCATCCAAGAAGAAGAGAACCACTAAAGAGAAACAGTATCAAGAGGTGATCAAGGACATTGTCAAGGCCAAGTATAAGCTTTCAGATATTGGGGAATACATCAAGAAGATTGCCACAGTTCTTAATGGCAACCAGGTGATCACAGTCTAGCTTTCAATTAAATTTATTGAGTGTTGCCTAATTTTTTATATAGTTCCTATATATTAAGTATAATATTTTTAAATAAATAGTTATTCTAAATAACTCATTAATAATTTATGATACTGTTTTTATAAAATCATTGATTTTCTATTGATAGTTTGATACTTTAGACTGTATTACATGGCCTATATTGGTATTTTACTAGTAAATTATATATTTTTTTTAGTTTTCAATATAGAAAAAACTTTATATTACTGTTTCTGATTATTTATTTTTCTATAATACGTGAAACTTTATGTAGTATTTTTTTGTGTATTGGATTTTTTTGTTTTTATAAGTGGAAAAAAATTTATTATAGTAAAGATAGCTAATTTCATAGTAAAATAAAATAAAAGTGTATTTTTATGAATTTTTTAATTGTCATGTATAATTTTTTATGGACTTTTTAAAATCTATGTTGTCACATTACCCTAAAAAATATCTTGAAGCTTAATTTTTATTAAGTAAAATGTTCAGGAAACAGGCTTCTGCTTATTAAAAAAGTGTCAACATTTAGTAGTCTGCATTAATTAAAACTTAATTATGAATTTTTAATGCTGTTGACATTAAAGTACTTTTAACTCTGATTATTGGCATATAGTAAGTCAACTTGTGGAATGAGTTAATTCTGGTGGTTGCCAAACCAACAACACTTCACAATTAAACCCTTGGAATCACTAATCATAGGTCAGAGAAACTCTTCAGAGAGGAAGCAGGACACTCCATCTCTGATGACAGGTAGGCCATTGGTGAAGTTTAAAGTCTATTATTCTAATGAAGATCATCAGTAAACAATCTTAAAGCTTGATCAAATGGTGAAGAAAAAATAACATGAATGACATCATCTCTATAAGAGGTATATCAGAAAGAAATTTTAGGGTTATTAAGGTTGAGGGGTGTGATGACTGCTCTAACAGGTTGCTGGGCTTAAGCAGTACTTAGATATGTGAGGGCCAGGCAAGGTAGAGTACAACAAAATATGCCTTGCTAGCATAAGACTGAGGAGCTGCCAAATATTGTCAATATATAAAGATCATAGTATTAACAACAGAAGAATAGGTTCAGGTATCATTCAGCAACAGGAAGACAGGACAGGATAAAGAGTTGGTGTATATTAGCCAGTCAGATACCATACAGACAATATATACTTTGGGAAAGAGAAATACAGACAAGGGAAGGATTCGGTTATCAGTCAGCAACATGACAACAGAGTGGGAACAGGGTTGACATAAGGATGTGTTTATATTAATCAGTCAGATTCCAGAAAGACAATGGATACTGGGCAAGGAGAAGAGAGGATTCAGTATCAATAAGTGGCATTTGTTACAAAAGTAACAACTTTGATGCCCCAGGCAGGAATCAAACCTGCTCCTAGCCACCAGATGGGGCTAGTGGGCAGGGGAGATTTGCCCACACCTGGATTTTTGCCTTTCAAAGCAAATCCAGGTGCAGGAATCATTCCTGCCCTGGAGGTAGCTGCAGGACCCATTCTGGGCCCCAAAAGCTATGCCCAAGCCTTGGTGGGTTTGGCTGGGCAGGCTATTTTTAGCTGCCCAGTAAACCCAGTTCAAGCCCACCCTCCATTAAGTAATTTGGGGTCCCTAATTGGGGACCCCTTTTTTAATCAAGTTCCTTGGCCTCAGGAAAGCCTGTCAAGCCAGCCCAAAAAAGGTTATCAAATTAGGAAAACCCCATAACCCCAGAAGCCAAACCTACTAGAACCAATGGCCAGCCAAGCCAAGATGGACCACCAAAAAGCCAAACAACTGTTCCTGAAAACCCCAAAAATGATCATGAAGCAGCCAACCAAACAGCAGAACCTGAGATGTCAAGCCCTGCCACACAGATAGCACCAGAATAATGCCCAGAGGCACTTGCATGTGAATAAGTATATAAACCAGAAGCATCTGAAAAATTTCTGTATTGTCAACCTTACCAAATAAAAGTTGTTATGAACCTTTGGTTCACCAATATGCTTCCATACCTATTTTTGATCCTCTTCCATCTGCATAGACCCAAGCATCAGTACCCATCCACTGGGATAAATAGCCAGGCCCCAGTTGACAAAACCAAAGCCTTTGACTATTAATGTTGCCCAATGCTCCATTTGGCCCTTTGCATTTCACTTAGTACCCCCCAAATCCTGACCACAAACCCTGGACATTGGAAGACTTTCAGTGGTACACTCGCCCAAACGCTCCCAAGGAACCCTATCAAATTGTCCGTGACGGCAAAGCAATCACTGTCTACCCTTTGATCTTCAACAGGAAGTACAACAATCCTGCTACCTACCTGGTCCCCATGGACCCACCCCCAACACCCAAACCAACCATCTCAACCCCACCCACCTCTGACGCCACTGGCCAGAATAGTTAATTCCTGGGAGTGCTTTACCTGGCTCTCACAGGATTGATTGACTCTGCCTTGCCAGCAGCTGGGCCTTGGGCTGTGGCTGGCAAGGCCCTTTCCTACCTGGTAAAGTTAGGTCCCCTCATCTGGTGGGCTATGCCAGTACCTGCTTCAACTCCTTTCTTGCCTACTAGAGCCCCACAGTACTCTTGGTACCCTGACAGCATTCAGCAGACTTATGAATCCTGGATATCTCTATACTAACCGGGCTAAACCACAATTTTAACATCTGACTATAGATTACAGAAGCTATCATAATTATTACAGACCCAAGGTCTACACCTCCAAAAAGACAGTTGATAAGTAACCTATCCAAGTTAAAGGAGAAACAACAGCTTTCATTTTACAGTAAAAGGTCTATAATTTACTACATAAGCCAAGTGAAGATTATATAGACATTTGTGGGATGATAGCCAACTGAAATGTTGATCAACAACATGGAATATTGGTGATCAATAAAGCTGGCTGCCACAACCTCATGTGAAGATTACCACTGACAAGAGCGGCTGTAAGTTAGATCAGCAGCCTCAGTTGGCAACATGGTTGTTTCAAGGGCTAATGTGGTAAATCAGGTGCAATCTGAACAGAGTATGGAACAGAAAGCTTATCAGATCACCCATACTTCATCTGGGCAACATATATGACATATTAAATGGTCTGGCCAACAGGTATAGCCTATAGACTTATTAAGCCAACAGAAGCTGATAAATAGCATCAAAGTTCATAGCTATTTTATCACAAGGGGTCTAACTAAGCCTATAAGAAAAACATCCCAAAAAGAAAAGGGCTGAAGCAAGGGGCAATTTATCAGAAACTAGATCATATAATTAAGGAGCTACTGCTGTAACTGTGATGAAAGCTGCAGTTACCAAAAGGAAATAAAATGGTTTGGAATAGGATTTATTAAAGAAAGAGAAAGGGAGTTCTATACCTGATAAGAGGCCATCAGGTAGTGGCATGTGGAAAAGGGTTCCTTGAGGTTAATCTTCAATAGCATGTGACTGAGCCTATTCAGATAGTATAGATGGATTTAAATCTGAGATAATCTATGAGGTTACAGCTGGGTGACATGGATTAGTGGTTGCCTAAATTAGGCAACAGGTTGAGTCAAGTCAGGGGGAGGATGGCTATCCAATATTTTATAGATTTGTCTTGTCACAAAACTAAAAATATACACAGAGGCAGAAGGATAAAGTAAAGCCAGTTACTGCCACAAAATCAAGAGCTGATATATTAACACCAATATACAGTAAGCAAGAGCTAAAAAAAAACAGTGAATATCAGAGCAAAAAATGAATAACACAATATGTCAATATAGAGGGCTTCCAAAGGCTTTTTCATTCCATAGATTAAAAAAATATTGTCCACAATCCTTGTCACATATAATGTCATCTTAACTGGAATCACTCACCTCAAGAGAAAGCAACCAAGCAGCTAGCCCCAAAACCCCATGAAGATTCTTGCTGGCCTAAACCAAGACATTGACAATAAATGGGTTATGGTAAAGCATGTGCGGGCTTTGCTTATTTTGTCAAATGGGTTAAAAAGGGCTTGGAAACCTTGAAAACAGGTGATTTGGTGTGTTTTAGCTCCAAAATTAATTTATGGCATCACAAAACTTAAAGTAATTTATGGAGGTTTTGTGAAAAAAAAACTGAGGCCTGCCACATCATTGCCAAATCCCATATCAACTTCCCATTCACTAGAACTACTTTATTAGTTCAATAAATGCTATAGTTTAACCCCAGATCAAGTTTAAAATTTTGCAATATTTATCTTCCAAAGACAGATTGGTTCCTGCTTTTGTGACAATGTGGTAACTTGTGGTTTGTGGCTTCAATTTTGCAGTTCCTGCGGCCTCTGCGCTGATCCCATATCCCCCTCCAATTTTAAAATTGAAGAGATTGTGGAATCAAATTGTGAGGTTGTGTATTTACATAATCCAGCCACTATCCCTCAATTGATCTTAACCGCTTGTTCTTCCCTGGTTCTCTTTGGCTGTGCTGTCCCTCTGCCTCTGCTGGTAGATTTCTGTCTGTGAGTTTAAACTTTACAATCTTTGTTGATTTTCAATTCTTTTTTGATTTGGTATTATACTCCCCATTTTGGGAATTTTTCAGAGCTTTGCAGGGGCTCCACCATGACAGACTTCACTATTAGTGCAGAGTAAGTGTTTACAGTACAACCTTGATAGGGTGTCTGCTGTGAGTGACACTTTGCCTAGTTTATATTCACAGTCATGGGGCATCTTTGTATAAGATTCATCCACTCAGATTGTCTTCTTGAGAGATGATGTTGAGTCTTAAAGAATAATAATGATATGTGGTTGGTCAGCACTTTGAATATTTTTACGCCTTTTAAATAGCAGAGCCAAATCATAAAAAATGGACAACTACTATAGTAGTTTTCAAACCTGTTAAGATAAACGTGTATTATTCAATTTAGAACACATGAACTCAGTCTAAAAAGAAAGTCAAAGTGGATACAAATCTATTTTAATTTAATATAAATTCCTTGTTTTTTATTTTATTTTTAGACTGAGTTCATGTGTTCTAAACTAAATAATACATGTTTATCTTAACAGGTTTGAAAACTACTGTATAAGTTCTTTGTCATGGATTTGATATCTTTGTTTACCATCAGAGAGTTTTCTTGATTCATATGCAACAGGGAGAAATCCTTGTCTGTTATCTGTATTCTGAGCACTACACCAATTGCATAATCAGAGGCATCCATTTCCAGTTCATAGATCCCTTTCTTAGCTGGGATTGTAAGGCCTTGTCCAGTGGAAGACAAGATTATATATAAAAGCATAAAGAGCTTCAGGCTTTAAATTTAAAAAATAAAAAAGTTGGCAATGTTTGAAATAATACCTTAATAGAAATGGCTGAACTTTAAAGTTTGTAAAATGTGGAGATAGAGTTTGTAACATTCCTAAAATGACTAGGTAAAAAAGTGTATTCAATTAATTTCTTGTTATTACAAGAGGTAAATTAATATTCGAAAAAAATTCATGATAATAAAATGTTAAAAATATATATATAAATCTCTAAAATTTAAAAGATTGGATAGTAAAGCAGCAGTTTGCTGATTTACTACCTCCATGATGAGCAATTTACTAATAAAACAGACTGGGTTAATTTTCTTTAGGTAAATTTTAAGTAATTCTAAAAAAAGCCTGTAACTTTTATAAAGAGAATCTCAAATAATTAACAAAAATTAGAGCTCAAGATTTAAAAGAAATTAAAAATGTAAGTTACAATTTTATAAATTTAGTAGCAGAGAGATAAAATTTAGCTTTGAAGAAAAATAAATTTTAAAGAATTTAAACAAAGTAGAAGCTCAAAATTTAAAGAAAATTAAAAATGCAAGTTACAAATTTTATAAATTTAGAAGTAGAAAACTAAAATTCAACTCAAAAGAAAGTCAAATCTTTAAAATTTAAAGTCTTTTTGGAAAGAAAGCTTAGAATTTTGGCTTAAGCTTTCTCATTATTACCAGCTTTTATTTATAGTATAAGATAGAAGATCAAACTTCTATTTTGTAACTTTGAACAGGAATATGTAAGTTTGGGGTTTGAGTGTAAGTTGAGACATTGCGTGTTACATCAGCAGTTTGAGGATCTTGAAACAAAGACAGAAGTTATTCATTGCCTCAGAAAGATGAAAGCAGAATTTTCTCTCAGAATTTAAATTTGAAACAATGATGAAAAGGTAATAAATTATTAAAATTATACTAACCTTTAAATTTTAGCCTCTCCTTTTAAATTACCTAAGAGGGGATTTTAAAACTTAATAACATTAAAATAAGGTTTCTAAAGCATGACAAAGATACTGAAATATGGGTGCTGTGATAATTGGTTCCTTCAGTTTGAGGAATTGTTGCTCACTTAAAGGATTCCAGAAAAACTTGACCTTCTTTCCAGTGATCACAGATAGAGGGGCAGTCAGCATTCCTTGGCTTGGTATGAACCTTATGATATATTCAATCATTATCAGGGAGGCCTAAGGTTCACTCTTATTTTGTGGTGATGTTGTGTCTGTTATTGCTCTTACCTTTTCATGGTCTGGTTTGATTTCATAATTGCTTATGATATGGCCCAGGAAGGTTAGATCATAGGAGAAGGACTTTAAAACTATGCCTCCCCCTAGGCCTCCACTTTAATCCTCATCAAATCTTTGGGGATATCTACCAAATTATTCATGTATACTTATTCAAAGATCTACCCAAAAAGCCCAATAAGAGCCCTCACATTATTACTTGTGAAATTATTCTGAAGATGCCCCCACCTAACCCACCCAAGAGGCACCCTTGGTTAAATATCATGTGCAAGAGCAGTGTTATGTGCATCCAAAGAAGGTCCCTCAATTTTAGTTGAGTCAGTTTTTCTTTTGATTCTACCCATTCAAATTTTGTCCTGATTTTCCTGCCTCAAGAATTGCTCTCATATTTGCTCATATCATTGGTCAATTAGTTTTCTGACATTTGATCTCCCACCCCAATTCCCTCCCCACTTAAATGAATGCAAGAGTTGTAAAAGACTGTGATTCATCATTCTATACTCTAATAAAGTTTAAAATCTGTTATTAATTCTGCCCATTTGGTTTTGTCTACTGCTTTTTAGTGATCATTTAACTTCTTTCCCCCTCTTGCCTCCCAGGAGTTGTCAGTGGCAACCTTTTGGTTGTTGCTGAAACTGCAATTTTTTATGATTGAGAGCAAGGCTTTGTTTCTTATTAAATCTACTCCCCATTTCTTACAAGAACTCACACTTGGATAGTTTTGCAGCCTTTTGCTGTCCTACAATGGTGTGAGTATTGTGCAGACACCTTCCAGTGCTGTTATTTGGTGGGGCTGTAGATTATTATGCCATCTAGGTAAACTATGCATGTTTCCTGATACGCTCTTTGAATACTTTTTTCATGAACATCAAAAAGGTGCTGGGGCATTGATTGTGTCAGAATTTACCACAAAATACTCAAACAACCCATATTTGGTCCTGAATACTGTCTTTGGGACGTCCTTGGATTTGATGATATCCTGAATCCATGTCTACCTTGATGAAGCATTGTGACCCCCTAAGGCATCAAATAGGTTATCAATCAGATTATGGTAAAAATGTTCTTAATTGAGGCATCATTAAGTGCTTGTTAGTTAGTGATAATCCAAGGATCATCATCTTTCTTGGCCAAAAAGGCAACAGCTGTACCAAATGGAGACTTGGAAGGCTCTATAAGCCCTTTTTCTAATGCTTCACTCAGCTATTCTTTCAGAGGGTTTTCATATTGTGGTTTCATGCCATAGCTCATGCCAGAGTCTGCTGAACTTCCACAGGGGAGGCGGGCTGGGCCTGAAAGGACATGTACATAATTGGTGCTATTCTGAAAAAATAATTCACTGCTGTAGCTAGGGGACGCCAACTTTCAGTATGGGGCCCAACCTGATCAGCCAGCACTGATAATGTGATATAAACAAGCCCCAACTTGCTGAAGTCCTGGGCAGGAGGCACATTAGGCAGGGGGGAGTAATAGGAATCTCCTTTATGGTAGGCAGAATGGTCATTCTAGGGTGGCCAGGAGGGGGATCCATGTGATGGAGATAGAAGAACTCCAAGTTAAAGGCGCAAGGTGGCTGAACCAAAGTAACAGGAGCAGAACCAGGAGGGAACAGATAGGCGCAGTTATATTATGTAGTGAATTCATAAATAGATGCAAACAGAATGATTATATTGGTGCAAAAATAGATATTTCTTGCAATAAAATAATGGATCCTGGGAATAAAGCTGTTTACTTTATGATGTCAACAGTGAGGAGGGCTTTTCCTCCTCACTACTTATACTTACTGGTGAATGTGTAGCCTTTTGTGCCACCAGAGATCTGGTGGTGTCATTTTCAGTAATACTTGCAATTTTGCCCAGAATTTGCGCACTTGAACCTGGGATGGATGGGCATTGGCTGTCATAACAGGAACCTTGGTTGGGCTGCAGCAAGCCAAAGTGCCACAGCTATTAATAGATCCTGCAAGCAATTGAGCGCCTGATTGCGCAACTGAACAATCACCCTCCTGATGTACCATTTCCCAATAGTAAATGGCCCTGAATTTTTTATTAGATTCAATGCCAGGGATTTGAGGCTTGTGGGCCTCTTGAATCCCAGGCCATTTGTTATTTGAAAGGGGGTTTTCCCTCTGGAAGGCAGTTGGTAAGGTTTTCCATGCTGTGGGTTGCTTTGTCTCTAGGAAGGCTAGTCAATTGTCCAGGGCATTCTGGGGCCTGACATTTCAAGAGGTAGATAGGTCTTGTCTTAAGTCCACTCCATCTGAGGTTTATTTTCTGTTAGGTGCCTCTTACAGGGAGTAATTCTGGCAATTCTTTTTGGATGACATAAGGGGATTCCTGGACCAGCCATTTATGTATGGGTTTTTTCTTGTAAGGATTCTATATCATTGAAGTAAAATGGTATCATGGGTACAAGTGTTCTAAGCAATCTTGCTAGTATCTTTTTTCTTTAGTACCAGTGATCTTGAAAAATATGTGGTCTCATATGAGGGTGTCAAGATATATGGGTTAGATATAGTGGCAGGGTTTGCCTCTTTAAATGCTGGTTATAGACCTTCTATTATTGATATATGAGTTTCCCTTCCCATCAAGTCAAGTCCTAACACCACATTGTATCTGGGTATAGGTATGCTGGGCCCGCCAAAGGTGGTTTGGATGTCCCCTATCTGTGTCCAAAATATTTTGGCCTCTAAGGTGACTGGGAACTTTGGTTATCTGCCATAATCACATGACTTCCACTGATTCTGGAGATGGGAAATCTCATAAGGTTGGCAATTTTCTTGTCAACAGGGGACTGATTGCTCTGGTGTCAAATAATGCTATGCCTTGATATTGTCAGAAATTGAAATAATAATTAAGCAGTTTATTTTTGGTCTGAGCAGCAAAAAGTGTAGGATTGTTAGGGGTACTTGTATCATGATGTTTGATTTCATGTCTTGGTCTCTGTAAAGATCTGGTAATGTGAAAGAGGGTGGCTTGCCTAAACACTCCCCTACTCCTTTCCCTCTTTGGGAAAAGTTTTGGTACTCATTTGGTTGGCCTGGGAGCTATGATTCTTTACTTGGGAAGAATTTTCTTTAAGGTGTGTAGTTGTGGATAACCTACCTGTTCTATCATTGTCAAGCATATACTTCTTAAAAGTATTAAAAAGAGATGAGGGAACATTAAGAAGAGAAATATACTTTATTCAATATAAAAAAATGCTATTATATAGTATCTGACAAGCCACATAGTGTCCATGTACATCATGACAGGCATGGGGCTTTTCCAAGTAGTGTTTCTTATAATATTTGAACTTTCTGATCCTTGTACAACGTGGAGGTGTAGTAATAGTGCCACTAACTATTCTGTAGTCAAGTCAATTCTTGGGGAAATAATTTCCTGAGAGGAAGTAACTGTAGGTGTTACAATACTTTGACATTTGCCTTTTGTATTATGTTTGGCATGAGGGATTGTTCCATATCATGCAAATAATAGCTACTACTTCCCTTTCTACCTGTTACAATATGATCCTTTCCGCGCATACTCAATTTTAGTGCATTAGGTTTGCAGAAGGCTCAGCCCATGGATTTATTTATACAGTTACTCTATTTGATCTGTGGCTTCAAAATAACTAGTCAATACTTCATATTGATCTGTTGAGAGGTAAGTTATTCCTAAATTCACCTATGAAAATAGCCTTTGAACTTCAATGATCACTTAGATCGTGAACCAAATAAGTTTGTCTATATCTCAAGGTTTAGGCCAACTGAAAGTATACCCCGTTACCTTGAGGCAGAAATCGAGTATTTCGACTAGAATAAAGAGTGTATGCTGAGTTTAACAACTTGTCAGGCCAGGCCCTAGCTGAAGCCTTCATGACTCTATTTTTGCATAAGTATGACAACATTTTAAAAGCACGCTGGTTTAATTTCCCCAGTTTAAGCCTATTGGAAACTAATTAAGCATCACTTACCTTCATGAGAGAAAAAAATCATTATATTTTGATTTCTTAGCTTGGGTCTCAACCTTTTCTGGTTGATCTTGTTGATTGGAACAGAGCTGGAACTGAGGTTGATTTTTCATTTGGAACTAATGGTTTTAACGCTAGTGTTGGAAGGCCATAGTTTTTTAAATTGAAATAAAATATTTCAAATGCAATTTAAATTAAAAAAAATGTGTCCTACTCAATCCTATTTGAAACCAAACTTTGTGATTGCTCGCTCTATCAAATCACTTTTTGGTTCTGTCAAATAGGCTTCTAAGCTAGAATTCCCTTGGTTTAATTGCAGTCGTTCAAAAAGTAAATTTTAGTTTAGTGTTTATATTCATGTGGTGAAAAATAGAAGCTTATGTAGGCTCTCTAAAATATCAAATTGAACTTTGTAATTGAAACTGAAGTCTACAAATAAGAAACAAAAACTTATAATTTTATCGCAACCATTATACAAGATAACATAATAGCTAGCCGAGCTTTATTAAAGCTTAGCTTGAACCCCAATACAAACATGGCAAAGTCAAAATTTGAATATACACGAAATTTTGAAGTCAATGATTCCCTGCTACAACATACCTGGATTGTGGTTCGCATTGATGGTCAAGGATTCCATAAGTAAGCAAAAGGTTTGCTTAAGTACCTAGTGCCAAATAATTTAAAGTATTCAACACTTTTTTGGTTGAAAAACTTGCTTTGTATTTTTTCTCTAGGACTAAGCAGGCGGTTTGTTTAAAATTTCATGTTCTAATAAAAGGAAAGGCTATATTTTGGTATATTATACCAATAGTTGTATATGCTGTTGTGAAGTCGAAATGAAAGTCCAATTCACACTCAAAGCAAATATAGAAACACAGAAAATTATATTTGGATGTGAATGAATGTTCATGCTGTTCTTTTTTACCTTCTAGCCTTTAGTAACATATTTGCTATAAAGTCAACTGATCGTTTTTGAAAAATTGCATTGCCGTTTAAATTAGTTGAGGAAGAGTATGTTTTTTTGTGTGAAAAACTAAATCCAGACCTATTTATAGATTTACTGATGCGCATAATTTTTCTAAGCCCAATGATGATTTTGGACTTGGCCTTATGAATAAAGCTGCACTAGAAGTCTTGAAAGTTACTCCTGATATTTCCTTGGCATATGGCCAGTCAGACGAATATAGGTTTGTTATTTCCTTTGGAAACGCTAACTCCATCTAGTTTTGTATTCAAAAGGGACTCGGTTTTGCATAATCGAAGAGCCAGGTATTTACACATGCTTGCACCATAACTTATGTTATAGCAAGCTTATCTCTACTATAGTGTCCAGGTTCACTGCCAACTATTTATTCTTTTGGCCTGAATTTTTCCCAGGCCAGCAACTTCTCTATCCACCTTCCTTCGATGCCCGTGCAGTCTGCTATCCCTCCATTGAAGCCTTGCGAGATTATCTAAGCTGGCGTCAAGCAGATTGTAACCTATCATATTGATTGCGTTCTAATTCATAGGCCACATTAACAACCTTTACAATATATGTTTTTGGAAGCTTGTTCAGGATGGCGAAACAAAGCAACAAGCCCAGTTGATTTTAAAGGTATACTCTTCCTTGACCCATTCTTATTTTGTAAGGGAACTGAGTCTTCTGACAAGAACGAACTGTTGTTTACCCGATTCAACACAAACTATAGTCAAACATCTGTTATGCATCGCAAGGGTTCTGTAATCTACAAGCCAAAGGTAAAGGATTTGACTCTTTCTATACTCACCCTCTAAAGATTGCTTGCACTAGCTTCATTAAAGAAAATGCTGCTGAAACTTTGGAAAATGAAACCGATGCCGCTCTCCCCACCAAACTGCGATGGGGAAAGCTGGGCATTTATCACGTAGACATTATTCAAGATCTTTTCTGGAAGGAGAATCCCCATCTTTTAGAGGTCCCCCGCAGGAGATAGATTTCAAGCTGTGTGCCTCTTGACTTTAGACTAAAATACAACATTAGGTGTTACTTCTTTGATTAAATTTATACTGCAAATCGGGCGACTAATGCTATTCATAATGAATGTCAATAAGATAGCCAGACATCCAACTAAGTAGAAGCGTTCCATATAATTATATATTCCAAGAAATCAGCTTTCCCTGGTCTGCCAGTAAAGCTAAATCTACAACAATTTGTTTCATAAGACTATTATAGTTCCCATCTCAAGGCAGATACATAGAAAGATCAGGTGCCAAGTGTATAATAAAAACATTAGATGTGCATGGCATAACTTGGAAGAGGCTTATCTCAGTGCTACCAACTTGCAAATTTATAGATTGATTTACTTTGAGAACTCCTCTTCAGTTACCTCTTATCAATTCAAGCCCAAGCAACCCCTTCAAAACATATAAATACTAACACCTTCAATTGTTCCCTCTTGGCAAGGCATTTCTCCAAAGAACTATTTTAAACCATCTCAGGTAAGGTTCCAGGAAATAGAATCCAAGCTCAAGATATTCTCAGGACAGGATATTAGCTTTTAAAGGAACCTTATAAATACTACTCTGTCTGTATATTTAAACCTATGGTATAGTATTGAGCTATAAGGAACTCTTCTTCCCCCTTTAAAATTGCCAATCTCTTTCAAGTTTTCCTGCCACAATAAGCTCTCTTGACCACATATCAATTCTGCTCTGGCTCAATCTTCTGCCAAAAATGTACACCAAACAATCTTGGTACTTACCTTACTGGCGCTCAAGGCAAATGATTGACATTCCACTCATTCAGAATAACTAGGATCAAATAAGCTTAACAATAACAGCATATGAGTCCTTATATCACTCAAGCGCCATAGATGACTTGATTTTCTTAAAGGTATATGGAACTACCTTTTCTTCTGATGAGACATGTATTTCTCTCTGCTTTCCCCTTCTTATTTTTAAGTTTTTCTTAGCCAAGTTACACTGTCCCATGATATTTTCTAGTAATACTTTATCTAAAGTGCATGACATTGCTTTAAATATACCCAATATTTCACATTTATTATGGGTAATATTTACAAAAAGAGAGGAAGAAAGAAGACTAAAATAAGGACATTGTTTTATTTTAAAAGAAGAGAAGTCATACACTTTCAAGGTTGTTGTGAATTTGAACTCCTTAGGGGTTTCAATTGGCCTGGTGAATGGTAGTCTGCAGATTGATCCCTGTGAAAGCCTCTGCTTTTGTTTCTGGCCCCATATGTTCTCTTTACCCAAATACGGGTTGGTACCAATATCTGAACCTTCTGGATCCTTACCAGCCTGTTGCCACTTGGAGTACCTTCACTAAGGCTAATAGGATCAAGCCTTGGGTATAAATTTGAATGCAATTTTTTCAATAAAATAAGTTCATTTTTGCTTATTAATCCTGACATTGAATCTTCAGTGTTCATCTTTCATTTTCTGAGAAGATATCTATTACTCATACTTAGATCAAACAGGCTTAAATCCAGATCCTCAAGTCTTACATATTTAAGACTTTCATCCAATTTCTTTATTATGTTAAATAATCAAGTGCAACTAAACAAAGGCAATCAGGCTTCTTTATCTATCTTACCTAAGATAACACTTTTACTTAGTTGTGGGTTTATATTCTGATTGTTCAGAGCAAGTGGTGCTGCATTTAGGGACTTTGTGTTTCATCAAGAAATGTGCCAACATTGATTCACACAAATTTTGGGCACCAGGACAAGGTAGGCTCTGGACTAACTGTGGCTGTAAATAATTTTATAAACCCTTCCCCAGTTTCCTGTGATTTTCTTACCATTAAGATCATTTAGTAGTAGGGTTTCTAGTGCTTACACCCTATATTTTTCTAAATTTATGTGATGATGTGATATGTGATCTGTCTTCAGATTATCCTAGTCTCAATCAGGAAAAGCTGATTGCAAAGGATTGTATCTGTGTTGGCTGTCAAGTCCCTAAACTTTATGGTTCTGGTTGATGTTGCCTTTTAGGATGACAGCTGAGCTCATTCTCTCATCTTAGAAGCTAAATTTGTTAGCATTCAAGATCTATACCTCATTAGCAAACTAGAAGCTATAGTAGGAACCTCTTTTTTATCCTCAGGGGTATTTCTTTCCTGTCAGGTTGGGCATCTTCTATATTAAATAGCACAATATCCTTGCTGCTCTGATTTTTTTAGGTAAACCAGACTTTAGGTATTTGTTTACTGGTTTTATTTCAGGATCTGTTCTAAAAAACACCATAATGGCAAAAACCTGTGTTTAAGTTATCATTGACTCAAAGATTGTCTGTGCTGTGAAGTTACAGCCCCCTTGTGGATTTCACCCAGCATTTCCAAGTTGGATTAATTTGGGTGATTTTGGATTGAACTTAAAGCATTATATAAGTTATGGTATTTAATATTTGTGACTTTGGGTTTAATGTACCATTCTGCAAAAAGATTCTGCAGAATATCTGTAAGTTCACTTCCCTCTTTGGCTTTGGATTGCACTGTTTTCCCTTGTCACACTAAGAAAAGCTCCCAAATGCCAGTCAAGCCACTCAATTCTTTAGTGGATTTGGCGCACACTGTAGATGAAATATTTGTACTCGCTTACCCTGTATATCCTCTGGCTCTTGTTGCTCCCCCTGGGAAGAAACACTGATTAATTTAGACTATCTATTGGCATGTGTCAGAACTTTTTCTTCTTCTCTCAAACCTGGTGGTCTGATTACAGTTTGCTTTATTAAATATATGGGATATTTGTGTCATTTTTAGGAGGATTTGCTTGTATGAAGACAAGTGTTATCTGCGATATCTGTGGATTCCTTGGCAGTGTGATGGCTAGCAATGTCAAGGGAGGTAAATTCCAAGCGGCTCTAAATCTGGCAGTTTGCTTAGGTCTTTGAGAACTGACTAAGGTCTTCAGACTCAGATATCTTCTTCTACTGTGAAAAGGTTCTACAGTAGGATCTTTGTATTATTGTCTGCCTTCCATTAGTCTAATGGAAGGGCTTTTATAGAACTTGCGCTCTCTTGCCAGGATAAGATCATCTGGCACATCTAACTCTTGCTTGGTTGTCTTTCCATCCTCAGACCGCCAGCATCAACCCCCAGAGTCAGGCATCCATGCAATGGCATGGGATTTAATATAGTAGTAACTTGTGCAGGGCACTTTTTGTAATTTAATCATGTGTGATCCATTAGCATGCCGGAAGTGGCAGCGCTAATTGACGCACTATTCTTAGCACATAGTAACTGTTTTATAAGTGACCTTCCCAGCAGGAATTTGCAGTGGCACTGGCAGGTTGCCAGTGAAAATTGATCACAACCCTTTTGGATCCTTGGAGAAACTCATGTTCTTCAACCCAGCAGTTTACCAGAGTATTACGAAATAACTCTAGCCAATTGGGAATCAGTCAAAATTGGAAGGCCATTTTATTCCTGTTTGTTCTTGCAATAAGTGATACAAATCTATAATACTAAGGCTTCTCAGATCAATTAGGCCTGCTGATAATATATCAGAAGCTTCTCCAATTAATGGTGTGGCAGGCTACCAAGATTAACAGGATAGAACAAAGCCAGTATAAATTCCTGACAGCATGGTATTGCCTGCTTTTGGAAACAATTAGAAATAGACAATCAAGTGATGCCACATCAACATCCACAAAGTCAAATGAATCACAAAGATCTAAAATTGACACCAGCCAATCATAAGTAAGCTTGGAAATTAGTATGAAACCTTCCAGCCCCCTGGCTTTGGCCAGCAAAATTTCTCTCCTAGCCAATTATATCAGGTCAAGTGATCATGTGATTGACCAATCTGCAGCACACTCTCTTAAAAATAGCAAAGAGACTTTCAGTCCCCTGCTTGTTCATTTTCTAGTTACATTAAAAATTGTAACTTGTTGCTACACTTTTTATTTTTTAAGTTTGAAACTCTGCTTTGGAGTTCCTTATAATCTTTAATAAAGTGTTAGTTGTTTTCTTAATAAATCTTACCTCTCTTTGGCCCTATTCAAACCTGGTTGCTTCTCCAAAACCCCTAGGAGAGGCGTTAGTGTATAATAGTTGTTTAAAACACTTACACTTTTGAAAAGAATGTTTTAACTTCATATTTAAGTTAATAATCTATATAAAAACTTACTTTTATATAAAATTCTCCTTGTTTTTGCTTGTGTTTGAACCCGCTTTCATCAATTTCACTGTCTAAGTCATGCAAGACCATTGGCAAGGTCCCCAAGCTTTCTGGCTCACCCTCTCTTGTATTCTTGTAATCATCCCAGTTACACCAAATTTTACCACAAAAAGGCTTGAAAAATCAATTTTTGGACTCCAAATTTTCTGGGATTTTCAAAAATAATCCTCCCTGTCTTCAAGTTTGTGGTGTTTTCCTTGGCTTCTTTCTGTTGCTCCTTTGGTCCACTTCCCCAGATCTTTGGGCCTGCATCTCCTCTTTGGAATGCCTTGTGGGTGATGATCCCTCCAGTCCCTTGAATATTCTGAATAGTCTTCTCATCTCAGGGGAGACCCTGGTCAAGAGCCTAACCTGCAGTGACCTGGACTTGTACTCTTTGACCATGTCTTGCTCACTCACCTTGCTGAGGAAGCACCTGTGTCTTCTTCCCTTCATCTGGAGAGTAACAACTTCATTTCCCTGCAGGCGCCTGGGGTTTTGAATCATGTTCCCACTTGTACACCTTGGTTGCTCACTGGTCTTGTGTTGATGGGACTTAATGTCTACTTCTCTCAACTGTCCCCTGTGACCTCCCTATGATTTTCTCTTAGAGTGGCTGTCCCAGTGATCCACTGGGCAGCATCTTGATTGTTTTTCTTACCAAGATGGGAGCCAAACTTAGTTAGTTTAGCCCCCCTCTCTTACAATATCCATACTAATTTTCAGGTTGCTGAGGATAGAACCAACCCACATGTGCTGTAAGGTATGAAGGCTTGGGGAAGGTGGTTTTAAACTAAAGCCTTTAAACCAAGTTTGTTTATATTTGTTAAATATAAAAAGATGGGCAAGGTTTGCAATAACAACTGCACTAAGGCTCCTAAGAGCTTATATGAAGTGAAATAAGGACTAAGGCAATCTATTAACCCTAAGAAAATAAAATAAAGACCATTCTTAATGACTAATAATTTAGTTAAAAAGTCAATTTCTAAGTCTGGGAAATGGTCTGTACTAACAGAAGGATTGAAGCTATCAACAACTAAATTATGAGCGGCACTATAAAGGTTGCCTAACTGGTGAAGAATCAAATCAAAAGGAATTATGAAAACTAAGATGGAGCTAAGAACAAAATTTGAAAGGAAAACACAAGTCACAAAAACTAACAAGTACCTTTTTGGGGTGCAAGTCAAACAATCTCAATTTATTGTTAAGATTGAAAAACCAAGCCTTTTTATTGTACTTGATTTTGTGAGGTGCAATAATTGAGGTGGAGGTCTAACCAAAGCTGGTTAGAAAACATGGTGGAAAGGAAGAGCTTAAAAATTCAGATTTGCTACAGTTTAACTTAGAAAAGTTAACTGCATATAAAGGAGACTTGGAGGAGTAGAAGTTATGGCAAGTACATAGGCAGTTTAAGCAAGCGACAGGAAGAAAAAGTAAGTTTGAAGCCTGGGAAATGATGCAATTGGGCGTATAGCGAAAGGTAGGTTGTTTGTGAAGCAAATTATTAACTTGGTGTATAGGCCCAGAGTTTGAATCTGGTGGCAGAAAGGTAAGGAGTTTTGAAACAACTGTTAATCACTCTTAGGTTAAATAGAAGGCTTGGGAAAGCATAATATCCAATCAAGGTAATAAAAGTTAAGGAAATGAAAGGAAGAGAGGTGATTAGTGTAGGATGAAAGTAAATTGACAAGTAGAAACTGGGTAGTTTGGAGAGAAAAGAAACCCCAATTAAAATGTTGACAGAATAGTAGCTAAAATGAAGGTGGATCCTGACATGTGCAGTGGATGGCTAAGATTCATCTGGACACACAGCCATTACAAATGGCCAGCAAAATGTTCAAGGGGAGAAAGTAAACCTGAAACTAAATTAAACCCTACATCCTCTTTATGGCAAAACAGTTTTACAGTCCAATGTTTTTAAGCTTCAAAGACTTAAATTTTTAAAGTGGTTGAAATAATGCAGTTTTTAAAAAAAATATTAATGACCCTTTTAGCATTTATTGATAATGAAGCTATAGATTTACAATTTAGGCTTTTATAGAGACTCATTATTGATCTATATGATCTAGCTGAGAATAAAGAAGAAGAAATATTGTGATCCAAGTATTTTGAACAAAATTCAAATACAGCACAGTGAAAATAAAATGGAGGCTCAATGTCCAATAATGGTGCAATATGGTAACACAAAAGCAAAATTTTAAAAAATGGCATCTTGATTTATATCAGTTCAATTTTTGCCATTGCAAAATCAATAATGGACACAGTGTTGTGGCAAGCTGAACCCCTAACAGATTGGGTAGCCATCCAACTTCTGACTTGACTCAACATGTTGTCTAATTTAGATAGCTCATCATACAGTAGTTTTAAAAGCTATGGCAACAACCAAAAATACCTCAGATTTAAACAAAATGGTTTCAGATTTAAACAAAATTCAAGTTGCGCAAGATTCAGGATTCAATTAATTTATAAAATTTCAGTTAATAAATGGACTGTCAAACAAAAAACAAAATTTCACTAGCCCATTATACAAAATTATATCAAACATCAAGCGGTGTAGTTCAAACCACAAATGAAATGAACTGATGCAACAAGTGAAATGGATGGATGCTGTTCTGGAGTATATTATAATCCAATCAGGATTCATATGAGGCACCAACAGAAGAACTAAAATGAAACAAAACTTGAGCAATATAGAAGCGAGATCACACAAGCACAAAACAAAATGAACTCACACAAGATGTGTAGTATGAGCAGCCTAAAATAGAAAAATAACAGTTTAACAGCCAATCAACAGCTATCCAATTTAGGAACAGAGGCATTTTATTTATTTTCATGGCTCCAGATTTTTATGGAATAGTTTTGAGAACCTTCCAAATATGGACTCAAGATTACAATAAAAATAAATCATTAAATTTTAAAATTTCTACTTTTAGTGATTTTATCTTAGGTTTTTTGCAATGGTTTTTAACAACAACATTTTTAACAGCACCAGCAAACAAGCCAGCAGCAGCCAAGCCAGCTTCAATGGAGGTGAGGCATAGAACATGGAGGCACCTGTTTATATCCAGTTCTTTGATGCAGGTAACAAGAAAGCTAACCTATACTTGACCTCCAATCCTTATGGCTTTGACTTGTTTGAGAGTCACTTAGTGTCTATCTCTGCCCCCGCTCCTGTACCCACCCCCACATAAGCTGCCCACCAACCAAGCAATCAGGATGACAACCTTGATTTGGAAAAACTTCCTGCCACCAGCCAACCTGCCCCTTACAGCCAATCAGGCTTCAGCTCCCCCGTCCCAGCGCCCCAAGCAACAAATCATCACTGCCCAAATTCTTCAGGAAATTGTGGCACTGAATATACAGGGTCTGTCCTGAGAACAGATTGCTGTCCAGTTGTAATTTACCCAAGCTACTTTCATGTGGGAATTCAACAACCTGATGAACAGGGGTAAGCTGATTGGGACAGCCAAGAAGCCCAAGAAGGCCCCCAAGTTACAAATATCTGAGGCATACCCAATCATGCTTGACCTCCTCCAGCGGGATCCCAAGCTTCCATTGACCCAGGTCTGGAAGCAACTTGAGCACCATAACATATGGGTCTCCAAGCGCATGGTGCAGCTCTGGATGTATGGGAAGGTGGCTTTCATATGGGTTCTTACCAATTTTGCTGGCAACCAATGGGATAATGCTGAGGATTCCCTGTATGACACTGCCATTGAATCAACCCTGGTCCAATGCCTGACTAGTCTAACTGATGATGTCATGTTCATCTCCTATTACAAGCTATCAATAGCTTTTGATGATTTTGGCAAGCAAGGAAAAGCTACCGCCAAGAATAGAAGGAAGAAGGTCAAGAAGGGGACGTTCATTGGTGCATTTCTGGTTGTTTCAGCCAAGGGTTTTGTCTACTATTGGACAAACCCAGATTTCATTGATGGCTACTCATACAGCCACATCCTTGGTGGATTACTCAACTCCTGGGATAGCTTAAAAACCAAGTACCAGGTTTTCTTGAGCCACCAGATGGAGGGTAGCTCCACTGCCCTTGAGGCCATCCAGGGACGCGGGCACCAGGCCTCAGTCTACCCTGCCGGCCATGCAGACGTCCATCTGGCTGATGTTGTCTTGTTCAACATGGGATCCACATTACAGGAGCGCCGCCCTCAGGCTTTCAACAACCTCTATCTTGGGGTCCTTGACCACAATTTTTTCTTTGGCTACCAGATGGTGGCTGACTTGTTTGTGCAAATAGTATTCCATGTGAACATGGGCAACCAATCACAAGGATAAGCACCTTCCACCTCGGGCCACTGCCACTTACCAGCCCATCCAGCCAATGACCAATGAGGAATACATCAAGTGTTATATGGCAGCCATCACGCAAAATCCTCCTGCCTCCACCCCTGCCACCAACACCCCTAACCCGCAAGCCCAACCCACCCAATCCCAGACCCCCCAGGCCAGCACTGCCTCTACGTCTTCCTTCCCGCGTTATTCTGCCTCCTAGGCATCACTCTCCCCTGCCCCAATAAACCCCTGTCACCAAACATTTTCTATTTATATTATCTTTTTTTTGAATTTCAATTGTTCATGTTCTCTTTGTTTATAGTTGGTTTTATTCTTTATGTTCAGCTTATTTCTATAAAATCATATATTTACTATGTTGTGTATCTAGATCCAGAACACGGTTATTTTTAGCACTTAAACATAGCCTCTTGTGAAAATATTAACAACAATTTGGTGATCAGCTAAATTTGAATTAGAAAATTATAGTGTTAACTGTTTTTAGATAAAGTTGTTACTGATCCAAATTCAAAACCTTAATGATAAACTTTAAGCCAATCAGGAGCCAAGTGATAAAGGGATTGTTATGACATAAAGGGTCATTCAATAATTCTTTGATGCATGTGCGCTAATTAATATGATTGGTTGGATGCTTTGTCATTGTACACCATTGCTGCTGTGGCAAGTTGTTGGTGGACTAGTGCTAACCCAGAAGCTGATTGGGCACTAGTCCATCAGCAACTTGCCACAGTGGCAATGGTGTACAATGACAAAGCATCCAGCCAATCATATTAATTAGCGCACATGCATCAAAGAATTATTGAATGACCCTTTATGTCATAACAATCCCTTTATCACTTGGCTCCTGATTGGCTTAAAGTTTATCATTGAGGTTTTGAATTTGGATCAGTAACAACTTTATCTAAAAACAGTTAAAACTATAATTTTCTAATTCAAATTTAGCTGATCACCAAATTGTTATTAATATTTTCACATGGGGCTATGTCAAGCGCCAAAAATAATATGGTAATCAAGGAAACAATTCCAACACAAAGCAAACAACACATATTGAGATGAGCGTAAAACATATACAAAATGGGTAAAAAGATGGGATAATGTAGTAGATGGGAAAACAAAAAGGAATAAACAAAGAGGCAACAGTATCAAAAAAATACAGAATTTATTGGGGCAAAAGCTATAAAAACATATGGAAAGGTTAGTAAAAAATCAATGAGAGAATTGGAGAAGCTTCTGAAGGATCTCAACTTGGCGATTGCCAAAATAAAGGACATTGACCGCAAGGTCAAAGCCAAAGTGAAGTAAGCCGTCCTTGAAGGGGACAAAATAGACAAGGTGTCTGAAAAGGCCCTTATGAACAAAATACCAGACACCCCAGAGAAGACAATCAAGCGCTTACTAAATATTCAAAAAACTGTGGTTGAGGGCCTGCAATTTAAGGCATACAATCTTTCTGCGCTGTCTGTCTGGGTTGATGACCCGGAGATGTATGAACATCTCAAACCTGCCAAGTGTGCCAGGGCAGAGGATACCAAATTGCCTGTGCAATTGATTGCACCAAGAATGGCCAAGCCGGCCAAGGCTGCAGGCAAGGAAGAAACACAAGAAGGTAGCCTAAAAAACAAAATTAATAAATTTTCAAAAAACTTACCTTTTTTCTTAGAAAATGTAGACGGCGAACTCTGCCAAGTCCTGGTCCCCTTTGTCCCAGCCACCTTTTATGCAAATTATGCCACTCATGTGGCAAAGCAATTGTATCTGTCCCCCCCTGTTGTGCAGGAGCTGGAGGACTGTATCCATGGGTCCTTTCTGATGTCTTGAGGAGGCGTTGGCAGAACTTATGCATGCCAAGGGGGCATCTGAGTGGGCAGTTACTGCCTACAAGGATGCCCAACTGGTCTGCCTGGACCTGGTATCCCTCAGTGGAGTTTACTGTGTAAACTCCATTGAGCTTGTTTGGGACGTCCTGGTGACGCTCCCATTCAAGAATGTACCAGAGATGGGCCGGGCCCATGTGGCTGCTTGCTTCTGCTACCCCTTGGAGCACACAATTTCTTACCTATTGGAGAACTTTGGGCGCGCGGTGGGCAAATTGGCTGTTGCAGATGCAACAGCCGTCAAGAAGACAAAAATCCTCCTTGCCAACTTTGGGTTGGCCTGGAGTGCCAACAAGACAGGGCTCCCTGCAGCCATGGAGCTGACCTTTGCAAAGACCAGGCACAACAAGAAGATCAGCGCGGTCTATAATAAACTGTGTGAGTTCACAGAAGCCTTTGCTGGGCAAAGGCTTCATCTGGTTGTTTACCTGGGGTTCCTATTCTACTTTGGGATGGGCGCGTCTGTAGAGGACCTGGACAGGGTCCTTCTGGGAATTGACAAGGCCCGGCTTGCACTCAACAGGAAGAAGGTCCCCCCTGGATACAACTTGGTGGACCATGTAATCCAAGACGCCCTGGTCCTGGCTGGGATATACAGGTTTGTAGCCCCACCTGAAAAGCTGCTGCTTCACTCCCACCTGACCCTACTGCCTTTCACCAGCAGGAGGGAGTATTTCAATAAGGGTGTATCCACCGTTCACGGTGTGGCAGTGGAGGTTGTGCACCACCTCCATTGCAGGGTGGGTACATACCAAAGAACCCACTACAGGCGCACACAATAAAAATATGATTCCAATAAATTTTATTACAATTTATAGTATTTTTATTATAATAAATTTTTATAATTTTTATTTCAGCAAACCAGTTTTGCAAAATATATTGCAGAAACAGTTTTCATAAAAGCATAAAATTATACGTTAATAAAATAAATTCTAACTTGTACATTTTATGTTTAATTTTTTTAAAACTATTTTTATATTTATTTGACCAAAGTGATTTAAATATTTTTGTGTAATCCAGTATTGAGCGTTTGGGATTACCTCAGATGGCATAATAAAATAATATATAATAAAATAAATAAATTACTTACATCTATTGATGGATCTTCTGAATGTGATTGTGGGCGTGGAAACATCTAAATATAAAATGATAATTAATAAATCTTGAATAGTAAATAAGAGAATATAAAAAAATTGGACACACTAAGCCTTTAATTGATTGGCTGTTTGGCTAGGCACGCAGGGATGAACAAATCAGTGTGGCCATAGAATTTGGCCACAGTCTCAGCTGGGAGGGTGTGGATCCCGGCCTGCAGCAAATTAAAGAGGTCCTTGGTCCCAGTTGGGGTTCCTTGCTTGACAACTTGCTTGAGCCACCCAAAGACTTCCTTGATGGGATTTAGGAAGGGCAAATAGGCTGGGAGGAAGAGAAGGCGTAAATTTGCTGTGGCCAATTGCTGGGGGCCCACAGCAATGCTGGTGTCAATCATTGGGAATTCCTCAAGAATATCAGCCACTTTGTGGAGACCAACGTTGTCCAACACAATGACATTGGTGAAGCCAGGGCTTGTGCGCCTCAGGTGCTCCTGGACCAATTGGAGAAATGATAAAAAGGTCCTGCTGTTATGCAAACCCAATATCATTTGGTAGAGCTTGACCCCCTTTGGACTGAGGAGAGCCACCATTGAGTAGGCTGTGGCGCAGACTGCAGCACGCCAAGCCATCCTGTCATTGGAGCCTTTGGGGACATAGCCATACCCATTGCGCATTGACAAGGCAAATGCCAATTTGTCAATATAATAAAATTTGACTGTCCCCTTGGCTTTGAGGGCAGTGTACGCCTCTGCGTAGTTTTTCCGGACGTCAATGTTGGCTGGGCTGTTTCTGTTTTTGTAGGGGGATACCCCAAGCTTTTTCCAAGAAAATTGCATTCCCTTCACCAGATGGTAGTAAAAGGAAATTAAGGCCTCAATCCCAAAAGTAGATTTAACCATGGCCTGTATATTTGCCAGTTCAAGATGGCAGTCCCGGGTGATCCACTGGCAGATTGCCCATTTGTGCTCCTTGGTGAGCATGGTAGAAACACGCAAGGATTTCTCTGCGGCAAGGACACAACCAGTATTGATGAATTTTTGGAAGGTCTTGCTGGTGTACTTGGGATCCACTCCAACAAGGGCCGCAGCCGCCTTGTAATCACCCAATTCCCGCATTAGCTTAAGCAGGATGATGTGTTTGATGTCAGGGATGCACTTCTGGGAGGGCTTTTTAGCGGTGGGGATTGACTTGTTGGCATTGGGCACAACACAGGGCATAGGTACCTTGGTATAGAAGGCTGCAACCTTTTTTAACACCAGCTGTCCCTCATTGGTTTGATAGAACTTGGGCTCCTTGTCATCCTCCTGATTGCCATCACTGACGTAGGGCTTGTAGCTAGTATCAAGTACAGGCTTCACCTTCTCCAGCATGGCTGACGGGACCAACTCTTGCCGGTACACAACGTCAAACACATACAAAGTAAGTTCTACCTCCTTGTTTCTAACTTTCTTTGTAGTGGTGACCTTGGTTGGCTTCCGGGTCAGCTTTGGGACCCAAGGGTTTATGCTCTGCACCCTAGCAGCTTGTGCTCCTTGAACTGGCTGTGTCAGTGCAGCGTCACTATGGAACTCTCCTCTCTCGTCTCCTCCTTGAGTAGGCACTTGGGTTGCACTAACTCTATTCTTTGACCCGCAGGGGCAACTGCAACCGCGGCGCACAACAGGTGTATTGGTACTCTGTTGTTGTGTTCCTTCCATTTTAAAATTTAATAAAATATTAAATAAATTTCAATTAAGTTACTCCCTAATTTTAATTTTTGCTTTTATCTGAATATGGATATTTAATTAAAGTTTTTCTCACCCAATATCCCAATTATAGATTTTTTATTTCTTAATTAGTTGTTTTTGGTTTTACAACGCCCATTTTAGAATACTCAAAAAAAATCCACCCATTTTCCTAGATTTTACTGCCAAATTCAAACACCCAACACAATTTTTTTTAAATTTATGTTTCAGATCTTGTGTCTTATTTTAGATACCTTGGTATCATTCATGATTACAATCCATTGCACACATTGCGTGAGTGATTTTGTTTACATAGTGAGTTGCTATTGTGTTTTGTTTTTGGTTTGCGTTTTGACACACCTTGCTTGGGTGTATTTTGTCACCAATTCACATAGTAAACATATGTACACTAAAAGTCAACTCACACCATTTTGTTTGTGAATCAATGTATTTTGGATTGTATTTTGAATGGTTTTGCTTTGTGTGTGAGCCCTTTGTTGCTGTGTTGACTCATTTTGCCCATTAATGCCAATAAACCCTGTTAACAGAGTGTATATTTTAACCTGAGAGTTGGATTTTGTTTAAATCTGAAATCATTTTGTTTAAATCTGAGGTATTTTTGGTTGTCATCATAGCTTTTAAAACTACTGTATACATCACCTGGCTGCAATATTGTTAATTGCCACAGCTAACAATCAACATATATTGTCCAAATTAAATAAGTCACATGTTATCAAAGATTAACCTTGAGAAACCTCTTGCCACAATCCACCCTCTGGTGGTCTAACACAGGGTATAAACCCTCTTTTTCTCTATCATTAAATCTTACTTTCAACAATTTCTCTTTCTTTCATTTTAGGCAACTTCAGCTTACAGCATAGTTACAAAAGTGGTAGCTTAGATAGAATTTCCCTATCCTGCCAACTTAAGGAAAAATCACTGTCTACATTTTCATGCACAAAGCACTCCATCAACAACTGATAGACACTCTCCCCAGCATATGGCAACCCTATATTGTAAATTTATGCCTCCCCCTTAGGCCTCTACTCCAATTCCTGTCAAATGCTTAGGAATTTTTACCAAATTATGTTTGACTATTTATCCAAAAGGTTACTGAAAAATCCCAAGAAAATACCTCAATTTAATACTTTGGAATTAGTTTGAAGATGCCCCAACTTAACCCACCCAAGAGACACCTCTGTTTAGACATCATGTGCAAGAGCAGCCAGGAGCAGTGGTTACTGCATCCAAGAGAGGTTCCTCAATTTTAGTTGAGTCAGTTTTTCTTTGATTATGTCCATTTAAATTTGTCCAGATTTTCCTGCCTAAAAAATGCATTCATATTCCCCCATATCATGGGCCAATCAGTTTTGGGCATTCAACTTCTAACACAAATTCCATCCCCTCCCTTTAAATGAATGCAAGAGTTGTAAAAGACCTTGCTTCATCATTCTCTACTTTAATAAAGTTCAAAAAAATTTAGTTAATTTGGCCTTCTGGTTTTTCCTGTTGCTTTTGGTGTTCAGTTGATTTTTTCTCCCTTTTGGCCTCCCAGGAATTATTGGTAACAACCTTTTGGTTGTTGCTGAAATTGTGATTTTTATTGTGGTTGAGAGCTTGGTTTTTTCTCTCCTAACCTGCTCCCCAATTCTCACATATATCATGGTAATCATGGTCCCAGATGATTTTATCCTTGTAAATTCACTCCCCCCTTTGGCCTTGGATAGGACAATCTTTCCTTGACGTATAAAGAAATATTCTCAGAAACAAGCTAAGCCTCTTAGTTTCCTTGAGGATTTAGCCCACACAATTGATGAGAGATTTTTATTGGTTTATCCTTCTCAGGTGGCAACCACTGATGATCTGATTTGAATCCCTAAATGGGAAGAATCCCTGATTAATTTGAACTACTTGTTGGCTTGGTTTTGCCCACATTTAAACAAATGAAGTGGAACCAATCAGGGTGTGCTTCTTCTAAATTAACAAATTCCACTCAAACTTGATTAAATGCTGCCCTGAACCATTCCAAAGGTACCAGCCAATCAGAGTTGAAGCTAGAAATTATTGGAAAACCTTTCAATTAATTGGATTCTCCCTTGCAAAATTTCTCTTTAAACCAATCAAATCCGAGCCTTGGGTTAGGTGAACTTTGAATCCCAAACTCTATCCTTATAGCAAGACAAGGGACTTTCAGTCCCCTGCTTGCTCATTCTTAACAATAAAAGCTTTAAAATTTTCCACTTTTAACTTAAAATTTTGGTTTTCTTGGGCTTTTCCTTGGCCCTTTGACATTCTAAAGTTGTTAGTAAAAGTAGTTACCATTCCTTACCTTAGTTGTTGTCCCCTGGATCCTATTGTCCTCTTTGAAGTCCCTGTAGCTAGTGTTAGTGCTATTGTTAAGTCTTATTGCTTTTGCTTCTGGAATCTAGTTCAAACACTGATAGTTATAATTGAAACCCATATAATTACCTATTATAATTTGGTTTTTGTTTTGCTTTTGCTCTCGCCTCAATCCCCAGCTATATATGCTTCATTTGATGGTTAAATCTTGGTTTTTATCTTGTCCCCAAGGTCCATAGTTGCCCCCTCCACTTCCCAGACCCAAAAAACTCCCCTTTTTCTTATGGGGTGTTTTTTACACTTGGATTTTCACATTTTTTGAGATAAAATTTCCATTTTTGCTCTCTACAATGTTGATCTCAATTTTTAAGTTTGTTGTTTTTATGCTGTCCCCAGTCCTGCTATTTATCTGATTCACTTCCCCTGAACTCTGGGAAAAGATTTCCTCTTCTATGATGCAAGTGGGTGATAACCTCTCTCATCTCTTGCACCTTGTGAAAGACCTCACTGACAGGGCCCAAGACCTTCTCATCTCTGGTGAACACTTGGTGAATAGCTTCACCTGTGATGATTTGGATCAGCTCCTTTTTAAATGGCTACCAGGATCTTTATGTGAAGAGGACCCTCCCTTGTTTGCACTCCCAGTGGAAGAGCCCCAAGCCATTTCTTGGCCTGCACCTGCTCCTCAGGGCTACAGCACCCAGTGTACTCCGGCAACCTCTAGAATTAACTCATACAGAATGGAACATCCTCCATGTTGACAATTTCAAAAATTGTTTTTGCTTTATCTTTTATAATTTCAATTAAAAGCTCAAAATAAAAATCAAACATTGCTTCTATTATCAGTGTCAATTATTTAATCAAGAAAAAAATAATCTTTAATATCGAAAATAAGAAAACTATTTTTGATAATTGTTGACATGGAGGATGTTCCATTCTTTATGAGTTAATTCTGGAGGTTGCCGTGTACTCCCTGGCTGCTTGCAGTGATGACCCTGATGGGGTTCAACTCCTACTTTCTGCAACTATCCTAAAAATTCTTTCTATGAACTCCTGTTAGAGCAACCATCCCAGTGTTGCACTGGATGTTAACCTGGTGGGTCTTTTCCCCTGGATGGTAGCCAAACTTAGTTAGTTGGCACCCCTCTCTTACAATCCTCTAGAGTGAACTACTAATTATGTTGTCCTAATTTGATGCCATCTCTGCATCTTAAGGAGTCTTATGCCCACTATTATGTCTGATTTAAATGTCATGCTAACCCACATTGCAGCTTGTCTGCACTCAGACAAGTTGGGCTCCTTCTTGGGCCTAAACAGAAAATGCTAACACCTGACTGTGAGTATCTTGCAATAAATTGGAACAGATGCAGTTTACCAAACTGTTATGGATTCCAGAAGTGGCCATGTTCCTCACAGAGGGTGTCACTATCTGGTCAGCAGAGTGACACAAAGATATCCTACCATGAACAGAACCTGGAGAGGGTTCTGGGAAGTCTTCCTTGACAAATTTTTCAAAAAAGCCTGAATTTATTGCTTTCTGAGAATGTGCAAGCTCAAACAGACAGGCACTGTAAAAGAATACATCTGTGTCTTGGAAGAGCTCTGCTGTTCTGCACCCCCAGATATGATATTTAACAACCAAGCCACACCTTTCTTTCTGGGATGACCTCAGACCATACATCTGGCGCCACATGGTCATGAGAGACTTTTTTGGCCTGGAGAGAGCCTACAGCAAATCTGAAATAGCTGCAGGAACCAAAGAGCCTTGCAATGGTAGAGTATTGCCAAATTCCTAAGTGTTGATAAAATGGGGAATAAAATATAAATTTTAAAAAATATAGCAACAAAGAAGTCCTGGATATCAAAATTGATGAATGGTGAATCCAGGTGAAGGCATTGGGAGGAGATAACAAAGAGAAACTATGGCAAAGATAATAAAAGCAGCAATTTGAAGAAATTTTATAAGGCTTTGAATATAAACAATTTGAAAATTTGGTTCAATAATCTCCTCAATTTTGGGCTCAGGGGTTGCATAAAGCATTGTGGAAGCTTTAGGCACTTCAAAATTGATAATACAGCTCAGGAGAGCAGTAAAGGCACATAATTTAATAATAGCTCCATTTTCATGGAGCTTTTTGCCAAAAGCTTTTTTCAGATTCTTGTAAGCTGTTTCAAGAAGATGACTACAATAAACTGTTGAGCCAGCTCTTTAAAAGAGCTTAAATATTAGTGTACTGAAGAAGACAACTACTATTGTTTGCAAAGGTTAAAACAATGGTTGTGACCTAGATGTGGAATATATATTAATGGGATTCAGCAACAGTGAGTAAAGCTTATGAATTGAGGTTATAAAACTCTTACAATTTGGAAGGACCACACTCAAATTTAATGACTTAAAGCAAGAAAGGACAAGTTTATTGAGAATTGAAAAGATGAATATTTATAGCCTTGGTAGGCTGGCATAATCTCAAAGTATATCTAGGGGTATCTAAGTTATTCTCCACAGTAGGGGTCAGGAAATTTGACAGGGCAGAAAGATATTCTGTCAATTTTTTTGTTGACTGATTTTCAGTCATTTTTGATACAACTATAGCTTTCTTCATATGTAAATTATTTAACTTTACAATAGTTTTTTTAAATACACTCTATTTGAGAATAAAAGCTATTCTCCTCACATATAATTATTTTTATTTTATTTCTTCTGTATTTAAGAATCTTAATTTTAAATAAATACCTTTTTAAAAGCTAATTAATTAAATACCACTGCTAAAAAATAAATAAAGAACATTAAAAGTTTCATAGAATAACTTTTATGGGAAAGAATTTCTTTATCTTTAATTTTTAATTTTTTATTGTTGCAAAGGGAAAAATTACATGTGAAGAAAATTATAGTTGGATCAAAAATGACTGAAAATCAGTCAACAGAAAAAAATTGACGGAATATCTTCCTGTCCCAATCTGACGCCTTTGAATAATTGAGTGCCTTTTTAGTTGTTCCAGATAGATATGAGCTCTTAGAGGGGAGTTTATACAAATCCGTCCTTTCCAAAGTCTCATGATGATGGGAGTTTAAATTGTCAGTTCTGGGCATAAAATATGAGCCCAAGTTGCTCACTGAGCCAAGAGGTTCACCATGAGACTCAGGATAGATGAAATCTCTTACAGCTTTAAAATTTGCTGTTTCATTAGCTTATGGTTTTATTAAACTATTGGGGTAGTTCTGAGCTCTAACCCAGCTCATATGAGTGTTTAAAATTGAACACTCATATCATCAGGGAAGATTTTATTAATCATGCCCTTTGAATTCACCAAAAAAATGTGACGTCATGGTTCAATTTTTTGGTCAAAAGACATCAAATTGTCTAATTTCTGTGTTTTGAGGCTTTAGACAACTGGCTTGAAACTTTTTTCAAAATAACCTCATGTTTTGATACATCACATTTCTGTTTAATGGTTATATGGATGTTGATGTATTATTTTAAGAGCTCTTTCTGAGTCCAAACTCCTTGGCTTTTGCCTTTGTGCGGCCAAGCAATTTCAGTTAAGATAAAATCATCTGTGAAATAGTCCTTACTCCTGAGTTACAGAAGACTCAAGAAAATGACAGTTTCTTCTTCATTATGATGTACTGTGCTGAATCCAGGCACATCCAGTTGTACTTACCATAGTCATTCTTATTGAGACTCTTATTACTTGAACCCTCCTGCAACAAAGCTTTGGTGAGCTTTGTCTCCCTGGAGACAATCTTTTGATTCAGATCCTTATTCTTGTTACACTACTTGGTCATGGTCTCCACGCTTTTCTACTCCCAAATCTTAAGTCCCTCAATTTCTATATTAGTTTCATTCTTCATCTTCTGGGAGATGTTGTCAAACCCTAATAACAAGTTCCACTAATCACAGGCGTAGATTCTGTTGCCTTGGTCAGGTGTTCCTTTTCTCACAAAGTATTCATAGTATAATTCCTTGTAGGTGGCCTTGACCTCAGCCAGTAATTCTTTAGGGAACGTTTTTACCACTTCAAGGTCCTCCCAGGCATCCTCCAGGGATTTCTTGGGCACCTCTTTACAAGCAACAGCTGTCTCCACTCTTAACACTCCAAACTTTTCCTTTTCAAAAGATAGTTGAGAAGTCATAAACTTAAAAAGAAAGATGAGGGGAAAGCGTTGGATTCTGACTTGATTATTTTTATTTAATTTATTTGTTTTCATTTATATACCATACAGGGCATATTTGGCTGAAACCCCTCTGGTTCTGGAATCTCCTATGGACTCATATCACATGTTCTATGACATAACAGCATCATTAAATAAAGATCTTTTTCCAAAAGATGTTCACACTCTTAGCCTATAATAATGTTTCTACTACATTTCAGAATCACCTAATTCCTTTAATTGAAATGTGTTGTTTTGGTTTGAAGCATTTCAGGCTTCTGGCATCAAAACCCTGTGAAATGTGTAAAGTTACTCCCCCCTTTAGCCTCAGATAGGAAAATTTTTTCCTGTTGCACTAAGAAAACCTCCCAAATCCCTGCTAAACCCCTGAATTTGCTAGTTGATTTAGCACACACAATTGACAAGTGATTTGTCTTGGTGTATCTCTCTCAGGTGGTTTCCACTGACTCCAAGTTTGTTGTTCCAACCTGAGAAGAATCCCTAATTAATTTGGATGACTTGCTGGCTTGGTTCTGTCCCCATTTGAAGCAATTGCAATATAACCAATCAGGGCGCGCTCCTGTCAAATCAACAAAATTCAATCCAGCTAGAGTTAATTGCCTCCTGAAGCAGTATATAGGCATCAGCCAATCAGAGGGCATATTGGAAATTATTGGAAAACCTTTCAGATCACCTGAAACTCTCTTACAAAAATTCTCTCCTGGCCAATCAAACCTGTTGTCTGGATCAGATGACCTTTTAGATTCAAACATCCCTTAAAGTAAGACAGGAGACTTTTGGTCCCCTGCTTGCTCATTCTTATTAAATAAAAGTTTGACTTTTACAATTTACATATTTTGAAATTTGGGCCCTTTTTTGGCTCATTATTTCTTATTAGTTGTTAGTAGAAGTTTTGGCTTTCCCTTACCTTATTTGTTGCTCCCTGGCTCCTGCTGTTGCTTTCAAAGTCCCTATAGTTAATGTTAGCTTTAGCGTCAAGGTGTACCTCTTAAGCTTTCAAAACTTAAGTTCAAACCTAAAAATTAGTATAGAGATTCATATAAATCTTTACTTTAAGTTTGAAATCTTTAAGTTTTTGCTCCAATTACAGTTTAAACTTATCTTGAGCACTGTAAAGTCCTTTCCCTTTGCTCAGACTGTTTCAAATAGGTCCTGAAGCCTCCTTTATATTCTGGACTCAAAAAATACCCCTGGTCTGCCTGCCCAAGTATTTTTTGATTATACTCCTCCTCCCAAAAGGCCTTGAAATTTCCTGGTGCAAGTTCTCAAATTTGTGGTATTTACTCTGGCTCCTATACTAGTGATTATTTGGACCACCTCCCCAGATCTCTGGGGACAAATATTCTCTTTTGCGCACTATGTGGGAGATAATACCACCCAATTTTTACACCTTCTTGAGGACCTCCCTGGGCGTGCTCAAGATCTGCTTGTTACTGGTGAGTATCTTGTCAATAGTCTCACCTGTGACAACCTTGAGTTAATCCCTCCTGATTTGGACCCTACCAATCTTGTGGAAAAATACATTGCTGTCTGCTGTCCTCTCATAGAGCCTGAGCCCACTCCTCACAAGGAGGAATCAAACTTCCAGGAAAACGCTCCCAGTTTTACTCCATGGTTGCTTGCTGGCGTAGGTCTAATGGGGTTGGACCCCCTATTTTTGCTGGTTGTCTCCTGTGTCCTTGCTCTGGACTTTAATTTGAGCAGCAATACCAGTTCTGCACTAGATAGTGTCCTGGTGGGTCTTTTCTCCAGGATGGGAGCCAAACTTAGTTAGTTTAGCCCCCTCTCTTACAGAAGGTATGCATTTCTGATGCAATCTATCCTTGTTCCAACTGGGAACCAGCTGATCAATTCTAAATGCCTAGACATCATTGCTTACATTGAGTTGTTTTTCTGCTAATGGATTTTCCACAACCAATCTTCTTGAAACATTCAAGACCACTAAAGCATTATGATCAAATCTTCATTAATTATTTTGCCAGGTATATCAATTAACCTTTGCAGTTAGTTAATTTGTTTATGAAACACCTAGTCTCTAAGATTGACTCAGTCAATCTTCCATCAATCCTGTTAGTCAGTATGGCCTAACTAACAACCAGCCACTTTATTATTTATTTTATATAGATACTGAGTTTATCCAAGAATTTTCCCCCAAAGAATTTTGTAAACATATCTATACAAAATCTAGAAATTAAATTTTAACAACATCATGTAAGTGTATTGGTATATTTATTTGGCTAAGTATCTTAGGCAAATGTTGTATGATCATATTTACCTGATGCAAAAGACAAGATTATATGTTACGGCACTTAAAAAACCTAGATCAACTGCACACTACTGAGACTAGGATCTGGGATGAAACATTTGCAACATGTCTCAAGCTATTCTACTAGTTGTGGATGATGCATTCTCATATTAATGAGAAAGTCCTCCCCTTTACCTATTTTCTTCTTCATGGAGTCTCAGAAGAGAGTATATATAATAGCATTCAAGTTTCTAAAGAAAGGGCTTAAATCTATTCCCACTTAGGCTGGCAAGAATACTGGTTCATCAACAAGGGCCAAACCTGATGATGCTGATAACACTGGAATCACCCTAGCTACTGAAGAGAAGAAAAGTGAAAGAGTCCTTGGTCCCAGGGTTATTATTATAGAATACAAGACAGCCTAGTATAATGCCTTTGTAAAAAAATTTAATGGTAAGGTACAAGGATGTTGCTTTAAGAAACAGCAGGCCATTAATAGACATCTTAAAGACAAATCCCTACTCAGCTCTGTCACACAGCAGGATACAACCATTAAATGTAAATTTTTGGCCAGAAAGTTTATTGCTCTGGTCTTTATATAAAGCCCGAGATTGTTGGGTAAGGGTTTGAGATTCTCTGCAGTGAGGTTTATGCTTTAAGCCATGAAGCTGAGTTCTAACTCTTATTTGACTACTATGAGCCACAATGGGTGGGGCGTAAGGTGGTCAGTTGCTGTGATAAGCCTGAAATTAAGGCCAGCTGAAATTGCTATCAGGCTGTTCTCAAGGGAAAAATGAAGACATAATTTCACCTGAAGGTCTGAAATAAACATTTTAATTCCTTCTTTGGTGTGAATCCCAGATGCAATACCTTTTTTGGACACCTTAAGTCTGAACAGGAAAAGACTGCCTCCTCACCTTGAGATATAAAAGTAGGTGCTCTAAAAAACAGTGCAAGGCCAGCAGTTACAAAGAGCAGATCAAGCCAGCTGTCAATAATCAGTATAAGCTATCTGAACTTAGGGAGCATATAAGTAAGATTGTCACAGTACTCTTGCAGCAAACCTTCAACTTAGCCTATAATAAACATTGCTGGCTCTATTTGATATTTTATTATAACACTAAATGTTAAAGATTAATAGATTATTTATAAATGTAACTTAAATTCAAAGTTGGAAATAATATATAGGTTTTTATATAATAATTTTATATTAGAGCCTGGATTATCTTGCTTAAATAGTTGTTTTGGCACTAAAGTATATGTGATTTTGGGCTGTTCTTATATCAACCATTTCTAAAAATAGGTATTCATCTTTATTTTTATTAAATATAATTATTTTTCATTGAGTTTTTTTAAAAAATAATCTTATAGTAAAAATGGTTAACTTCATAGTAAGTTATTTTTGAAGTATGTTTTTATTGAAAAAATTAATTGCTGTGCATTATTTTTTATTTTTGGATTCTACATGTCATATTACCCTAAAAACTATTTGGAGCCTAATTTTTACTAAGGAAAATGGCCAGCATTTGATTTTTTGCTTATTAAAAAAGTACTGACATCTAGTAGGCTACACAGAAATAAAATTAATCTAGTTTTATGTGATGTCTTGACATGGGTATAAAACTGATTTTGACAGTTAACTTGCAGACAGTTTAAATGCTGACAGTTGCCATCATAACCAACTCCAACTATACATGGCAAAGCAAGAACAAATAGAATCCCTCCTACCAGTATCCAAGGATAAAATGGACTGATACCAAGCATGCCTCCCAGATATTCTCAAGAAGTTTCCCAGGGATATGCCTTCTAATACCTCAGGGGTTGTTGTGATAACTTTGATTACTCCCTCTTGGGAAATGATTTCCCTGAGAAATAACTTGTTTGGTGAGTAGAATGTGGGCCTGAGATGCAACCCAGATATTACACCAGGATTGGCCCCTCAAATCCCAAAGGAATCAGGATCTTCCAAGACCATCTGATACCCATAATCTACTTGGATGTTATGTGACATATCAGTTGACTGTATATCACTCTTCCTATATATTCAATAAAGGAGTCCTTTTGTTCTTAAATATTTCCCTCATTTTGTGCTTTTATGATTCCCAGAAGTATACACTCAACAATGGGTTTAAGGGGATTAGACTGTAAAATGTTGGAATGGTAGTGGAAGTTGATTTACACCTTATGGAGGCTTCAATTATCTTGAAAAGAGGTACTTAAAGTTATTTGAGGGATAGTAAGCTGGATAGCTCAGCAGCCTACTGTGCAAAGGTATTACTAATAGCTGTTTTGGTGTACTGGCTAGAATAGTTAAGCGGAAGGAAAGGGGATGCAATCAAAACAGAGATGGGTTTAAAAGGGTGCAAAGGAGTAAACTATGAGTTAGTGGTAAGTGTTTCAGATATTTTTAAAACAACTTTTTTATATATCTGGTAGAGTATCTAGGCCCAGAAACTGCTGACTTGAAGTCAAAGCTTTGGATACTAACCTCTCATAGCTATGGGAGATGATGAACTGCTTTCTTCCTTTACTGGTTGTGGGGGGGTGAATAGGAGGTAAGGGTAGGGATACTTGAATGGCGGTTGAAGGGTGATGAGTGAAACCAGCTAAAGTCATGGGACAATGGATAAGTTTTCAATCCATGCCACAGTGGTTTGGGATTGGATCTAGTGTGGATAAGGTAGATCAGGGTCGGTTGAACCCGGAAGGTTCTGGCAGCTGAACTCAACTCGAATAGCAAAGGTAAAATCCATTTGGCCTATGATGTAAGGTTTTGGGCTTTGGATTCAAGAAAAACTCGGGTCGAAGAGTACAAGCAGTCATTGGTTGGCCAAGGAAGTATTGGATTTACTTCTAGCGGTGTGGATGATCTATGGTAAGGATGGCTAAGTGGTTGTATCTTAACAATATCATGTTTTGAAGCAGCTACTTTCCAATATGGGCTTGGATAATTTAACTTGAGCAAGGCTTCTAGTGTTTAATATAAAATCGTAAACTAAATGCGGGGTTTGAATCGAATTCACGACAAAAGAGACAATAAAGAATTTGGTAAGGGATCTAGATTTATTGGCAAATAAGGCTATGGTTTATTCCAAAAGCACATCAAGGAATTAGTGTACATTTAAGTTAGGCGAGAGGTATGGAAGGAGGAGGCTTGGCTGGTGGGTGAGGTTCATTGGCATGTTTTGGTTTACGGAGGGGTTCATCGAGTGGGGCATGGGCTGGTTTAACGACATGAGGCGTTGGTTGAGGAGCTGCTTGGCTTGGTGCTTGCGGTCACGCTTGGCATGGACGCGGTAGTGGCGACGCAGGTTGGACAGGACGGAGAAGGATTTGCCGCAGCCCTGGGCCATGCAGGGGAAGGGCTTCTCACCAGTGTGGGTGAGGCGGTGGGTCTTGAGGGAGGAGGGGCGGGTAAAGCGCTTGTTGCAGAGGGTGCAGACGTGGTTGCGGGGCTCGGCGTGGGTACGGCGCTTGCCGGGCTTGGCATTCTCCTCGGGGACCGAGTATGACGACTTGCGTGAGCACGGGTAGTCGCTCTGGAAGTCTGGGTTGGTGAATTCAGAGTTGAGATCAAGTGGCCAACTAAAGGGGTCCATGTTCGCAGGGTAGAAATAGTTCATGGGCTGGAAATCCATGTATGGGGCCATGCATTCTGGGGATGCAAAAAAGTTGTAGTCAACCATGCATGCTTGAGATTCTCCTGATTCCATGTTGTACTCCATCTTGTCCCTCTCTCCATCTCCTCCTCTAATTTATACCATCTGAGTTGCCTTGCCAACCAATCACCCAACCGGAATAGTCTGTCCTAATTGACCTGCTCCCTAATCTGGCCGCCATCAAACGCTTATCTCGCCCACGAAACCATCCAAGTTCCGCAAACCCGCTCCTGTGCACTGCACTCTAACCACACCGCCAGCTGAACCCTGTCCGAGTATCTTCCATTCCCAAACAGGATCGTCGCCCTCCCCCGAAATGGTCGCTCCACAAGCCTGCCTAATCCGAACCAACATAAACTCTAGTTTAATTACTCACACTAATTTTACCGAAGGACCCTTTAGCCTTCCTCCTCGGGATTTCCCACCATCCAAACATTCTGAACAGATATTTTCAACATTTTAGACTTCTTCCTCGGGATTTTCCATCACCCAAACATTTTGAACACATATTTTCAACATTTTAGACTTCTTCCTCGGGATTTCCCACCATCCAAACATTCTGAACAGATATTTTCAACATTTTAGACTTTCCACTCGGGATTTTCCATCACCCAAACATTTCGAACAAACATTTTCAACAGTTTTGAGGAAAACGTGAACCTAATCCCTCCATCCACCTCCATTTAATTTTTTAAAATTTCCAAATCCAACCACCACACCTCTCCCTCAAGCCAAAAACCCACATCCCATCTAAAATTCAACCCCCACCAAAATAAAAATAATCAACTAAACTAGATACAAAAAATTTACCCCTTCCACCAATCAACCAGCCGCTTGAACTGCCCCTTCTTTTAACTTGGCGGCCTGCCACCAGAAGCTTAAAGTTCAACCACCAAAATCCAAACCAATTTAAACAACTAACTCAACCATCACCTTCGCCATACCCAAGCAAGGCAATTGTACTACAGCAGCTGCTCGTTTTCAGCAACGGTTGCCATCACGTGCCATGCTATTCACAACCCTCCCTCCCTCCATTTTAGCCAATCAAGCAACGCCAAGCATCCACGATATGCAGTTGCTTGGATCCATCTTCAGTCTTGCCGATACCCAAAGCTTATTCGAACAAGCGCGATCCAAGGTTGGAAGAGCTCGCTGATCTTATCGAAGGATGGGAGACTTCTTATTGCTGAATTGGCCCCCAAAGGATCCAGGCAGCAACTTGGTATTCTTGGGAAGGTTCCTTTGGAAGCGGAGTTGTTAAGGGGTTGATCAACCCCTATTCCTGATCCTGCCGCCAGTGGCTTCAGACTCACCCCTCGTGAATAATTCTATAACCGTTACATGGAATACCATCCCTCCAGCCCTATCCCAGGCCAACTCTCGCATTTACCTCGACCGAAAAGGCTTAACAACCCTTTAGCCCAGGTCAAAGTCGATCCATCCATGTTATCCCGCCAACCAACTCCATCTGCATAGGAAGGGACCAACCTAACCAACCCTTTATTTGCATTTCTAAAGCCAACCAATGCTGGCAAAGTTTAACTTCCCTCTCAATAACACTATCCAACTCTTACTACAGAATCTCTGGTTGATGTGTTGCCATTGGCAGACGAGGCATGCCAACATCTTGAACTGTCATAGACAGGCAGCAGCTATAGTTATTAGAAATATCAGACAGGGCAAGCACCTTGGGCTATTCCAGCAGAAAATAGAGGATGAATAAAACTCTCAAGCCTTTCCAAGATGGGAAGATCATATTTAAGAGACTTACTCTTTATTCAGAACCACCACCACATTACATAGTCAAATAGGTAGCAGATGGACACGTCTAACTTCAAGGGATAGTTAGATCAAGATAGCTGCCAAGAGAAACTGGTGGCAGAGGTAAATTAAGGCAGGGTAGCTCCCATATTAGGATCAGGATCAATTCATATCCGCCACATGGCTCAGAAAATTAAATACAGACTCAAGGGCACTAGCATCAAGCAGAACATCTGGATCCCCTAGCCTCATGATCTTACATCCTACATATCCTGATTTTTAAGCTGGTTTTACTTTCCATCAAACCCCTTGACTAAAGGCATCCTCAATGCCAGCTTACCCACCAAGGCTATGCCCCCAAACTTGTCAATAAAGCCAGATCAGCCCCTAGTCTCAACTATGATATGTCTTATAACACTGCTGGCCTCTCCATGACACATGTCATTGGGGCTTACTCTGCTCTACCCATGCAGTTTAGCAAGCTGTTAATCTCTGCTCCTTCTGCAGTTCTGGAGAATGAAATATATGCCCTGGTGGCTGGAACACAGATCCCTGGTAATGAAATGGTATCATGAAATTCAAAGATAGATACTTATGGCTACTTGGATACAAAATACTTTCACAGAAGCCTTAGGAAAAGTGATAAGGAGCGCCTTTTGGGGAAGCTTCAAATATGGAATTAAGAAAGAAGAGAAGTATATTTTATTGGATAATACTTTAGACTTATATAGACTTGGCTGTGGCAGGGATTTAGTTGGATCAAACCTAGGGGTTGGTCATGTACAAGATGGGTTTGAGCCACTGGATACTTGGACAGTCAGGTGATATTGCTTGGTTACCATTCTTGGTATGTCAAACAGTATATTGGAAGGGGACTAAATCAGGCAATGACTGGATGTTAAGTAGGTTGGCGGTAGCCAGAATGCTTGTACATCCAGACCCTTGACACCCCCTTAAGGGGTTACTCTGGTGCATCAGGAGGGGCTTTATTTTCACGGCTGCTGCCTGATGCTCCTGGAGCTGTTTACTAGTTGGAACCAGTCTGGTCAAGTGCTCTCCTTTACTGAGGCGGAGACGGGTTCTTTGGTATTTCTTGATAATTGGGTTTTTGGCAGTCTTTTTGAATTTTACTAGGTAGGTGTTGTGCTCTGGTCTGTATTTGATGACTCTTCCTGGTCCCTGGTGTACTGAGTTTAGTTTCTTTCTGTTGCCAGCTAGAATCCAGACAGGGGAGTTGATGGGAAGTGGTTCCTCTGTGGAGGTTACCTTTTGTGTCTTGAGCCTCTTCATTTCTGCTATTTTAGCTTTGAGGCAGATGTGTTGTAGGTTTGGTGCTTGCTCTACTGTGGGAGGTTTCCCCGGGGGGATCTTTATGTAGGGCTGTTTGTTGCGGGTGATTATTTCCGGTTTGTACCAGTAGGTTAGCTCAAACGGTGAATAGCCTGTCCCTTGGTTGGTGCGGACTCAGGATACTAGTAATGCATGTTTCATGTATAGTGGCCATGTGTCTTTGGCTTTGCCATCCATTATTTTCTCTAGGGTCTTGATAAGGCTGCTGTTGAGGCGTTCCACTCTGCCGTTGGCCTGTGGCCTGTATGGAGAGGTTGTGGAGTGTTTAATGTTTTTGGATTTTAAGTTGTCATTTACTACGTGACCTGATAACTCGGTTGCTCCATCAGTTATGATGTAGTCTGGAGTGCTGTAGTTGGCTATGATTGCTTTGTTAATGAAACAGTTGATGGTTTCTGCTTTATGGTCCTTTGTTGCCCAGCAGATGGGCCAGCGTGTGGCAAAGTTGATAGCTACAATTAAGAAAAGTTGGTTTGTTTTTGTTTCTGGGAAGGGGCCCACTACGTCTAGCCCCCAAACCTTAAATGGTTCAGGGTCTGGTACTGGGTTGACCGTTGGCTGAGGAGCCTTTGTACTGGTGTATTTCTTGCACACTGTGCACTTTTTCAGAACATCAACTATATCCTGTTTGAGGTTGGGCCACCATACTATCTCTTTTAGTGTGAGGTATAGGTTGTTAGCCTTTGTATGGCCTAGTAGGCGGTGATGTCTTAGTATGGTGTCAACTCTTTGTGCAAGTGGGATGTATGGGACATGTTTGTCATTAATAATTTGGTATACAGTGCCATTTGATACATGGAAATACTTTTTGTTTCTTACTAATGTATTGTGGGTCAGTTGATGTGTTGAGGGGTCTTTCCCTTTGGTTTTATACTCAGTGTTGTACAGGTTTGGCCAGTCAGGGTCCAGGTGGTCAGGGTGATCCTCTCTAGGCTGACATAGTCTAGAGAGAGCATCAGCTGTGACCAGCTCTGCCCCTTTTTGTATTGGATGTCCAGGTTAAGCTGTTCCAGCAAGGACATCCATTTGGCTTGTTGCTGTGCAAGTGCGTTCTGAGTTTTGAAATAGATTAAGGATTTATGGTCAGTTAGTACTCAGACGTTTAAATGTCCTTCCAGATAACATCTCCATTTCTTGCATGTGTGGTATATTGCTAGCAATTCCTTATTGTGTATTGGGTATCTCTGCTCAGTATTAGTTAGTTTTCTGCTTTTGTAACATACTGGCAGGAAGTCTTGCTGCCCTGGCTGGCAGATGCGCAGGACTGCGCCAATGGCGGTGTCACTGGCATCTGACTCAAGCTTGTAGCACCCGTTATTGTTAGGGTATTGCAAGATTGGTGCTTTGATCAAAGCTTGTTTTAATAATTGGAAATTCTTGTCACATTCTGGAGTCCAGATGAATTTCTTTTTGGCATTACCCTTGGTTAAGTCATTGATTGGTGCGGTTAGTTTTCCGCAGTCTTTGATGTATTTCCTTAGGTAAGCTACCATACCAAGAAAGCATCTAACTTGTTTAACAGAGGTGGGGCGTTGCATGTTATTTATGGCTTTAATTTTGTCTGGATCTGCTTTGATGCCACTGTCAGAGACAATGTGGCCCAAGAACAGGAGTTCCTTTTCCATAAATTGGCACTTACTTGGTTTTGCATAAAGTTTGTGCTTTGCAAGTCAATTGAGTGTCTTGCAGACATGCATGAGGTGTTCCTCTTTTGTTTTTGAGAATATGATGATATTGTCAAGGTAGCATAATGTATTTGAGAGACTGTTTAGTGCTTGGTTCATCATGGTGACAAACGTTGCAGGAGCGTTGGTCATCCCAAAGTTCATTACCCTACACTCAAAGGATCCAAATTGCGTACAGAACACGGTTTTTGGTATGTCCTTTTCCTTTACTTCAACTTGGTTGTAACCTGAGGTGAGGTCAATTTTGGAGAAAAATTTGGCTCCTGAGAGTCTTGCAAACAGATCCTCTATAAGTGGAAGAGGGTATTTATTCTTTACTGTGCTTGCATTTAGTGCTCTGTAGTTGGTTACTAGATGTAGAGTGCCTTCCTTTTTCTTTACAAAGAACACTGCTGCCCCCCATGGGGATTCAGACGGGCAGATGAAGCCTTTAGCTAAGTTGTCCTCAATATGGGTTTTGAGGGTTTGGGTCTCCATGGGGGAGAGTCTGTAGAGGGGTGCAGGTTTAGGCATGGCCTTACATAAGTTGATGCCATGTTTGACCTCCCGTTTGGGGGGTAGCTCTGTGAGTTCTTCTTTGAATACATGAGCGTATTCATTTAGGAGTGCCGCAAGTTCTGGGCATTGGATTTTGGTTGTTTGCATGTTATTGAACTCAGTGTACCTCATTATGTGGAGGGTACTATCTTTGGTTAGACGTTCTGAGTCATCTTGGTTTATGACCTGAACAAATACTGTGTCTCTTAGAATGAGGTCATTGGGTTCTTTGAGGATGTTAAAATTGACTCCGTTGTGTTTGATGGTCATGGTTTTTGTTTTCCAACATATGCTGGGGTTCACTTGGGTGAACCAGTTCATGCCTGCTACAATGTTGTAGTTTATGTTGTTCATGACAAGTCCTTTGATGGACGTTTGTATGCCTTGGAGGTCAATTCTGAAGGGAGTTGTTTTGCCTTTGTGTAGAACCTTTGATTTGTCTGCCATTCTGGTGTATTTGAAGTTGGATTTGACAACTGGTATTTTGTACTTGGTTACAAATGGTTTGCTAAACATAGTGTGTTTTGCACCAGAGTCAAATAAAATTTTATGTGTATGTGATTTTTAAGTGCATGGATAGACAAGAAGTTGTGAGCAATCTTTAATTTTTAAGTTCATAAAAACTGAGGATTGCAGGACACAGGGGATGCGAGCAGCAAAGTTTTTGCCTTGGTACAATTTATTGTCAAGTTGGGGGGAGACAGGGGCACTTAAGCCTGTTCCCCTTCTTATTTTCCCTGTTCCTCTGTTTTGAGACCTTTGAGGTCAGAGAATGTGGGGTCAGATTCATAGCGGGTTGCTACTTCAGCATTGTTAACTTTGGCAGTGTCCTCTTTCTTGGGACAGGAGCGGTTTGCGCTTTGGCTACAATTGCCATTGTTGCAATTGGAGTTGCCATTGTTATGATTGGTGTTTTGGCGTCTATTGTCATTGGAGTTTTCTCTGCCATTGCCATTGCATGCAGCATATTCCATGTTTGCGCGTTTTTCTGCATGCTTGGCTTCTGCAATGAGCGTGGGCATGGAGGTGTTAGCCTCTGGGCAGATGAGGGCAGCAACAGAGGGTTTCATTCTGTTGATGAATGATGCTCTGGTGTGTATGTTGTCAGCTTGCACTGGGTTTTGGATCTTGCAACGTGTTTCCTCAAATTTGTTGGCGTAAGCTGTGATAGTGGTCTTCTGAGGAAGATCACTGAGCTGTATTGCAATGTCTTGAAGGAATTCAGTGACAAAGAAATTGTGGGTGATGTCTGCTTTGAACTCTTCCCAGTTTTCAAGCTGGTTGTCAGTTTGTGAGCCAACCCAGGTGTCAAACCAGTTAGCTGTGGCCTTGTACAGGCACTTGCTGGCTTCCTGGACCCATTTCTCATGGGGGGATGCAGCTGGCGCAGAGTTTAGCAGCTGTGTGGTCTAGCCAGTTGATGACATTTTCTTTGTTTTTACCAAAGATCTTGTCAATACCAATGTACTTGGTGTTGGTAACTTTGCCTATGATAGGTGGTATTGCATTTGTTTGTGGTTAAAGAGAGTGACTGAATTGAATAATCTTGGTGCATGCTTTGGGCATGACCAGACCTTCAAATATGGTGCATCCACTAGGTATATCTTTGTCAATGTTGTGGGAGCAGAAGTACATTTTCCAGGTCTCCTGGGATATGGCCTGGTTGAGTACGTGAGCAAAAGTGGGCGGGTTTTTGTCAGTCATTTCTCTTTCATGGGCGTGGTCAAAAAACCGTAGCTGCTACCAGTGATAAGGAGCACCTTTTGGGGAAGCTTCAAATATATAATTAAGAAAGAAGAGAAATATATTTTATTGGACAATATTTTAGACTTATATAGATTGGGCTGTAGCGGAGATTTAGTTGGATCAAACCTAGGGATTGGTCATATGCGGGATGGGTTTGAGCCACTGGATACTTGGATTGTCATGTGATATTGCTTGGTTACCATTCTTGGTATGTCAAACAGTATATTGGAAGGGGAATAAATTGGGCAATGGCTGGATGTTAAAAGGTTGGCGGTAGCCAGAATGCTTGTACATCCAGACTCTTGGCAAAAGTAATATTTAGAAGGGACATATGTATATTATAGAAATATTATTTTGGGTTATATAGTAGAGGGGTGGTAATCAGGAATGAGGAAGAGTTACTGGTAAAGGGTTGGGCTTGCACTCTAGAAAAATCCCAGTTGAGATTAATGTTGTGAATCACAATATTCAGGCACTGTCAATTTTGCCTTTGGAGGAGCCAAATTTTGATTGCAAAGCTCTTCACTTCCCTTTTTCCATCTCAAAATGGGAGTCAGCCTAAAAAGGTGACCATCTCATTTACCTTTTGTCTGGTGATACAATTGATTCTTGACCCACTTATGTGAGCAGCCAGTGATCTATCTGCCTTTCTACTGTTTTGTGGTAAACATTTGCCATATAAGAATAATTTAGATTCACCTGATAAAAATAAGCTCTATTCACATTTTTTCTTTGTGATTTTTATTGTAATTTGGCACCATTTCCTTAGTTATATATAAATAAGATTTCTGTTAAATAAAAATCACCAGGGCATTAAGGTAAATCCCTTATTCATCCCTGAAGACTAAGCTCTGGCTTAGTAAAAACCCAATCCTATTGTTAGGATTTCCTGTTGTGTCAGGGCCCAGAATGCCCTAAACAATCAGCTAGCTTGTCTGGATATAGCACAATTAAAAGTATGAAAGCCATTGACAACTGTTTTCCTAGAAGAAAAACCCCCCTTTCTGACTGTAAATGACCAGGGGTTTACAAGGCCCACATGCGTCAAAACCCTGGAATTGAAAGTAAACACAAAATTGGGTCCCCTTGCTATTGGGAAAAGGTAATTCATGAAAGCAATTGTTCAATTGGTCATCAGGCGCTTGAATGCTTGTGGGTTCTAATAATAGCTGTGACACCTTGTCATGCTGTAGCTAAACCTATGACCATAAGGAAACAGCCAATGCCCTTTCCCCCAGGTCCCAGTACACAATTTTTAAATCATTTCACAAGTATCACTGAAAATGAAGCCACCAGGCCTCTGGTGGCACAAAAGGCTAACTATTTCTCATTAAGTATAAGTAGTGAGGAGGAGAAGCCTTCATTACTGTTGACATCTTAAAATAAATGACTGTATGCCCAGAAATTATTATTTTCTTGCAGGAATTATATATTTTTACACCAATATAATCATTCTGTTTGCATCTATTTGCAAATCCTTCACAAAATACACCCACATCTACCCTTTCCCTCCTGGCTCTGCTCCTGTCCACCTGGTTATGTCACCTTGTGCCGTTGACTTGGAGTTCTTACACCCTCACCACCTGGATCTTTCTCCTGGCCATTCTAGAGTCCTAATCCTGACTACTGTCAAAACTGCAGGCTTGACCCACCTGCAAGGTTCCAAACAAGCGGGTTTGTGACCCGCAATCCAATTACCTGGCCATTCAAAGCCAGACTAGGAAGTCAACTCAAATTACCAAATCCAACAACATGAACAGATGATGATCCTCTACAGTGAACACCTTGTTTTGGCGCTTGACTCATTATCAGGATCAAGCCACCCCCTTCTTCCATCCAACCGTGTGATCAACAATCATGTTCTTGATATCCATTGATTCACTATGACTATATAATCACTATCTCACAATAAAGATTATTATCTAGCTTCTAAATATTTTTCCCCTTGTAACTCTGCTAAAAAAGCACAGTTACAACATTGGTAGCACAGGTAGGTTCTCCATCCTACCTTATCTTGAAAAATTCCGCCTGTTGCCCGCACACGCCGCGGCCAACAAATCCTTGGCAGAATTATGTCTGGCCTCTTGCCTGACTGGACCCCGTACACTCCTGGTGCTGAGATACCCAATGGTTTTGTCCTGTACCAGAATACAGTGATTTCACTACCCACCTTCAACGCCATGTTGGCACAAGGGTTCTTCCAGGCTCCCTCCTCCATGCTGCAACCAACTGACAAAAGCGCCATGTCCGCCTACGTAGCTCAAAGACTGCAAAGCTCCGCCTTGGAGCCTTTTGCCGGGGCTGACAACAACACTGCCGCATGGATCCAGTCCGCCCAGAGCAAGCTGGCCCAGATGGAATGCCCACAGCAATTTTAGATTGCGGAAATCTCTATCCAGCTGACCCATGACACTGGCACCTGGTGTGACAAGTGGCACAAGGAACACACCAACAAGAACTAGGATACCTTCAAGCAAGACTTCCTGGTAATATTTGTGCTTAAGAATACAGTGCTCATGATAATACACCAAGTAAAGAACCTTACCCAGACAGGAACTGTGAAGGAGCTCACCCGCACCTACGAGGAACTCTGACTTTGAGCACCATCTGACATGGCCTTTGGCACCCCAGCCACACATCTCATGTACTATGACGCCCTCAAGTTGCATGTGATGAGACATGTGAACCTGGACCAGGTGACCAACCTGCAAAGCCTGTATCACAAAGCAGAGAAAGTGGAACAAACCTCCAACGCCCTTCATAAGGCACAAACTGGAAAATGAGAAAGACCCAAGGATTCCCATCCAGGCGGGCGTTTCACTCAACCACCACCTGGAGGTAACAGGAATAACACCACCATAAACCAGCAGGTTCAAATGGACATGGAAGTGGGAACAATGGCCAGTCAAATTGTACCCATTTCCGTATTACTGCCACGCAAGGCAATCAAGACAAGGGAAAAGCCCGGGGAGAGCACTAAGTGAGCCAAGCTCTCCCCACGCAACTCCTGACTTGCCCAATGATGAGTACCGACCCAAGGACGTGGACCAATGCCCAATGATCCAAGTGCCCTTGGAGGACCTGGTACTGTACACCATCACCAGACATCCCAATAAACTGATGTCCTATCCTTTCCGTTTTTGCAGTTACACAGGCTCAGCACTCCTGGATTTGGGTGCAGATTGAACCCTAGTCAACAGTAGCTTTGTGGACAAGTTCAAGCTGGCCACTAATCCTTTGCGGATTAAAAATGTGGTCCTGGCTGACAAGCACCACATTGCTGTGACAAGGGAAGCCACCCCCCTTTTCCATCATGCTTGAGAACCTAAACTCCACCATCCAAGGTCCTGTCATTGACTTCCCCAAGTTTGACATTGTACTGGGGTTAGATTGGTTACAAAAAAACAATCCTCACGTAGACTGGGCAACCTCAGTGTTGACCATTAAGCGTGAAGGCGTCAGCCACCATATCTACCCTGACTCAGTGGACCAACTCCTACGCAACCACGTCTTTGTGCGCATAACAGAGACCCTGGAAGAGAAGGATAACCTGAAGGCATTTGACTGGGACTCCTGCCAGTACAAGATCATACACTTCAAAGATCACTAGGATACCTCCACGCCTCAGGACCGCAAAATTGTAGCCCGCCATCCAGAAATCTTCAAAGAAGCCTACCCAGGCTGACCCCTGAGAAACACATCCAATACTCCATCCAACTCAAGGGGGCTGTACCCAAAGTGCGTCCTATCTACAGGTTTAACCCAAACAAAGACAATGCCCTACGTGCCTACCTCAAGGAAGCATTGGAGAAAGGACTTATCTGCCCCTCACAGTCTCTCTTTGGGGCTGTCATATTCTTTGTGGCAAAGAAGGACAGCACCTTACGTCTGGTCACAGACTACTGAGCCCTAAACAAAGTTACCATCAAGAATTGTTACCCACTACCACTGATTGACAATCTTTTTGACACCTTGGGAGGAGCCACAGTCTTCTCCAAGATTGATCTGACTGCAGGCTATAACCAGATTTGCATCAAGGAGGAAGACATCCCTAAAACAGCCTTTCACACTAAATATGGCTCATACAAATGTGTGGTGCTCAACTTTGGCATGACAAACGCCCTGTCTACCTTTGTGACCTTCATGAACAAAGTATTTGCGCCACACATAGGCAAGCATGCCCTAGTCTACCTGGATGACATCATCATCTACAGCCCCTTGGTAGAACAGCACCACAAAGACCTAGAGGCAGTCTTTGCTACCTTGGCACAACACAAACTGTTGGCCAAACCCTCCAAGTGCCAGTTCTTCCGCAAGAAACTACCCTTCCTGGGATACATAGTCTCAAAGGACGGCATCAAATCTGACAGTCAAAGGATACAGGCCATATGCAAAATGCTGCCACCCAAGGATAAGTCAGAACTCCACACCTTCTTGGGGATGGTGGCCTATGTACGCCGCTTCATACCTGACTGTGGTGTTTTGACTGCCCCCTTATCTGCCATAACAGGCGCCAAATCCAAGTTTGTGTGGACCCCCCAACATGACCTCTGTTTTAGACGCCTCAGGGAGAAGCTTATGACAGCTCTCATCCTGCAATACCCCAAATATGACAGGGAATACCAAATGGAAACCAACACCTCAGATGCATCCATTGGGGGAGTGCTACAAATCAAAAATAATGACAGTGACTTCCTACCTGTAGCCTATGAATTGTGAAAATTGACAGATGGCAAGTGTCAATACCCTATCCATGACAAGGAACTATTGGCTATTGTGCACTGTCTAGTCAAATGGCGCTGTTACCTAGAACAGCAGGAAGGATTCACAGCATTAATTGACCACAAGGTGCTCATATATTTCAAAACCCAAGAAAATCTGTCTTGCCGCCAAGCCCAGTGGATGGAGCTATTAGAGAGACTTAATATGCTCATCCAATAAAAACCTGGGGCCAAGCTTGCCATGGCAGACACCCTCTCACGCCTATATGTCTGTGCCATGAGAGGGAAAAATGGGCTTGGCCCAGACTGGCCTCTCTTGATACTACAAACAAAGGAAAAGGGTTCCCCCTGGTACAACCAACATAAAAAAGGAAACAGTTATCAAAAACAAACACCTATTTGCTGACTTGTACAGGACCCTGCACAGAAAAATATCTGACGGTACTACAATCCCCTATATCCCCACGCACCAGCAAGTAGACACCATCCTACGCTATCACAGATACCTTGGACACACCAAGAGTTAAAACCTATATGAGTTTCTTAAGCAGAAGGCCTGGTAGCCAACCTTATATTTTGACGTTCAGGAAGTCCTAGACCAATGTGAGGTATGCAAAAAGTTTGCCAAAAGCAAAACCTCTCCAAAGTCAGTACTACTCATCTGCACATAACTACCCTTCAAGGTATGGGCCCTTGAAGTTGTTGGCCCCATGCCAGGGAAACACAACAATAAGAAATACATAATCACTGCCATAGACTTTGCTACAAGATGACCAGTAGCCCAAGCAGTAAGGACGCACACTGGCAATGTTGTACAACAATTTATTGTAAAAGAGATAATCAGCAAGTTTGGAAAGCCAGAACTCCTGATAACCAATGGAGGGAAAGAAATGACCTCCAAAAACACCAACATATACCTTTCTAAAAGTGGGGTCAAACACACTGTGACAATACCATACCACCCACAGGCCAATGGACGTGTAGAGCAGCTAAATGGCAGCCTCGTGCAAGCCTTAGCCAAGCTCACTACCAGGAGACCTGAAGAGTGGTACAAGCAGCTACCAACTGCACTACTTGTGTGCCAAGCCTGATTGAACAGATCCACCAGAAAAAGCCCTTTTGAGTTGATATACAGCACACAGCAAAATATCATTCAAGCATTGAAAGGACCCAAACTGGAAATTCCAAGTAAAGTCCCCCCTTGCTCAGACCCTAAAGTTATAGAGGCCAACATCAAACAAACAGAAAAGGAAAATGAACAACTACAAAAAATCTTTGTCCCCATCTGAGATAGACACAAAGTTGGGGACAAAGTTTGGGTCATGAACGTTGATAAAAGAAAACTACAACCCAAAAAGTAGCCCCAGAAATCATTCTAAAGGTAAACAACAATAACACTTACCTTATGCAAGGACTCAGGAAATGAAAGACAAGACCCTGCACCATGATTGCCTGAGACCCTGCAAAGCAAGACAAAAACAACAAGAAACCTCCCTGCCTGCCACAGAACAACAATTAGTCCAGTATGGCACCCAGGCTCCTGACAACCTCCCTGATAACCTACCCCCAGAGGAGGCCAACCTTCAGTTGGGGGGTGTGTGTGTGTCAAAACCGCAGGCTTGAACTGCCAGAAAGGTTCTAAACAAGCGGATTTGTTACCTGCAATCCAATTACCTGGCCACTCAAAGCCAGACTAGGAAGTCAACTCAAATTACAAAATCCAACAACATGAACAGATGATGATCCTTTATAATGGATACCTTGTTTTAGCGCTTGACTCATTACCAGGATCAAGCCACCCCCTTCTTCCATCCAACTGTGTGATCAACAATCATGTTCCTGCTATCCATTGATTCACTATGACTATATAATCACTATCTCACAATAAAGATTATTATCTAGTTTCTAAATATTTTTCCCCTTGTAACTCTGCTAAAAAAGCACAGTTATAACACTACAGTAGTTTTAAAAGCTATGGTGACAACCAAAAATACCTTAGATTTAAACAAAATGATTTCAGATTTAAGAAAATTCTAACTATCAAGTTAAAATATACACTCTGTTAACAGGTATTTTTTGGCGTTAATGAAAAAAATGGGTTAACACAGCAACAAAATGCTAACACGCTAAAAAACTATTCAAAATACAAACCAAAATACATGGATTTACAAACAAAATGATGTGAGTTGAATTTTGGTGTACACATGTTTACTATGTAAATTGGTGGCAAAATAAACCCAAGCACAGTGAGTCAAAACTCAATCCAAAAACAAAACACAATAGCAACTCAATATGTAAAAACCACTCAATTGTTGTGTGCAATGGGTTGTAATCAAGAATATTACCAAGGTATCTAAAATAAGGCATACAATCTAAAGCATAAATTTTAAAAATATTGTGTTGGGTGCTTAATTTGGCGTAAAATCTGGGGGTAGAGTAAAAATTATTTTGGGTATTCTAAAAGGGCGTTGTAAAACCAAAAACAACTAATTAAGAAATAAAAAATCTATAATCAGGATATAGGGTGGAAAAAATATTAATTGAATATCCATATTCAGATAAAAGCAAAAATTAAAATTAGGGATTAACTTAATTGAGTTTTATTTAATATTTTTTAAATTTTAGAATGAAAGAAACACAAAAATAGAGTAACAATGAACCTGTTGTGCCTGCAGTTGCGGTTGCCCCCACAGGTCAAAAAATTGAGTCAGTGCAATACAAGTTGTCAGGAAGCCAGGAATAGGGAGAGGCATTAGGTTACTAAGGGAGGGGTACCGCTGGGCCAGTGGGTAATGCCCACCTTAGGATGGGTGCTAATTTGATAATATAGGATACAGATCACCCAAGTAAAGATCTGGGCCCGGGGTTGGGTACCATAGAGTCCATCAATCCCGTCAAAGTAATGTAGAGTACTACAAACAGTTGAGTAGATGTGGTATTGGCAGAAGTGGGGGGTTCCATTGGGCGGTTGGGTCATGGGTTTAAGGGCAGAGTCACAGGGACAAAGTAGACAGGCAGGTAATTGTACTTGTCTTTGAACAATCTTGGCAGCCTCTTGTACCACTTTACTTTGTGTCCTATGTAATTGGTTTCTCTGTCCTTGTCAAGGGGTTGGCAACAAGGATGTTCTCTAAGTTAAAATCCAAGTAGGTGGGGTTGGACAGGTATTTGTTAAAATGCACAGGTCAAAATGGGGCTCCAGGGGGACAGTATAGTGCCTGAGGCAGGTTGGCAAGTTGGTCTCTAGAGGGGGTGGTTGCCTGGTTGTCTACTTAGCCAGAGTTGAGATGAAAGATCACTAAAACTAAATAAGGTAGGATTTGTTTGAACTAAAGGTTCAAAAAACTTTATTATCAAAAATGACAATAGGGTCATCCCCATACTGCTTGGGTTCTTATACCAAGTGGTTTTACTACTTTGTTTTTTGCAGACTTCAGGTCTGTGGACAATTTTCTGGCAGGACATGGATCTTGGATTTTGATTCTAAGGGTGGAAGATCCTAGTTGTGCTTTCTCTGGTGAGCAGAAGTGGTGATGCTTTGTTCTGCCGCTGCTGTTCACCATATTGCCTGAGCAGGCCAATTGCATTACCCATTCTGGACTGAAGACCAGCAGCTGCTGGTGATCATTGACAGGGCAAGCAGTAGCCCTTGTTGTAACCTCCTTTAGGCAAGCTACAACTTCTGCGTAGGTCTGGGTTTTTGGTGGCACATAGTTAACAGCAATCTGGTGACTATTTGGGGAATCATCCTTAAGAATCTGGCAGGTCTTAAAGTAATTCAATAACTCAGGTTTGCAACTCAATGAGTTGGCAGGTCCCTGTCCATCCTGGGTGACTCAAAGTGCTTTTGGAGGATCAGAGTTTGATTCTGGGGTTTCCAATGTTGATTTTGAACTTCCAGTCTTGATACTTGACATGTTGGCAGGTTCCTGTTTCTCCTGGTTAGGGCAAGGCATCTCTGGCGGCCCAGGGATTTGCCCAACTGGCAGGCTGGTAGGCTCCTGTCTACCCTGGTTGACGCAAGGCATTTCCTGAGGGCTGGGGTTTGATTCCCAGGTTTTCAATACAAGTATTGAAATGTAATTCATGACAGATAAAACTCGGGGTATCTCCCTATAATGAAAACAGCCCAACCAACATTGATACCCGGAAAAAATACGCTGAGGCATACACTGCCCTCAAAGCTAAGGAGATTGTCCAACTTTATTATATCTACAAATTAGCATTTGTCTTGTCAATGTGCAATGGGTATGGCTATGTCCCCAGAGGCTCCAATGACGGGATAGCTCAGTGTGCTGCAGTCTGCGCCACATCCTATTCAATGGTGGCTCTCCTTGGTCCAAAGGGGATTGAGCTATATCAAATGATATTGGGTTTGCACAATAGCAGGTCATTCTTATCTTTTCTCTAATTAGTCTAGGAGTACCTGAGGCGCACAAGCCTGAGCTTCAACAATATAATAGTACTGGACAATGTTGGTCTCCATAAGGTGGCAGATATTCTTGCTGAATTTCCATCAATTGACACTAGCATTGCAGTGGGCCCCCAGAGATTGGCCACGGCAAATTTGTGCCTTCTCTTCCTCCCCACCTATTCCATATTACCAAACCCTATTGAGGAGGTCTTTGGGTGACTAAAGCAATTTGTCAAGCAGAGGACACCAAATGAGACCAAGGAGCTCTTTGATTTGCTGCAGGCTGGGATCCACACCTTTCCAGCAGAGACTGTGGCCAAGTTTTATGGCCACACTGATTTGTTTATCCCTGCATGCCTAGCCAAGAAGCCAATCAACTAAATGCCTCTCTATTCCAATTGTTTTTTATATTATCTAATTTACTATTTTAGATTTATGGATTATCATATTATATTTAGAAGATTCCAAGCCTGCAATCACATAGAATGGCACCACTGATGCAGATGCTTAATTTTTGTATTGCATTTTTTTTGTATTCCATGATGACTTTCCAAAACACTTAATTACTAAGTATACTAAATATATGTCTATGTCACTACTGGCACATAAATATAAAAAGATAATTTAAAAAGTAAAATGTAAACTTTCATGTTATACATTAATTTTTTATAAATAATTTTATTATTACCATATAAATATATGCTTTAAGATATTTTTGTTTTAGTAACAGAATGCTAAAATGAATTTTTCTTAAAAAATAATTATAATTAAAAATAATATAATTTTAATGTGGATTTATTTTAAAAGAAATTTTATTGAGGGTGCCTGTAGGGGTTCTTTGATATGTACCCACCTGATGATGAAGGTGGCACACAACCTCCACCGCCACACCATATACAGTGGATACACATTGATTGAAGTACTCCTATCTGCTGGTAAAAGTCAGAATTTTCAGATGGGAGTATAGTAGCAGCTTCTCTGGCAGGGCTGTAGACCCGTAAATTCTAGCCAGGACCAGGGTGTCCTGGATTACATGGTCAACTGAGTTGTAACCCGGGGGGACCTTCTTCCTATCCAGGGAGAGCCTGGCCTTGTTGATGCCAAGAAAGACCCAATCCAGGTCCTCAATGTTGGCCCCCATCCCAAAGTAAAAAAAAGAACCCCTGGTAAACAACAAGATGAAGCCTTTGGCCAGAAAAGGCTTCTGTAAACTCATACAGTTTGTTAAACACTGCACTAATTTTCTTTTTATGCTTTGTCTTTGCAAAAGTGAGATTCATTATAGAGGGAGCCCCATCTTTTCAGCACTCCAGGCCAGCCTGAAGTCAACAAGGAGGATTTTTGTCTTCTTGACAGCTGTTGCATCTACACAGCCAATTTTCCCACCACATGCCCAAAGTTCTCCAGCAGGTAAGAGAGTGTGCTCCACTGGGAAGAAGAAGCAAGTAGCCACATGCGCCTGGTTCATCTCTGGTATGTTCTTGAATGGGAGAGTCTCTAGGATATCCCAAACAAGCTCAATGAAGTTTACATAGTAAACTTCACTGAGGAACCCCAGGTCAAGGCAAACTAACTGGGCATCTTTGTAGTCTGTAACTGCCCACTCAGATGCCCCCTTGCCATGCGTCAGACCAGCTAATGCCTCCTGCAACATAAGAAAGGTTCCATGTATTTAGTCTTCCAGATTGCGCAAAACAGGGGGCAACAGAAACAGATTTTTGACCACATGATTGGCATAGTTGGCGTAAAAGGTGGCAGGGACAAAGGGTACAAGGACCTGGTGTATTTTGCTGTTGATATTTTCTAAAAAAAACAGGAAATAATTTTTGAATTTCTATAATTTTCTTTTTTAGATTACCTTCTTGTGTTTCCTCCTTGCTGGCAGCTTCAGCAGGATTAGCCATTCTTGGTGCAAGCAATTGTGCTAGCAATTCAGTATCCTCTTTCCTGGTGCACTTTTCTGGCTTGAGATGTGAATACATCTTGGGGTCTTCAACTCAGACAGACAGCGCAGAGAGGGAAAAGTACTTTAACTGAAGTCCTTCCACAACAGTCTTCTGGACATTTAACAGGCGCTCAATTGTCTTCTTGGATGTGTCTGGCATCTTGGCCATCAAGGCCTTTGTGGACACCTTGTCAATTTTCTTGCCTATTAGGATGGCAGACTTTATTTTTGCTTTGATCTTGCGGTCAATTTCCTCAATTCCAGCAATTTCTGAGTCAAGGTCCTTCAATAACTTCTTGAGTTCTCTCATTGATTTTTTTACTAACCTTTCCATATGCTTTTATAGCTTTCACCCTAATAAAATCTGTTTTATTCTGATACTATTGCCTCTTTATTTATCTCTGTTTGTTTTCCCATTAACTACATCATCCCATCTTTTTACCCATTGTGTATATCTTTTACACTTATCTCAATATGTGTTGTTTGATTTGTGTTGGCATTGCTTCCATAATTGCTATATTATTTTTGGTGCTTTGCACAGCCCCCTGTGAAAATATTAACAACAATTTGGTGTAGCTAAATTTTAATTAGAAAATTATAGGATAACTGTTTTTAGATAAAGTTGTTACTGATCTAAATTAAAACCTTAATTGTAAACTTTAAGCCAATCAGGAGACAAGTGATAAAGTGATTGTGGTGACATAAAGGGTCCTTCAATAATTCTTTGATGCATGTGCACTAATTAATCTGATTGGCTGGATGGTTTGCCATTGAGCGCCATTGCCACTGTGGAAAGTTGTTGATGGACTAGTGCCAACCCAGCAGCTGATTGGACACTAGTCCATCAACAACTTTCCACAGTGGCAATGGCGCACAATGGCAAAAGATCCACCAATAATATTAATTAGCACACATGCATCAAAGAATTATTGAATACCCCTTTATGTCACAACAATAACTTTATCACTTAGCTCCTGATTGGCTTACAGTTTACCATTAAGGTTTTGAATTTAGATCAGTAACAACTTTATCTAAAAACAGTTAACCTATAATTTTCTAATTCAAATTTAGCTGGTCACCAAATTGTTGTTAATATTTTCATAAGGGGATGTGTAAAGAGCTAAAAATAACTGTGTTCTGGATCTAGATACACAGCATAGTAAACATACAAATTTATAGAAATAAGCTGAACATAAAGATAAACCAAATATAAACAAAGAGAAAATAAACAATTGAAATTCAAAAGAAAGATAATATAAATAGAAAGTGTTTGGCAACATGGGGTTTAATGGGGAAGGGAAGAGTGATGCCTAGTAGGCAGAATAGCACAGGAAAAGAGGACGTAGAGGCAGTGCTGGCCTGGGATACTGGGATTGGGTGGGTGAGGCTGGCAGGTAAGGGGTGGAGGTGGTAGGGGTAGAGACAGGAGGATTGTGTGTGATGGCTGGCATATATACAGTAGTTTTAAAAGCTATGGCAACAGCCAAAGGTACCTCAGATTTAAATGAAATGATTTCAGATTCAAACAAAACCCAAGTTGCACGAGATTCAGGATTCAATTAATTTAAATATTTTTGGTTAATAAATGAACTATCAAACAAAAAACAAATTTCACTAGCCCATTATACAAAATTATATCAAAAATCAAGCGGTGTAGTTCAAACCACAAACAAAATAAACTGACACAACAAGTGAAATGGATGGATGCTATTCCAGAGTATATTATAATCCAATCAGGATTCATATGAGGCACCAACAGAAGGACAAAAATGAAAAAAATTAGAGCAATCTAGAAGCAAGATTCCACAAGCACAAAATGAAATGAAGTCACAAAAGATGTGTAGTGTGAGCATCCTAAAATAGAAAAATAACAGTTTAACAGCTAATCAACAGCTATCCAATTTAGGAACAGATGCATTTTATTCATTTTCATGGCTCCAGATTTGTATGGAATGGTTTTGAGAGCCTTCTAAATATTGACTTGTGATAACAATAAACATAAATCATAAAGTTTTAAACCTCTACTTTTAGTAATTTTATTCTAGGTTTTTTGCAATGGTTTTTAACAACAACATTTTTAACAGCACCAGCAAACAAGCCAGCAGCAGCCAAGCCAGCTTCAATGGAGGTGAGGCATAGAACATGGAGGCACCTGTTTATATCCAGTTCTTTGATGAAGGTAACAAGAAAGCTAACCTATACTTGACCTCCAACCCTTATGGCTTTGACTTGTTTGAGAGTCACTTAGTGTCTATCTCCGCCCCCGCTCCCATACCCACCCCCACACAAGCTGCCCACCAACCAAGCAATAAGGATGGTAACCTTGATTTGGAACAACTTCCTGCCACCAGCCAACCTGCCCCCTACAGCCAATCAGGCTTCAGCTCCCCTGTCCCAGCGCCCCAAGCAACAAATCATCACCACCCAAATTCTTCAGGAAATTGTGGCACTGAATCTACAGGGTCTGTCCTGGGAACAGATTGCCGCCCAGTTGCAATTTACCCAAGCTACTGTCATGCGGGAATTCAACAACCTGATGAACAGGGGGATCTGATTGGGACATCTAAGAAGCCCAAGAAGGCCCCCAAGTCACAAAAATCTGAGGCATACCCAATCATGCTTGACCTCCTCCAGCGGGATCCCAAGCTTCCCTTGACCCAGGTCTGCAAAAGCTTGCGCACCACAACATATGGGTTTCCAAGAGCATTGTGCATCTCTGGATGTACTGAAAGGTGGCTTTCATACAGGTTCTTACCAATTATGCCGGCAATCAATGGGACTGCACTGAAGATTCCCCGTATGACACTGCCATCAAATCTACCCTGGTCTGATACCTGACTAGTCTAACAGATGACATCATGTTGTCTTGTACTACAAGTTGTTGATTTGTGTTTGACAATTTTGGTGAGCAAGGAAAAGCCACTGCCAAGAATAAAGGAAGAAGGTCAAGAAGGGGACATTCATTGGTGCATTTCTGGCTGTTTCAGCCAAGGGTTTTATCTACTATCAGACAAACCCAGATTTCATTGATGGCTACTTGTACAGCCACATCCTCAGTGGATTACTTGACTCCTGGGATGGCTCAAATTCCAAGTACCAGGTTTTCTTGAGCCACCAGATGGAGGGTAGCTCCACCGCCCTTGAGGTCATCCAGGAACGCGGGCACTAGGACTCTGTGTACCCAGCTTGTCATGCTGACATCCATCTGGCTGATGTTGTGTTCTTTAATATTGGAGATACACTCCAGGAGCGCCGCCCTCAGGCTTTCAACAACCTCTATCTTGGGGTCCTTGACCACAATTCTCTCTTTGGTCACCAACTGGTGGCTGACTTGTTTGCACAAATGGTTTTCCATGTGAGCATGGGTAAACAATCACAGAAAGACAAGCGCCTCCCACCCTGTGCCACAGCCACCTACCAGCCAATAAAGCCAATGACAGACAAGGAATATGACAAGTTGTATATGGCAGCCATCACACAAAATCCTCCTGCCTCCACCCCTGCCACCAACACCCCTAACCTGCAAGCCCAACCCACCCAATCCCAGACCCCCCAGGCCAGCACCACCTCTACGTCTTCCTTCCTGCGCTATTCTGCCTCCTAGGCATCACTCTCCCCGCCCCAATAAACCCCCTGTCACCAAACATTTTCTATTATATTATCTTTTTAAAATTTCAATTGTTCATGTTCTCTTTGTTTAGAGTTGGTTTTATTCTTTATGTCAGCTTATTTCTATAAAATCATATATTTACTATGCCATGTATCTAGATCCAGAACTCAGTTATTTTTAGCACTTAAACACAGCCCCTTGTGAAAATATTAACAACAATTTGGTGATCAGCTAAATTTGAATTAGAAAATTATAGGTTAATTGATTTTAGAATAAGTTGTTACTGATCCAAATTCAAAATCTTAATGATAAACTGTAAGCCAATCAGTAGCCAAGTGATAAAGTGATTGTTGTGACATAAAGAGTCATTCAATCATTCTTTGATGCATGTGTGCTAATTAATCTGATTGGCTGGATGTTTTGCCATTGAGCGCCATTACCACTGTGGAAAGTTGTTAATGGACTAGTGCTAACCCAGCAGCTATTGGGCACTAGTCCATCAGCAACTTTCCACAGTGACAATGGCACTCAATGGCAAAACATCCAGCCAATCAGATTAATTAGCACACATGCATCAAAGAATTATTGAATGACTCTTTATGTCACAACAATCACTTTATTACTTGGCTCCTGATTGGCTCAAAGTTTATCATTAAGGTTTCAAATTTGAATCAGTAATAACTTTATCTAAAAACAGTTATCCTATAATTTTCTAATTAAAATTTAGCTGCACCAAATTGTTGTTAATATTTTCACAAGGGGCTGTGAAAAGCGCAAAAAATAATATGGCAATTAATAAAACAATGCCAACACAAAGCAGACAATACATATTGAGATGAGCGTAAAACATATACACAGTGAGTAAAAAGATGGGATAGTGTAGCAAATGGAAAAACACACAGGAATAAACAAAGAGGCAATAGTATCAGAATAATACAGATTTTATTGGGATGAAAGCTATAAAAACATATGGAAAGGTTAGTAAAAAATCAATGAGAGAATTGGAGAAGCTGTTAAAAGACCTCAACTGAGCAATTGCTGAAATTAAAGAGATTTACCACAAGGTCAAAGCAAGAGTTAAGTCTGCTGTTCTTGAAGGGGACAAAATAGACAAGGCGTCTGCAAAGGCCCTTATGACAAAAATACCAGACACCCCGGAGAAGACAATTGAGCGCTTATTAAATATTCAAAAAACTGTGGTTGAGGGCCTCCAGTTCAAGTCTTTTGCCCTCTTTGCACTGTCTGTCTGGAAGGATGACCCAGAAATGTATGCCCATCTCAAGCCAGCAAAGTGCGCCAGGAAAGAGGATACTGAATTGCCTGCTCAACTTCTTGCACCAAGAATGAACAAGCTGGCCAAGGCTGCAGTCAAGGAAGAAACACAAGAAGGTAACCTAAAAAATAAAACTAATAAATTTTCAACATGCTTACCTTTTTTCTTAGAAAACGTAAACAGTGAACTCCACCTGGTCCTGGTTCCTTTTGTCCCTACCACATTCTACTCCAACTACACCACTCATGTGGCCAAGCAGCTGTTTCTGTCCCCCCTGTCTTGCAGGAGCTGGAGAGCCTCATCCACAGGTCCTTTCCTATGTTGCGGGAGGCATTGGCCGGGCTGACACATGGCAAGGGGGCATCTCAGCAGCAGTTGCTGCCTACAAGGATGCCAACTGATCCGCCTGGACCCGGTTAGCCTCAGTGGAGTTTACTGTGTACTTTTATTGATCTTGTTTGGGACGTCCTAGCAAAGCTCCCATTCAAGAATGTACCGGAGATGAGCTGGGCCCATACGGCTGCTTGCTTCTGCTTCCCAGTGGAGCACACAAGATCTTACCTATTAGAGAACTTTGGGCTCACATTGGCAAAATTGGCTGTTGCAGACGCAACAGCTGTGAAGAAGACCAAAATCTTCCTGGATGACTTCAGGCTGGCCTGGAGTGCTGACAAGACAGGGCTTCCTGCAGCCATGGAGCTGACCTTTGCTAAAACCAAACACAAAAAAATAAGTACAGTATACAATAAGCTGTGTAAGTTCACTGAAGCCTTTGCTGGACAAAGGCTTCATTAGGTGGTTTACCTGGGGTTCCTGTTATACTTCAGGATGAGTGCTGATGTGGAGGATCTTGATGGGGTCCTCCTAGGGATCAACAAGGCCAGGCTCTCCCTGGATGGGAAGAAGGTCCCCCCCGGGTACAACTCGGTGGACCACATGATACAAGACGCCCTGGTCCTGGCAGGGATTTACTGGTTTACAGCCCCACCAGAGAAGCTACTCCTACATTCCCACCTGATCCTTCTCCCTTTTACTAGCCGCCAAGAATATTTTAACCAGGGTGTATCCACTGTCCACGGTGTGGCAGTGGAGGTTGTGCGCCACCTCCATTACGGGGTGGGTACATACCAAAGAACCCACTACAGGCACCCTCAATAAAAATATGATTCCAATAAATTTTATTAAAGATTATATTATTTTTATTATAATTAATTTTTATGATTTTTATTTCAGCAAACAAGTTTTTCAAAATATATTTCAGAAACAGTTTCATAAAAACATAAAATTATATGTTAAAAAATAAATTCTAACTTGTGTATTTTACATTTAATTTTTTAATTTGATTTTTTTATTTATTTGATAAGAGTAATAGAAAATATATTCACTTAATCCAGTATCAAGTCTTTGGAATAACCTCAGATGGCATAATAAAAAAATTAATATAAAATAAATAAATTACTAACCTCTATTTATGGCCCTGCTGAATGTGATTGCGGGCTTGGAAAAATCTAAATATAAAACAATAATTAATATATATTGAATAGTAAATTAAAGAATATAAAAAATTAGACACACTAAACCTTTAATTGATTGGCTTTTTGGCTAGGCACGCAGGAGTGAATGAATCAGCATGGCAATAGAATTTGGCCACAGTCTCAGCTGGGAGGGTGCAGATCCCAGCCTGCAGCAAATCAAAGAGGTCCTAAGTACCAGTTGGGGTTCCTTGCTTGGCAACTTGCTTGAGCCACCTAAAGACTTCCTTGATGGGATTTAGGAAGGGCAAATAGGCAGGGAGGAAGAGAAGGCGCAAATTTGCTGTGGCCAATTGCTGGGGGGCCACTGCAATGCTAGTGTCAATCATTGGGAATTCCTCAAGAATATCAGCCACTCTGTGGAGACCAACATTGTCTAACACAATGAAGTTGGTGCAGCCCGGGCTTGTGCGCCTCAGGTGCTCCTGGACCAATTGGAGAAATGATAGGAAGGTCCGGCTATTGTGGGAGCCTAGTATCATTTGGTACAGCTTGACCCCCTTTGGACCAAGGAGAGCCACCATTGAGTAGACTGTGAACTGACTGCAGCACGCCAAGCCATCCTGTCATTGGAGCCTTTGGGGACATAGCCATATGCATTGCGCATAGACAAGGCAAATGCTGATTTGTCAATGTAATAGAATTTGACCGTCCCCTTGGCTTTGAGAGCAGTGTACACCTCTGTGTGTTTTTTCCAGGTCTCAACACTGGTTGGGCTGTTTCTGTTGTAGGGAGATACCCTGAGATTTTTCCAGAAAATCACATCCCCTTCACCAGATGGTAGTAAAAGGAAATTGAGGCCTCAACCCCAAAAGTAGATTTGACCATGGCCTGTATATTTGCCAGTTCAAGATGGCAATCTTGGGTTATCCTCTGGTGGATTGCCCATTTGTGCTCCTTGGTGAGCATGGTAGAAACACGCAAGGATTTCTCTGCAGCAAGGACACAGCCAGTATTGATGAATTTGTGGAAGGTCTTGCTGGGTACTTGGGATCCACTCCAACAATGGCCGCAGTTGCCTTGTAGTCACCAGATTCTCGCATTAGCTTAAGCAGGATGATGTGTTTGATATCTGGGATGCGCTTCTGAGTGGGCTTAGTAGGCTCAGATGAACTGGGATCCTGATTGGTGACAGGCTTGTAAGACATGGGCACCTTGTTGTAGAAGGCTGCAATCCTTTTGAGCACTAACTGTCCCTCATTAGTTTGATAGAACTTGGGCTCCTTGTCATCCTCCTGATTGTCATCACTGACGTAGGGCTCATAGATAGTATCAAGTACAGGCTTCACCTTCTCCAGCATGGCTGATGGGACCAACTCTTGCCAGTACACAATGTCAAACACATATGAAGTAAGTTCTACCTCCTTGTCTCTAACTTTCTTGGTGAAGGTAACCTTGATGGGCTTCTGGGTCAGCTTGGGGACCCAAGGGTTTATGCTCCACACCCTAACAGCTTGTGCTCCTCAAGCCAGCTGTGTCAGTGCAGCTTCACTATCAAACTCTCCTCTCCTGTCTCCTTCCTGAGTAGGCATTTGTGTTGCACTAACTCTGTTCTTTGACCCGTGGGGCAACCACAACCGCGGTGCACAATGGGTGTATTGGTAGTCTGTTGCTGTGTTCCTTCATTTTACAATTTAATAAAATGTTAAATAAAACTCAATTAAGTTACTCCCTAATTTTAATTTTTGCTTTTATCTGAATATGAATATTCAATTAATATTTTTTTCCACCCAATATCCCAATTATAGATTTTTATTTCTTAATTAGTTGTTTCTGGTTTTTCAACGCCCATTTTTGAATACCCAAAATAATTTCCTCCCATTTTCCCAGATTTTACTGCCAAATTCAAACACCCAACACAATATTTTTAAAATTTATGTTTCAGATCTTGTGTCTTATTTTAGATGCCTTGGTATCATTCTTGATTACAATCCATTGCACACTCTAGGTGAGTGATTTTGTTTATATAGAGAGTTGCTATTGTGTTTTGTTTTTGGATTAAGTTTTGACCCACCTTGCTTGGGTGTATTTTGTCACCAATTCACATAGTAAACATATGTACACCAAAAGTCAACTCACACCATTTTGTTTGTGAATCAATGTATTTCATATTGTATTTTGAATATTTTTGCTTTGCACATGAGCTCTTTGTTGCTGTGTTGACTCATTTTGCCCATTAATGCCAATAAATCCTGTTAAAAGAGTGTATATTTTAACCTGATAGTAAGAATTTGCTAAAATCTGAAATCATTTTGTTTAAATCTAAGGTACTTTTGGTTGTTGCCATAGCTTTTAAAACTACTGTACTAGTCAAGGCTAAATCAAGAGAAAACAACAACACAACACAAAACTAAACTAAAAATCTTAATAAACACACATTTAATCTAAAATATATGTTTTATTTTATTTTTATGAAAATACTATCCCATTATCAACCAGCTCCTGCACCAGAATGCAGGGCAGTCTGTTCACAAGGGCACCCCAGAGGGTCCAAGAATAGACATATAACATAACTCAAGGATGTTAATGCTGGTACACAGGCTTCCCAAGGTGTCAGCGCCAGCCAACTACCTACCTTGTCACAAGCCAGAAACAGCAGCTTAAATCCCAGACAGAAGCCACTCTCAAGTCCTTCCACCAAAGTCTCTCATACCAAGGTAATTGGGAACAACAAGGTTACATACACCTCCACTGTGTACCCAGTTGTAACATGGCTCCACACTCTGGATCCAAGAGTTGCCACTGCATGCCCCTGGTTTTTTGACACCTATTATGAGCTATTGACCACAACTGAGGAGCTATCTGTTCCTGTTGTGTATTCCACCATTGACATTACCACTTCAGACAAGAATTATCCCACCTTCTACAAAAAGGTACCCATTCCATGTGTTGAGCCTGATAGCCTGGATGCCGCAGTACCCACCAAGAGCTGGCATTGGTTGATGGATAGTGAGTATAAAGCTCCTCAACTGTCTAAACAGAGGAATGGCATTCCAGGATATTGTGTCCCAATTTGGTGTCATGGCCAGATGTTTTGGCAACCTTAACACCTAATTAATTGACACTGGTCAAATTTCTAAACCTGCCAAGGCCAAGCGGCAGACAAAACTTCTACAGCCTGTGCATATAAATGGAAGAAAGAAGTGGTTAGCCAAGGATTGTCACCTGGACTCACTTGCTGTCCAAGCAATTCTGGCCACAGAGTTTGGGCTTTCTGTTTCAAAAACCCTTGTATACAAAACAATGGCTAATTTGGGTTTCTCCTGGAAATTATTGGGTATTTCTCTGTACAACCAAAACAGCAAGAATACAATCAAGAATTGTTGCATTTTTCCAAGATCTATCTGTCCCTAAAAGAGACTGGGAATGTTGTTTTCTGAGGCACGGCACAGATGCACAACGGGAAATCCTAACCTTAGGATTGGATTCATACTAAGTCTTGGTTAGATGACAGAGAAGGCTATGCGTTTACCTTGCGGCCCTGGAAGAATAATCTCTACTAGTTGTGGCTAGAGAGAGGCACGGAAGTACAGAAGACACAAAGACAAAAATGTGAATAGAACTTCAATTTTATTGGTGAATACAAAATGGAATATAGTGGTTAGGAATACCACAAAACACTACCAGGACAGTAGGATCACTTGCCACCAGCATGAGTGGGGCAAATGAGTTGTGCAGGATCAAGAAACCAAACAACTGTACTTCTGATTCAGTCATCAACTCATTTCAAGAGGCAAAAGCAAAAGCAAGAGATTTGTCTTCAAAATGGCCCACCAAAGGCAAAATTGAAACATGGTGAATAGCAGTATTCACGACAGGGAATGCCCAGTTCTTCCACATTGACAAATTGTTGTTTTCTTTCTCACTAAGGTCTAGGCATGGGTAGGTCAAGAAGGGATCAAAGGATGATCTATCACAATTTGCAACTATTGGGTCCCAAACATATTCATGGTAGAGCTTCTTGTTTAGCATTATTTAGACTAGTATCAAATGGTTAAGGGTCCCACAATAGTGGAACATTTAATGACTTTCTCTAGCCTGTTAAGGAATACCTGTAGATCAATTATTATAGCACAACCAATATTGCTGTGCTCAATAATTTCAGGCTCCACAAAGTGGATTGGGTTGTGTCTGAGCTCCCACCAATTGATAAAAACAGTCACACATCAAGCCACCACCTCTCTGATTGCTCAATGAGACTCCTCTTCCTTCCAACATATTCTCCATTTCTAAATCCAGTTGAGGAGGCATTTATATGAATTAAGAAGGCAACAGTGCCCATGTCAACACTTTGTCAACATGGCAAGTGTCAACTCAAAATCTTAAAACTACTATTTTTTTTGCTAGTTGAGTAGCTCAATTCCCATTTTTTAAAGTACTCAGGGGTGCAAACCCAGAAAGCATAACAAAATTGTGGCCATTTTGATATGATTTAATATTAAGCTTAATAAAAATTGATTTAACCTAATTTTGTCTTTACGTTTACTAGTGAAAATTTAAATTTTATAAATTTGTTTTCACAAAGTAAAAGTGTTAATGTTGACACTTTTTAAGCCTAAGTTATTTTTGATAACAAAACTAAAACATCTACAATAAAAATATTGATTGTGCACTTAAATGTATTTTTTTATTAAATTAAATATATAGAAATATTTATAGTGCATATAGCAGATTGTTGAAATGTTTATCTTATAAATTTATCTGTGGCACTTATTCTGTCTTAAATATCACAAATGGATTGGTGGCTAATGGCAATCCCATAATTTAAGCCTGTTTTACTATGTAATTTACTATATAATTTATTATTAATTATAATGTCAAAAATCAGACATGTTGATTATTTGCTTGTGATCAGCCACCAGAGTGGATTTAAGCAAATTAGAGTGGCACAATTAAGCCTAAATTGCTATGCCACTGCCTATTGGGGATGTTGTAAGTGGTGAAGTCAACACTTTACCTTTTTCATACTTGAATACAGCTTATTAACAACTTCATACAAGCACAATAGTAAAATATAATATTCTCACCCCCAAAACATCATTTTTATTAAAGAAATTAATAGCTTTGATGATTTTTTAACTTATTTTTGTATGGGGTTTTTTATTCAATTTTATTATGTGAGCAAAAACACACAGAGAACGGTTAATATTTATTGGTTTGCTTAAATTTAATTAAACATACTATGAAAAAACATAGTAAAATTTTGAAAAAGGTTGTCAGTGCCAATGTTGTCTCTGATAATGTCTACATTTTTTCTAATCAGCAGCAAGAATTCAGCATTTTTGTCAGGATTGACAATTCTTTCCCCCTGGAAACCTGGGCCCAAGAGTGGGATTCAAACCCTGACCCTGGATTCTGCGGGCCACCAGCCCCATGGACCAAGGGCCTGCCTGCCCACGTTTTCCTGAGACCAAGTCTCTGCAAGCTGAAGCCTCTGCTAAGTCCTAAAGTCAGAATACCAGCGCAGGTTTGACTATGGTGGTGCCCAAGGAGGAGCTTCTTGAATTGCCTAATGGAGGCAGAGAAAGTTTCTCTGTGAACTTCATGAACTTTTAGTCCTCTCAGGTAACCATAAAATTCAACTGCCAAAGGAAAACACAGGCTTTAGGCCCGACCCTGCAACCACAGCCCAAAATCAAGAAAATCAAGTGACTGATATAGGCATTCTGACCAATGAGAGAATACCCAGCCAAGGTGCCATTTTGCTGCTCCTACACCTGGGCCTCCCGGCCACCTGCCTGTGCTTTTCCCAATATTTTAATGAAGCCCTTATGGAAAATACTAAGTTTGGAGGCAGGATGCTATATAGATCAAAGGACCCCATGCTCAAACCTTATTGCCATTTTTGAATAAAGGTTATGTTATTTTGGCTTACACAGCTACTGCCTTATTTTGTAATTGCTATCTACAAATTCAGTTTGAGATCTCCTGGCCCTCCTGCCCCACTGCCCACAGTTTTCTGTCCTCTTGGTGTACCCTTTAGACCCATCCATTTTACTGACCACCCTCTAAAATCTGAATACAAGGACTACACCCCAGAAAAGATACTTGAGCTTGATCCTTTGGCCCACATACAATCTGCAGTTAGATACAACTGTCAAGGCCTGTGGATATTCTCAACACCCAAATTGTTTAGAGGAAAATTCAACTATCTTCCTGCTTAAAAGCTCCACATGGAACCACCTGTGACCCCCAAGACTATGCCCGCTTCCTCACCCAACCTTCCAACCAACCATACTGGTAAGCTTTTTGGGATTGTGTACATCATCATCACAGGGGTGATTGGCACTATAATCCTGGCCGCCAACCTGTGGTCCTGGGTGGGAAAGTCCATCTCCTACCTTTTTAAGTTAGCTCCTCTCTTGTGGTGAGCTTTACCCGCAAAATCTCCAGCCCAAGTTAACACTGAAAACAACAGGCCAGCCGCCCAAGACTGGATCCCTGACAATTTTTTACTAATTGCCATTCAAAATGTTGACACTTTTCACTTTGCATATAAAAAGTATATGTTTTACATAATAAAAACATCTGAAATTTTAACACGTTGTTTTTTGACATTTCTCTATAAGGTTTTTTAATTGTTAAATTAAAATCTATATCTGAACTTTAATAATTTTGCAAATTTCTTTTAACTTTCAACTTGTTACTTAAAATTTTAATCAACTTAAAACTTATCCAACATTTTTATTTTTTTTTAATTTTCAATAAAAGTCATATAAGGTTTAATTTTTATTTATTATGTTTTTAAAGTTTTTTTGATTTGATTTTTAAATACATGACTTTGATTTAAAAAATATTATTAATTATTTTAGGACAAGAATACTTTCAAATAGCCCAAAGGAACCAAGCATCCCCACAAGGCTACAAAAGACCCCAGGAAGAAGCCAGCATCCACCAAGAAAGCTGTATCTAAGCCTTCACCCAAGCACTCCCCCAAGCACTCCCCCAAGCACTCCCCTAAGCGGAACCAAGATCACTCTACTGGGAGAGAGGAATCTGATGGTTCACTTACAGACCACAGTTTCTATCACTCAGCTTCATACAAGGAGCCTTTCTTGAAGCGCTTTCAAGCCAAAAAGTCCCCACCAAAGTATAAGCCTCCTCCAAATGAGGAGCACCACAACAGGCCCCCTTCTTCTCCCCCACCAAGCTCTCACTATTCTAGCTGGTCAGGGGATGACTCTAAGCCTTGGCCTGACTACTTCCCTGGCTTCTGCCATGCTTCTTCTGTGTTGAAAATAACAAACTCTTGCTATCAATGCTAATGGAAGAATCTCAGCTACAGGATTCAAAAACCAAAACCCTGTAGGCCTCCAGCCCACATGCCCAGCTGCCTGCGTTTTTTGGGCTCAAACCAGAGCCAAATTTGATTTTGGTGAAACTCCTGAGACCTACCAACCTAGAGCTACCTGCGCCAATGCCTCTCCTGCAAAAAGATCCTTTTAGTCCTGCCAATAAGAGCGCAGTCCTGGTCAACAGTCCCAAGACAACTGGGGCCACTGCTGTTGGGAATTGAAGAGACTTCCCTTGGAATGCGGGCCACCCAGTGATGACAAATCCTGCAACTCAAAAAGGGAATTTGAGTTTTCTCATTCTGACCCAGCCAATGAGAGATCCCCCATTCAAGACACCACCAAGGGTTTCCAAACCCTGGTAGATGGTACCACCTGGCCCAAGGGGGATTACAAAAGTTTTTCATGGCAGATGGACATACTTCTACCCTGGGTTGCCAGGAAGTTGCCCATTGCCATTCTTGAAATAAAGTGATATGAACCTTTAGTTCAACCAGCTTATTCCATATTTGATTTTAGCTCTATTTTATTTGCAGTCTAACCTCTGCGGTCTTGTCCCTCATGTCCATAAACCCCAAGAAACTGCAGACCAACTGCCCAAACTATATTGTCCACTAGGAGCACCCTTTGGCCCGGTACATTTCACAGAATATCCACTCAATACAGCATATTCAGAGTTCAATTTAGAGAAAATCCTGATTTACACCCCTGAGGCTAGGACCCAAGAGACTGAGATCATTGGCAGAGAAGAAATGGATTACTGTGCCTTATTTGCTATTGCAAGACAAATATAACTACCTGCCTACCAAGTTCTAATGACTCTGCCCCTTACACCTGACCCAACTACCCGTAGTAATCAGTGGCTAACAATGAATCCACTTCAACTCAACTATTTGGAGTGATGTACATCACCCTTACTGGGCTTGTTGACTTCATGGTGCCCTCCAATAGTCCCTGGGCCATCCTAGGCAAATCCTTATACTATATTGTAAAGTTGGCTCCAATCATGTGGTGGGCCCTACCTTCCAGGCCTATGGGCTGTCTGCCCGCAAGTTCTCAGGAACCCCCCACAGGATAAATCCCTGACATGCTGGCCCCTGGGATTCTCTTGTGGCCAACAAAATCTGAAATGTTGATGGGAAGTTCAATGTTTTATTCCTCCCTTCCAAAGTATTTTCATATCATGAGTGTGAAGAGTGGGATGGCATTGGTGGCCAATGGTTACATTTTCTTGTGTAACAACACCAACCTGGGCTTCAAAAGCTTTCATTACACCTGTGTGGACTGCTTTTGCCTAGTGAAGCTCAATATCAAGCACTGGAAAAAGGTTCAAACAATCAAGGGCAAGTACACTTGTATTGCAACATCTGCAATTATTCCCTCTCAGGGAATTAATTCCCCAAGTGACTTGCCAAATGATTCCCCAACTAATCATTAAATTGGTGGCACTGCTATAATTGAGCCATCTATTACAGAGATAATTTTTTTGATTCCTGATAGGAACACTACTTGGACAAGCCTTGTGACTTAATAGTAACAATCACTTGGATAAGCCCCATGACTACCATGATGTACATGGGCAGTATGTGGCTTCCCATGATACTATATAACACCCTATATTCATATCCAATAAAGTATCATTCTCTTCTTAATTTTTCCCTTTATCTCGTTTATTATACTTCCTAGAAGTATATGCTTGACAGTGGTAGCACAGGTAGATTTTCTACACCTACACAACTTAAAGGAAAAATTCCTCCAAAGAAAAGAATCAAGCAGATGGTACTCCCCACTGTCTGGAGACAATACAAAGAAGAACAGGTTGTCCCTACAGGATTTGTTGTCTTCAACAACTTCCTTGTCCTTATCAAACAGTATAATCTCCTCAACACTTGTGGAATCCTGAACCTGCTTCCAACTCCAATCCTGCAGACAACTGAAATACCCAACATTGTATTTCAGCGCCTACACTTAGCAGAAATTGGAACCTTTGTAGGACTATGTTAAGAGAACACCAATATCTGAATACAAATCACACAAAACAAGATTACAAAAGTGGGCTATCCCCACAGACTCTGGGCCAGTGAGATTGCCCTCTGCATCACAGGGGCTGCCTCACAGTTTGTAAGAAAATGGTTTGATCAACATTCTGATCATAGCAAAGATTGGGATATACTCAAAGCTGCCTTCCTCAAAAGTTTGCCATAAAGGACTCCAACATGGTGATCATGGCAGAACTAGAACCTTGAAAATGACAGTAACAATCAAGGAGTACATTGCAGATAACAAAGATCTATGTGACTAAGCTCTCAAAACCATTGACTTTAACAAAGCTGGACCACAATTGGATTTCTACAATGGCCTCCCCACACACATTAGACATCAGTTCAACATGACACGCTGCAAGAATCTTCAGGATGTGTTCTTAAAAGAAAAATGTGCTTCACATAATTCCAATAACCTACATGTAGAAAAAAACAAAAGGAATGTCCCACAGCAAAAAAAGACCCTTGCCCTAACAAGCAGAATAACTGAACCAACAACTCCCATCCTTGAAACGTGAACCACACCGCTCAAGCTAACCAAGCAAGCACTGAAGACACTAACAAGGAGAAAAAAGCTCAGAGGAGTGCTTAGGCAAGCTTCCCTCCCCCAATTTACAAGACTTGTACAGGGACCAAGATGTGGACTCAATCATCATGATTCCAAGTACCCTCCAGCAATCCTCTACCGTTTGCTGCCCAAAATGGAAATAAACCCCTAACTTATCCTTTCTGCCTTTGAAGATATCAGGACACAGCACTATTTGACACTGGAGCAGACCAATCACTCATTGATAAGAAATTTGCAACATCATAAAACTACCCATGGTCCAAAGTATTATCAAAAGAGTTATCATGGCAGATAATAGAAGTACACCAGTCACCAAAGAAGAAAAATCTTTCCACACCCAAATAGGAGACATGAAGACTATGCTTAGTGGTACAATCATACCAATCCCCAAGTATGATGTTATACTTGGTCTAGACTGGATGAGAAATACCAAACCTCATATCAACTGGAATAGTGCTACCCTTACCATACAACAAGGTAAGGCACACCACCATGTTCACCCAACTAATCTTGACACACTTATAAGAGACTATATGTTCATAAAGATCACAGAAACAGAAGAGGAAAAGGACCCCAGCAAGATAAATTAGAGCACTGCATGTATGAGTTTATCCAATTTAAAAATATGGAAACCAGATGTGAGAGGTACTATATTCAAGAACAACTGGTTGTTGAATTCCCCTCTGTATTCCAAGAAACTTTACCAGGCCTACCTCCCAATCAGGCATACAGCACAAAATCAACCTTAAGGGAAGTGTGCCAAAAAGAACGCCCTATTTACTGCCTAACTCCACAAAAAGACAACACTCTAAAAGCCTATCTTGACAAAGCACTTGAAAAATGACACATAAGACCTTCTAAATTACCTTTTGATGTGGCTGTCTTTTTTGTAGCAAAGAAAGATAGAGGGCTCCACCTGTCACAGACCACATGGCGCTCAACAAAGTCACAATTAAGAACAGTTATCTCCTGCCCCTGATTGATGACCTTTTTGACGCCCTGGGGGGTACAAGCCTTCATAAAAATTGAATTGCCAGCAGGTTACCACCAAATTTGCGTTAAACAGAAGACATACCAAAAACAGCCTTCAGAAAAAAGTATGGTTCCTTTGAGTGTTGGTCCTTAACTTTGGCATGAAAAACACTCCAAGAACCTTTGTAACTTTTATGAATGAAGTCTTCAAGGAGCACATTAGAAAAATGGCAATAATCTACCTGGGAAACATCATCATTTACAGTCCCAACCTGGAACAACACTGGAAAGACGTCTGCCTGGTCCTCTGCACCCTTGAAGAGAACCAATTTTTAGCCTAATCCCCAAAATGTGACTTCTCAGCAAAGCCCCCATTTTTAGGACATATTATCAGAAAGGACAGAGTAAAACTAGACACATAAGATACACACCATAACTAACATGCCAGTACCACAAAATAAGAGTGAGCTTTGTACACTCCTAGGAATGGTAGCCTATGTCAGAAGCTTCATCCCTGATTGGGGTACCTTGGATGCTCCCCTATCCGCAATCACAGGCTGACAACCAAATTTATATGGACACCACTAAGAGACCAACATTTCTGACAACTAAAAGAGTGCATGGTCACTGCCCCATCTTACAATATCCAAACCATGATGGAATATACAAGCTAGAAACTGACACATATGACTACGCAATAAGAGGAGTACTCCAAATTCAAACTTCAGAAAAGGACTTCCTCCCTGCAGCATATGAATCAAGAAAACTGTCTGATGGTGAGCAAAGATATCCAATACATGACAAAGAACTGATAGCTATTGACCACTGTTTAATGAAGTGACAATGCTATCTGGAAGGTGCACAGATATTAAAAGTGCTAAACAACCACAAGTCATTGGTATTCTTCAAGGCTCAACAACACCTATCTAGACAACAAGCTGAATGGATGAGCCTTATACAAAGGTACACCATGATAATTGAATACAAAACAGGCAAATAAATTCTTACTGCAGACGCCCTGTCAAGATTATATTGTAAACATCTCCTATGCACTGATGAAGACCCCAATTGGTCAATGTGAATAATGGGTAATCTTCAAGAGGAGTTTCCACCTGATACACCAATGGGCATCCAAGAGAAAGTCCTCAAGAACAAAAATCTGTTCAAAAATGAATATGGTACTCTACACCACATACTACCAAATGGAAATACTGTACCCTACGTCCTGTCAACACAAAAGATTCACACAATCCTTTGATACCACAGAGATCTGGGACAGATCTGTAGCAGGAACTTGCATGAATACCTCAAGACACACTTCTGGTGGACCAGCATACTGGACAATATCAAGGAAGTACTAGAGCAATGCAAAGTCTGTGAAAAGTACACTTGCTCTAAGGCACCTCTCAAGTCAGTAATATCAGTGTCAATCACACAACCTTTCAAAGTGTGGTCACTGGATATTATGGGACCAATTAATGACAATAAAAAGGCAAAAAGTACATTACAAACAGCTATTGGCTACGCAGCCAGGTGGCCTGTAGCACAAGCTACAAAAGAACACAAAGGAAATGATTTAAGACAATCTATTAGCAAAGAGATCATAGCTAAGTTTGGAAAACCTGAACTCCTGATCATAAATGAGGGAACTGAACTTAAAACCATTGACACCAATATCTACCTTTCCAAAAATGTAATAAAGCAGACCATAGCCAGCCCCTATCACCTGCAAGTAAATGGAAGAGTAGAAAGACTAAGTGGCTCCCTAGTAGAAGCCCTCAGTAATCTATCTGCTAACAATATAAAAGCCTGGTTCACCATGCTACCAACAAACTTATGGTATCCATAACACAAGTTAGAAGCAATAAAGGCAAAATCCTGTATGAACTTGTCTATGGACATAAACCTGTCATTTTTAGCACTATTTCAGGACCACAATTACCTCTGCCTAGGAAAGTGCCAGACAACAATGACCCTGACGTACAGCGCGCCAGGAAAGACCAGGAGGACAAGGAAAAAGAAAGGGTTGAGAGGGAAGCAATCCCATTACAACAGGAACACTTCCAAGTCAGGGATAAGATCTGGGTTGTTAATCACGACATGCACAAATTTGACCCAGGATTAGGAGGACCAGGCATTTTTATGGAAGTCAACCCCAATAATACCTACCTCATCAAGGGAATTGGAGCATGAACCAAACTGAAATGTATGCATCACAACCAACTCCGCCTATGCAAAGCCAGAGCAGCCCAACAAAACTCCAGACTTCCCGTCCCCAACGTCAAACTGGATCAATACCAAGCTTGCATCCCCGACTCTCTAAAGAAAATTCCCAAGGCTCCACCTTCCAGCACCCCAGGGAGAGATATTGCAATATCTACAATTACTCTCTCTCAGGAAACTAATTCCCCAAGTGACTTGTTGAATAATCCCCAACTAATCATTAAGTTGGTGGCACTGTTATAAATTGGCCATCTATTTGGGGATCAAAATTTTTGAGTCCTAAGCAGAACACAGCTTGGATAAGCCTTTGACTTAATAAAAATATTACTTGGATAAGCCCCGTGACCATTATGACCTACATGGACAACATGTGACTTCTCATGATACTATATAATACCCTATATTCATATCAAATAAAGTATCATTCTCTTCTTAATTTTCCCCTTTATCTTGTTTTATATACTTACCAGAAGTATATTTGACAGGGTGTTTCATACCGGCTGTGGTGTAAATTGCCTGCGCAAATTAGTGTGATTGCATCCTCATCAGAATGCAGCACCTGTACATTGTCTCCTCATGGTAGCAGATCCTAAACTTTCTAAGAAATTGATAAGGAGCGCCTTTTGGGGAAGCTTCAAATATGGAATTAGGAGAGAAGAGAAGTATCTTTTATTTGATGATATTTTAGACTTATATAGATATGGTTGTGGCAGAGATTTAGTTGGATTGAACCTAGGGGTTGGTCATATGCGGGATGGGTTTGAGCCACTGGATACTTGGATTGTCATATGATATTGCTTGGTTACCATTCTTGGTATGTCAAATGGTATATTGGAAGGGCACTAAATTGGGCAATGGCTGGATTTTAAGTAGGTTGGCAGTAGCCAGAATGCTTGTAAATCCAGACCCTTGACACCCCCCTTTAGGGGTTATTCTGGTGCATCAGGAGGGGGCTTTGTTTTAACAGCTGCCGCCTGATGCTCCTGGAGCTGTTTACTAGTTGGAACCAGTCTGGTTGAGTGTTCTCCTTTACTAAGGCAGAGACAGGTTCTGTGATATTTCTTGACAATTGGGGTTTTGACACCTTGGAATTTTACTAGATAGGTGTTATGGTCTGGCCTGTACTTGATGGTTCTTCCTGGTCCCCTGTGTACTGAGTCTAGTTTTTTTCTGTTGCCAGCTAGAACCCAGACAGGGGAGTTGATGGGAAGTGGTTCCTATGTGGAGGTTACCTTTTGTATTTTGAGGCTTTTTATTTCTGCTATTCTAGCTTTGAGGTGTATGCATTGTAGATTTGGTACTTGTTCTACTGTGGGGGGTTTCCCTGTTGGGATCTTTATGTATGGCTGCTTGTTGCAGGTAATTATTTCTGGTTTGTATCCGTAGGTTAGCTCAAACAATGAATAGCCTGTTCCTTGGTTAGTGCGGACTCAGGATACTAGTAATGCATGTTTCACGTATAGTGGCCATGTGTTTTTGGCTTTGCCATCCATTATTTTCTCTAGGGTCTTGATAAGGCTGCTGTTGAGGCGTTCCAGTCTGCCATTGGCCTGTGGCCTATATGGAGAGGTTGTGGAGTGTTTAATGTTTTTGGATTTTAAGTTGTCATTTACTAAGTGACCTGATAACTCAGTTGCTCCATCAGTTATGATGTAGTCTGGAGTGCTGTAGTTGGCTATAATTGCTTTGTTAATGAATCAGTTTATGGTTTATGCTTTATGGTCCTTTGTTGCCCAGCAGATGGGCCAGTGTGTGGCAAAGTCAATAGCTACAATTAAGAAATGTTGGTTTGTTTTTGTTTCTTGGAAGGGGCCCACTATGTCTAGCCCCCAAACCTTGAATGGTTCAGGGTCTGGTACTGGGTTGACTGTTGGCTGGGGAGCCTTTGTGCTGGTGTATTTCTCTCACAATGTGCACTTTTTCAGAACATCAACTATATCCTGTTTGAGGTTGGGCCACCATACTATATCTTTTAATGTAAGGTATAGGTTGTTAGCCTTTGTATGTCCTAGTAGGCAGTGATGTCTTAATATGGTGTCAACTCTTTGTGCAAGTGGGATTTACAGGACATGTTTGTTGTTAAAAATTTGGTATACAGTGCCACTTGATTCATGGAAGTACTTTTAGTTTCTTACTAATGATCATGGGTCAGTTGGTGTGTTGAGGGGTCTTTCTCTTTGGTTTTATACTCAGTGTTGTATAGGTTTGGCCAGTCTGGGTCCAGGTGGTCAGGATGATCCTCTCTAGGCTGACATAGTCTAGAGAGAGCATCAGCCGTGACCAGCTCTGCCCCTTTTTGTATTGGATGTCCAAATTAAGCTGCTCTAGCAGGGACATCCATTTGGCTTGTTGCCATGCAAGTGCATTCTGAGTTTTGAAATATATTAAGGATTTATGATCAGTTAGTACTTGGACGTTTAAATGTCCTTCCAGATAACATCTCTATTTCTTGAATGTGTGCTATATTGCTAGAAATTCCTTATAGTGTATTGGGTATCTCTGCTCAGTATTAGTTAGTTTTCTGATTTTGTAACATACTGGCAGGAAGTCTTGCTGCCCTGGCTGGCAGATGCGCAGGACTGCGCCAATGGCGGTGTCACTGGCATCTGACTCAAGCTTGTAGCACCCGTTATTGTTAGGGTATTGCAAGATTGATGCTTTGATCAAAGCTTGTTTTAATAATTGGAAATTCTTGTCACATTCTGGAGTCCAGATGAATTTCTTTTTGGCATTATCCTTGGTTAAGTCATTGATTGGTGCAGTTAGTTTTCCGCAGTCTTTGATGTATTTCCTTAGGTAAGCTACCATTCCAAGAAAGAATTTTACTTGTTTAATGGAGGTGGGGCATTGCATGTTGTTTATGGCTTTTGTTTTGTCTGGATCTGCTTTGATGCCACCATCAGAGACAATGTGGCCCAAGAACAGGAGTTCCTTTTCCATAAATTGGCACTTACTTGGCTTGCATAAAGTTTGTGCTTTGCAAGTTGATTGAGTGTCTTGCAACATGTGTGAGGTGTTCCTCTTTTGTTTTTGAGAATATGATGATATTGTCAAGGTAGCATAATGTATTTGAGAGACTGTTTAGTGCTTGGTTCATCATGGTGACAAACGTCGCAGAAACATTGATCATTCCAAAGTTCATTACCCTACACTCAAAGGATCCAAATTGCGTACAGGACACAGTCTTTGGTATGTCCTTTTACTTTACTTCATCTTGGTTGTAGCCTGAGGTGAGGTCAATTTTGGAGAAAAATTTGGCTCCTGAGAGTCTTGAAAACAGATCCTCTATAAGTGGAGGAGGGTATTTATTCTTTACTGTGCTTGCATTTAGTGCTCTGTAGTCAGTTACTAGACGCAGAGTGCCTTCCTTTTTCTTTACAAAGAACACTGCTACCCCCATGGGGATTCAGAAGGGCAAATGAATCCTTTTGCTAGATTGTCCTCAATGTGTGTTTTGAGGGTTTGAGTCTTTATGGGAGAGATTCTGTAGAGGAATGCAGGTTTGGGCATGGCTTTGCATAGGATGATGCCATGTTTGACCTCCTGTTCAGGGGGTAGCTCTGTTGGCTCTTCCTTGAATACATGAGTGTATTCCTTTAGGAGTGCTGCAAGTTCTGGTCATTGGATTTTGGTATTTTTATATTATTGAATTCAGTGTACCTCATTATGTGGAAGGTATTTCAAAACTGAAGGCTCATCCCGCCAGCAAGGTTCCAACCAAGCAGGTTTGTGACCCGTAATCCAATTACCTGGTCACTCAAAGCCAGATTAGGAAGTCAACTCAAATCACCAAATACAACAACATGAACAGATGATGACTCTTTATAGTGGATACCTTTTTTTAGCGCTTGACTCATTACCAGGATCAAGCCACCCCCTTCAACCATCCAACTGTGTGATCAGCAATCATGTTCCTGTTACCCATTAATTTACCATGACTATATAATCACTATCTCACAATAAAGATTATTATCTAGTCTCTAAATATTTTCCCCTTGTAACTCTGCTAAAACAGCACATTTACAACAGGTACTATCTTTAGTTAGACGTTCTGAGTTGTCTTGGTTATGAACTGGACAAATACTGTGTCTCTTAGAATGAGGTTGTTGGGTTCTTTGAGGATGTGAAAATTGACTCCATTGGGTTTGATGGTCATGATTTTTGTTTTCCAACATACGCTGGGGTTCACTCAAATGAACCAGTCCATGCCTGCTACAATGTTGTGTTTATGTTGCTCATGACAAGTCCTTTGATGAACAATTGTATGCCTTTAGGTCAATTCTGAAGGGAGTTTTTTGCCTTTGAGTAGAACCTTTGATTTATCTGCCATTCTGGCATATTTGAAGTTGGATTTGACAACTGGTTTTTTGTACTTGGTTACAAATGGTTTGCTAACCATGGTGTGTTGTGCACCAGAGTCAAATAAAATTTTATGTGTATGTGATTTGTAAGTGCATGGGTAGACAAGAAGCTGTGAGTAATCTTTAATTTTTACGTTCATAAAAATGGAGGATTGCGGGACACGTGGGATGCAAGCAGCAAAGTTTGTGCCTTGGTACAGTTTCTTGTCAAGTTGGGGGGGGGGGACAGGGGCACTTAAGACTGTTCCCCCTCCTCTTTTCCCTGTTCCTCTGTTTCAAGACCTTTGAGGTCAGAGAGTGTCGGGTCAGATTTATAGTGGGTTGCTATTTCAGCATTGTTTACTTTGGCGGTGTCCTCCTTCTTGGGACAGGAGCAGTTTGCACTTTGGCTGTGATTGCCATTGTTGCAATTGGAGTTGTTGTTGCTATGATTGGTGTTTTGGCGTTTATTGTCATCAGATTTTTCTCTGCCATTGCTGTTTGAAGAGCAATTGCCATTGCATGCAGCATATTACATGTTTGCGCGGTTTTATGCGCGCTTGGCTTCTGCAATGAGCGCAGATATGGAGGGTTTGGCCTCTGGGCAGATGAGGGAAGCAACAGAGGTTTTCATTCTGTTGATTAATTATGCTCTGGTGTGTATGTTATCAGCTTGTGCTGGGTTTTAGATTTTGCAGTGTATTTCCTCAAATTCATTGGCGTAAACTGTGATAGTGGTCTTTTGAGGAAGATTGCTAAGCTGTATTGCAATGTCTTGGAGGGATTTGGTGACGCAGAAATTGTGTGTGATGTCTGCTTTGAACTCTTCCCAGTTGTCAAGCTGGTTGTCAGTTTGTATGCCAACCCAGGTGGCAAACCAGTTAGCTGCGGCTTTGTACAGGCGCTTCCTGGGCCCATTTCTCATGAGGGATGCAGCTGGCGCGGAGTTTGGCGGCTGTGTGGTCTAGTCAGTTGATGACATTTTCTTTGTTTTTACCAAAGAACTTGTCAATACCAATGTATTTGGTGTTGGTAACTTCATCTGTGATAGGTGACTGTGAGTTTGTTTGTGGTTGAAGAGAGCAACTGTATTGAATTATCTTGCTGCATGCTTTGGGCATGACCAGACCTTCAAATACAGTGCATCCCCTAGGTGTATCTTTGTCTTTATTGTGGGAGCGGAAGTACGTTTTCCAGGTCTCCTGGGAAGTGCCTGGTTGAGTACATGAGCAAAGGTGGGCGGGTTTTGGTCAGTTATTTTCTCTTTCATAGGTGTGCTCAAAAACTGTAGCTGCTACCAGTGATAAGGAGCGCCTTTTGGGGAAGCTTCAAATATGAAATTAAGAAAGAAGAGAAATATATTTTATTGGATAATATTTTAGAATTATCTAGATTAGGCTGTAGCAGAGATTTAGTTGAATCAAACCTAGGGTTTGTTCATATGCGGGATGGGGTTGAGCCACTGGATACTTGGATTGTCATGTGATATTGCTTGGTTATCATTCTTGGTATGTCAGCAGTATATTGGGAGGATATCAAATTGGGCAATGGCTGAATGTTAAGTAGGTTGGCAGTAGTCAGAATGCTTGTATATCCAGACCCTTAAAAAAGGTCAGAGTAGTTCACCACCACATTATTGGAGTTGCAGCAGGTGTAAAGCATTGTGGATAGGGTAGCAGGAGGCGCACCAGTAGGGGGAAGGTGGCAAGAGAAGGAAGGGAAAAACATGCTGGTTATCATCTTCTTGGGAACTATGGAGGGAAGGACTATACTAAAACATGGAGTTCACATCAAGGAAATTTCCTGCAGCAGAGTTGTGGTTAGAACTACGTTCTAAAATAGCCACAGTGATGGCACAGTCTTTTTTGAAAAGTTGACTGTCATAAGTCTGAAGTCAATTCAGGAAGCAAGTACAAACTGATTGCAGCATTTGCAAAAGGTATTACGCTCTTCTTTGTCAATAGAAGTCATCATTGAGCTTCAGGCTTGACACATACTGTGTTGTTGCTGTTCTTGGGATTCATATGAAGAAGAAAGATTTTAGTTCTTGGTCAAATGGGGGGATATGTTGGAATTTTTAAACAAGCAATGATACCATCCATGACAGATTTCATAAAATAGAATTGCTTCAACTTCATTTTCATAAATTAATATATAAAATTTATTAAATTCAATTGAAGTAAAATTTGGATTATAACTGCAGAATATATAATGATAAGCACTGCCACACTGTCTCTGTCAATAACCCACCATGCTGGGAATAACTTCCCAACATGATTGATAAATGCAAAGGATTCAAACCTGTAATCATGGAACTAATTGGCACATAAACATGTCTAAACGTACCAATTACTGTAAGGTCTTGCCCAATAAGGAACAAGATTATAAACTATACTGTTTAAAGCATTTGGATTTATGTTTAAAAGATAAAGGAAAGTAGGTACTGTAAATTCAGAACCTGAACATAAAAATTCGGGATTGTCAAATCCTTGGTCCAAATTTTGAATCACTTTTGCGGGCAACTCAGCTGAGTGAAAAATAAAATATTTAATAAAATCAAACATTTAATTTGACTTTTTTGATTTGTTTAAATTGGTAAATTTAGAATCTCTTCAGCAATAACTCAACTAACAAAAGACAAAACATAAAAAACTAATGCAAGATAAATGAATCAGAAAATTGGGATTCTAATGTACAATTTAATATTTCCTGTATTTCAAACAAATCATAGACATCATGTAAAACTTAACAAATATGAAATTGCGGGATTGCCAAATCCAAGAACCAAGTTTCAAATCATAATTGCAAGGAATTTAAAATAAATATAAATTATGGGTGTCTCAAAAAGGATGCCAAAGGATCTAGAGGGGATTTGTGCTGATTCTTTTAGGAAGCACAGGCATTCTCAAAAATCACCCTATTTCAATTTAGGACGGCTAAAATTTAGATCATAATATTCACAAAATTAACATATATAACAATAAAATTAACTAAAATAAACATTCCTCTTCTTGAGTTTAAAATTTTAATAAAAATTATTTATGTCTTCTTTCAATAACAACCAAGTCAACAAGCTGTTCCCTGGCCTTGACAAAATCATTCAGGGCTACACTGGGTCTCTTAACAGTGAAGCCTCTGTCTATGGCCACTCCCAACCTGCAGGCCCCTCCGCAAGCACTACCAGGAGTGTGTTCTTTCTCCTGCGTCCTCAAGCATGACCCTGTTTGCCCATCACTCACAGGCAGCTGCTAACCCAAATCCCTTATCAGCAATGGCATCCGGAACCAGCCATTTTAGCCATGGGGTCACCCAGAGAGCCCAGGACCCTGAAACAGCCAATCAGATGGCATTGACCAGTTCTCATGATGAACACATCCCTCCCCCAGCCAATCAGCCTGCAAGATGCAGAAGAAAACTAATCACTCCAGAAATTGTTCTTGAAATGGTTGAAAAGCAAGGGAAGCTTATGTCCCTTGGGGAAATAGTGGCCGCAATGGGGTTTGCAAAGTCTATTGTGGCTGCAACCCTGCAAGCCCACGCCAACTGTGACCCCCTACCAAGAAGACCCCAACTGGTGCCTGTACTTTGACCAAAGGTGACACAGATCATCCTCTTATGATGACCATAATAGAACGTGACCCACAGATGCCCCTGGTCCAGGTCCATCTCCAGTTGGGACTCCACGGCATCTTCACCAACAAAAAAACGGTGAATTTGTAGATGTACAGAGTTGTGGTTGCTGCTAGAATCTTGTACAATCAAGTTCTCAGTGGCCCCAATTTGGTGGACACTGACCCCTACAATTCAACTATTATTAATTTTATCAAAGGGAGGTCAATGAGGGCCCATAATGACGTAATCTTTCTGTTGTATGATAAGATATCTGCAAGTATCCAAGACTTTGGAGAGAAGCATATCCAGTCTGACGTGTACAAGCGCGGTCCAATATTGTATCAGTTTGTTGAGGTTTTATTAGCAGTTTCCCCATTGGGCGTCAATTATTACTTGGCAATATTAAACACTGCAGATGGGTATGCCTACCAGACAGAGCTTAAGGCCATGCTGGAGGAGTGGGCCACACAAAACACCATGCACACAATTGTACTGAGTGCGGAGATGGAGCAGCAGGAATGGGCTACCCAAGAAATCAGGGCTGCAGGGCATACCTGCTGGTCCTACCCCATCAACTACGCCAACATGCATCTTGCAGATGTATGTCTCTACAATTTTGGCTCTGCCCTCAAGCGCTTAAAGCCTGAAACCTGCAACAAAACATGCACCCAAATTGATAAGGGGTATGAGCTTTTCCCTTCTGTGTCCATCCAGGACTTATTTAAACTCATTATCTTCTATGCAAGTGATAGTGATAAGTCCAGAAAGGATCCCTGTCTCCCCCCACGCCAGTCCATCCGTTTTGTCAAGCAAGTATATGTGACAGAAGAAGAATATGAGAAATTGAAACAATCAGCTTTTGCTGCCCCTTCCCAGTCAACAAACCCTGCCTCCCCAACCCCCCATCAAGCCACCTGCCTTCCAACCCTGACTCCCAAACCACCACCCATTCCCTCCCCACTATCTCTGATGCCATCTCTTTCACAGGCGCAGATGAAGGCAATGTCCATTCTGCCCATTCCCTCCCCTTCCTGTCCTTTGATTAGTAAATAAATCTTTTCTTTGTGACAACTTATTAAAATTGATATCTCTCTTTCAATTCATAATTAATAATATTTTCTTTTTACATTATCAGCATTTCCCATATTTAATACAATGTTGTATATTTTACAAATAGCTTAAAGTTATGAGCATACATATTTTTCATCATCATTAATAAATTAAAGACAATAAACGTAAATATTGCATAAAAAATTGCAGTTAGACATCAAATCTTAATATTTTGATATTATGTGCATAACTCAATGCATTTTGTTTATTAAAATCCACTGTAAACTTGGCCTTTTCCATTATAATTTAATGAAATGTATTGTGTTTGTATTAGGGCCATTAACACTTAGTACAAATATTGAAAGTTAGTGCATTTTACAGCCTGTATATTTACCTATTGGTAATAATTCTGTAAACTTTTCAGTCAGATTTTGCGAGGTAATAATAATGTAATGTGTTATTAAATTACTGTTTATTATCATTAATTGGCTGATTTTTTTGCTGTGACAATTGTGCATTTTCTGATATCTACATACTAGTATCCATTGGTTGGCTTCCCATCCAATCATACAGGCAATAGGAAAACAAGCTGCCACCCTGACCACATCCAGTCTTGGGGTGGCAGCTTGTTTTCCTATCACCTGTGTGATTGGATGTGAAGCCAACCAATTGGATACTAGTGTGTAGATATCAGAAAATGCACAATTGTCACAGCAAAGAAAATCAGCCAATTAATGACAATAAACAGTATTCTATTAACACATTACATTATTATTACCTTGCAAAATCTGACTAAAAAGTTTACAGAATTATTACCAATAGGTAAATATACAGGCTGTAAAATGCACTAATTTTCAATATTTGTACTAAGCGTTGATGGCTCTCTAATATAAACACAATCTATTGTAAGAAATTATAATAAAAAAGACACATTAACAATGGATTTTATTAAACAAAATACTTTGAGATATGCACATAATTTCTAAATATCAATAGTTGACGTCTAATAGCAATATTTTAATGCAATATTTACGTTTATTGTCTTTAATTTATTAATGATGATGAAAAATATGTATGCATTGAAGATAGTACTATAAAAACCAGTTTTTTGATGGAATTCAAACAAAATGTCAACAATCTATAACTTGATCAACAAATTAGAAGCACATCTGCAAAAGGTTGTTGAAATAGAAAGAAATATCAGGGAAATAGTGACAGGAAAGCTGGGTAACAAGGGCCAGACACTAATCCAATCAGAAAAAGATGCTCTGGATAAATTAGGAAATATTATAGATGAAAAGAGCAAAGAATCATTACTTAATCTATAGGGAACAATTTTATCAAGTCTGAAGTTCAACAACACGGCCTACAATTTGTGGGAGTTCTGGCAGGGGGCCAAAGAAAACTTAAGATCAAACTAATTGAAGGAACAGAAATTCAAAAGGAAATCAACACCAATGAAGAGGAAAACAATCAAATGGAAACAGATGAAAATGAAACACAATCAAGAAGCAGAAGCACTTCAAGAAATACAGAAGCTTTATCAAATGAAAACCAAGAAGAAACACAAGTAGCAAGAAATATAAGAAAAATAAGAAAAATTAAGCCTAGAAAAATTAACAAAGAGCATCCAACGCTCATGAAGTTCACCAAAGTGGCGCCTGTGGCTGAGGGGGCCACAGGGGAAATTATTAGTAAGTCTTTTTTTATTTTTTACTTATATTTATTTTAGTCATCACCAGGAATGGGGATGAGGTCGCGGAAGTGGCGGCTTATACACTGAGTTGGTTTTACAGGGGTTACCAGTCACTGTTGGCCCCTGTAAAATAAATAAATAAATAAATAAAAACCAAATAAATAAAATAATTCAACATAATATGAATAATTTTTTTAATATTGAAGCTCAAGATAGGGAATATTCACCACCTGCGGAGTGCTTGCCATGGATAAGGGAAGCATATGAACTAGGATCAAATATCAATATCAAAATCAAAGAAATGAATGAAATTCACAGGGATATAAAACTGAACTTTGATGAATACATATATGAAATCATTCAACAATTCCCCTTCACAAACATCAACAAATATGAAAAGAATTTAATAAAAACCAACTTTCAAATAGGTAATGAATATTTGAAATCTGCAATTTTTAATGAAGTTTTTAAGGCACTATCAAATAAAGTTGGGGATGCAGTCCTTGTGAATAATTTTAAGCCTTTATTAATATTATTTGCCAAGGCCTGGGGGGCTGATTCAAGTTGGGCGCCCCCTGGAACCCTCTTTAAGTTTAACCAAACATCCTATATTAATAGGCTAGTTCAAACATTCAAAAAATTACGCATGTTCTTGGAAAAGTATACCTCACAAAGAATCCACGTTGCAGTATATCTGGGAATCCTCCTCCACTGCATATTAAAAACTAACGTCAAAAGGTTGGAGGATGTACCTATTCAAATGGATATTTGCCGCGTGGCCCTCAACTTCCAGAAGACACCACGGGGATACAGGACAGTCAAACACGTCCTGTATGACTCATTTGCATTGGCAACACTATACAGGTACTACGTTCCCCCCCAAAAAAACCTACTAGTTGATTTGCTCACCCGCTGCCTTTTATCAAACAATCAGCAACCACCAGGGTACAGGGCGCCACCCCTCTAGCAATCACATCCAGGGTTATCCACCACGTACAGAAGAGTACGTGGATCCAATTAGATGCATTAGCTGAAAATTTAATTTTGGGGTATAATTCCCTGAAATAATCACATTCCCTTTGCAGTTAGCATCCCCCAATAAACATTTTCCCCTTGCAAATTATTTTTTTACTTTTTATATTATAATACTAATTTTTTTAATATTGTAATATATACTATTAAAATTTTTCTATAAAAATTTTAATATTACATATTTAAATATCAAAAAATTTAGTATCTAAAAGTTAATATTAAAATTTTAATAATACATATTACAATATTAAAATTTTTAATATCAAATATTTTGATATTGAATAAATCACAATTTAATAAAATTGTTATATTTCAACTATTTAAACTTTAATATTTAACTTTTAAGATTTATAATTATAACTTTACTTTTAATATTTTTATTTTTATTTTAAATTTTAGTATGTAAATTATAATATTAATATATCTAAATATATTACAAGACATTAGTTAAAGTTGCAACCACGTCAAATATTAAAAATAAGTTAAAAATATTTTTATTTATTAGCTTGTCAAGTACAGGTTTATTTATCACATAGATAAACATCGAGAATTGAATTTATCTGCATCATGCGGCCCGCTCCACTATTGTTCTAAACAAATGATTGTTTAGAACTTGAATTACCTTTCCCTTGTAATGTGATTTAGTAAAAATATTTGATATACTTGACCTGCGTCCTAAGTACTAATTAGTAAGCAATACATGAAAATCATTGGTGGTTGTGTTGTGTGGCTATAGTGGCACTGAAATAACACAGATCAGATGATGGCATGCAAGGTCCAATTTGAGGCTTAAAAAAGCCAAAGTACCATCAAAAAGTCACAATTATTTAAATAAACTAATTTATTTCTATCTTATTATAATTTATTTATTTGTTAGCGCAACAGTCAATATAATATTCAATGCATTAGAATAAAAATATTTGTCCTCATACCTATTATATTAATTTTACTTACCTTTTCTACGTATTCTTAAATGTCTATAATACATTCAAACGTCACATTATTATATATAAATAATAATTATTGAGTCCTAATAAAAACAAACTAAACAAAATTAAAACTAAATAAAACCCAGAGTGCCCATTTATCTGATTGGCTTGGAGGCCAGGGCTTTTGGGAGGAAGGATTCTGAGTGCTCATAAAAAGCCGCCATCACATTGGGTGGCATTGCAAATTGGCTGATCTCAAGAATATTGAAGAGATCCTCTGTGTCCTGAGGGAGGGCTTGTTTCACCTTATTCTTGATCCAATCAAACACCTCCTTGATTGGATTCAGAAATGGAGAATAAGGAAGAAGGAAGAGGAGTCTCATTGGGTAGTCTGCAAGGCAGTGGCTGACAGAGTGGCTGTTTTTGTCAATGGGGGGGATTCAGACACAACCAGATCCACTTTGTGGAGCCTGATATTATCAGGCACAACAACGTTGGTTGTGCCGCTATAATTTATCCAAAGGTACTCCTTGATGGCTCGGAGAAAATTGAGAAAGGTCCTGCTGTTATGGGAGCCTTTAATCATCTGATACTGGTCCAACCTGCAAGGACCAAGAAGCGCAACCATGTAATAGGTCTGGGAACAGACAGCTGCACAATGGGCTACATTGTCCTTGGACCCCTTCTCAACCCACCCATGCCTAGACCTGAGTGAGGAGGAAAACAACAATTCATCAATATAGAAGAACTGGACATTCCCAGTCTCCTTTAGTGCCAGATATGTCTTGGCATAAATGTGTCAATCCTCAATGGTCTTTTCACTGTTCCTATTGTACAGAGAAACTCTGAGCACCTTCCACAAGAAGCCCAAATCAACCATTGCTTTGTAAACAAGGGTTTTAGAAACAGAAAGCCCAAAATCTGTGGCAAGCATTGATTGGACAGCAAGTGTGTCCAGGTGGCAATCCTTGGCTACCCACTGCTTGATTGCATCAATATGAACAGGCTGAAAGAGTTTGGGCTGCTGCTTAGCCTTGGTGGATTTGGCAATTTGCCCGGTGTTGCCATACTTGGTGTTGATGTTGGCAATGTATCTGGCTGTGACACCAAATTGGGACACAATATCCCAAACCACCATTCCCCTGTTCAAGCAGTTGAGGAGAGCTTCACACTCACTATCTGTCAACTGACGCCAGCCCTTGGCAGGTACCACGGCATCCTGGCTACCAGGCTCAACACAGGGGACGGGGACCTTTGTGTAGCAGGTGGGATCACGCTTGCTCCCAGCAGCGCTATCAATGGTTGAATACACAGTAGGCGCAGATGGTTCCTCAGTGGTGGCCAATGGCTTATAGGTGGTGTCAAAGACGCAGGGGCAGGAAGTAGCAACTCTTGGATCAAGAGTGCAGGCTGGGTGACAACTGGGTAAACAGTGGAGGTGTAAGTAACCTCAGTGTTCCCAGTGTTGCAAATTTTTTGATTACTCCCTCTTGGGATATTGACACCCAATGTAAATCACCAAGCGGCTCACCAAGTGGTTCACTTCCCAGTCAATAAACCAGTGGTACCATTATCAGTTAACCATCTATGACAGGGATCTCTCAATCCAGGTCCTAAATGGAACACAACATGATTAAGCCTTGTGACTTAAGAGAACCATTACTCAGATAAGCCCCATGACCTCCATGACGTACATGGACAACATGTGGCTTATCATGATACTATATATTAACCTATATTCATATTCAATAAAGTACATTCTCTTCTTAATTTTCCCCTTTATTTTGTTTATTATACTTCCCAGAAGTATAAAATTGACAGTGGTAGCACAGGTAGGTTATCCATACCTACCCAACTCAAAGGAAAAATTCCTCCCAAGAAAAGAACCCAAGCAATGTCACTCCCTAACAGTTGGAGAGATTACAAAGTAGGACAAGACGTCCCCCAGGCCTTGTTATCTACAATAATCTCCTTGTACCCATCAACCAGTACAATGCTCTTAAAACCCACAAACTGTTCCCTACCATGCCAGCCACAACAGCCCTAGCAACCTAAGATACCCAATATAGTGTTTCAGCGTTTACGTACCACTGATATTGGCGCCTTTGCAGGACTATGCCGTGAGAACGCCTTGCTTTGGATCAACAGCACCAAGAGCAAGTTTAAACAAGTGGAGTACTCCAAAAAGACTTTGGGTCAGTGAGATTGCCCTCCACGTCACAGGGACTGCCTCGCAGTTTGTTACCAAATGGCTGGCTCAACATCCTGACTAGAAGAAAAACTGGGAAATGTTCAAAGCTGCATTCCTCAAGAAATTCTCCATGAAGGATTCAGACGTGGTGATTATGATTAAACTCTGAATCTTCAAAATGACAGGAACCATCAAGGAATACATTGCCACATACAAAGGACTACGTGACAGTGAACCCAACACCATCAACTTTGATGAACCTGGGTCACATCTGGACTTCTACAATGGCCTCCCTACCCATTTTAGACGCCAGTTTGACATGACCTGATGCAATAACCTCAAGGATGTATTCTTAGAGGAAAAACATGCAGCTCAGAAGTCTGACAATCTACACGCCTCCAACAAACGCAAGAAAACCCCTGCAGTTAAGAGAGAGACTTGCCCCAATAAAAAAAACCAAGCCACCAGTACCCAACCTCAACACAGGAATTGCACTGCACAAGCCAACCAGGATAGCACCAAAGATACCAACATGAGGGAAAAGCTCAGGGGAGTGCCTAGGCAAGCCACCCTCCCCCTCTTCACAAGACTTGTACAGAGAACAGGACGTGGACTCAATCACCATGATCCAGGTTCCCTCCAGCAATCCTCTACTCTTTGCCGCCCAATCTGGAAATAAACTCCTTACCTATCCTTTCTGTTTTTGCAGATACCAGGGCACAGCACTATTTGACACTGCAGCCAACCAATTGCTTATTAACAAGAGTTTTGCAGACCTCATGAAATTACCTACCATTCAAAGTAACATCAAGAGAGTCATCATGGCAGACAACCACAGCACACCAGTTATCCATGAGATCAGACCTTTCCAGGCCTAAATTAGAGACGTTCAAACAACAATTAGTGGTCCCATCATTCCAATCCACAAATAAAATGTCATACTTGGATTAGATTGGATGCAAAAGACAAAGCCTCACATAGACTGGGACAGTGCCACCCTCACAATCCAGAGAGGAGAAGTCCACCATCACGTGTACCCAACACATCTTGACACCCTCATGAGGGACCACATATTTGTAAAGATCATGGAAACAGAGAAAGAAACTGACATCAGAAAAATTGATTGGAGCACATGTACATATGAAGTCATTCACTTCAAAAACACAGAAATCCAACGCAAGCAGAACCCTATTAGAGACCAGTTAGTCAATGAATTTCCCTCTGTGTTCCAAGAATCACTATCTGGGCTGCCCCCTGACTGGGGTATACAACATGAGATCAAACTGAAAGGTAGTGTGCCTAAAGCATGACCCATCTACTGCCTCACACCACAAGAAGACAACACCCTGAAAGCTTACCTTGACAAAGCACTCAAGATAGGCCTCATTAGACCTTCAAAGTCACCCTTTGGTGCTGCTGTCTTCTTTATAGCAATGAAAGATGGAGGCCTCTGCCTGGTCATAGACTAATGGGCCCTCAACAAGGTCACAATAAAGAACAGGTATCCCCTGCCCCTAATTGATGACCTTTCTGATGTCCTGGGGGGTCCCAAATCTTCACAAAAATTGATTTGATAGCAGGATATCACCAAATTTGCGTGAAACCTGAAGACATTCCAAAGACCGCATTTCAAACTAAATACAGGTCCTTTGAATGTGTTGTGCTCAATTTTGGCATGACAAAGGCTTTCAGCACCTTTGTAACCTTCATGAACAAAGTATTTAAGGAACACATTGGGAAAAGAGCAATCATCTACCTGGACGACATCATCATTTACAGTCCCAACCTACAGCAACACTGGGAAGACATCCACGCAGTCCTCTGTACCCTGCAGGAAAAAACAACTAATTGCCAAACTGTCCAAATGCAAGTTCTTCTCAACTGAACTCACCTTCCTTGGTCAGGTCATTAGCAAAGACAGCATCAAGCCTGTTCCAGACAAAATACGCGCCATAACAGAAATGCCAGCCCCAAGGAACAAGAGCAAACTCCGCACTTTCCTTGGAATGGTAGCCTATGTACGCAGGTTCATCCCTGAATGGGGCACCCTAACAGCTCCCCTATCAGCAATCACTGGGAAAACAACCAAGTTTGTCTGGACACCTTTACAAGATCAACATTTCTGCCAACTGAAGGAATGCATGGTCACTGCCCCCATCTTGCAATACCCAAACCGTGAGGGCATCTATGAGCTGGAAACCAACACCTCTGATTATGCCATGGGAGGAGTCCTCTGTATCCAAACGGCCCAGAAAGACTTCCTTCCCATGGTATATGAATCCAGGAAGGTATTGGACGGCAAATAAAGATACCCTATACACAACAAGGAGCTGGTTGCCATCATACACTGCCTCATGAAATGGCAATGTTATCTAGAAGGAGCCCAGACATTCAAGGTACTCACCAACCACAAGTCATTAGTATTCTTTAAAACACAAGAACACCTGTCAAGAAGACAAACTGAATGGATGAGTCTCATACAGAGATACCCCATGCAAACTGAATACAAGCCAGGCAGAGAGATGCTTACTGCAGACACCCTATCAAGGCTATACAATAAACACATTCTCCGCACCAATGGCAACCCTGACTGGCCCATGTTAATCATGGGGAATCTCTAGGAAGGGTTCCCACCTGGCACACCAATGGACATCCAAGAGAAAGTCTTCAATAACAAACATCTGTTCAAAAATGTATATGGTACCCTTCACTGAATCCTTCCAAATGGTGACACTGTACCCTATGTCCTGTTAACACAAAAGATTGACACAATCCTCTGTTATCACAGAGACTTGGGACACACCTGTAGCAGAAACTTGCATGATTATCTCAAGACCCGCTACTGTAGGCCCAATATGCTAGATGATATCAGAAAAGTACTAGAACAATGTGAGGTCTGTGAAAAGTAAGCCCAAATCAAAGCTCCACCCAAGTCAGTAGTACCTGTATCCATCACACAGCCTTTAAGGTATGGTTGTTAGATATTGTGGGACCTATGCCTGGTGAAAGCAAAGGCAAGAAGTAAATCATCACAGCCATTAACTATGCAACCAGATGGCTGTAGCACAAGCCACAAAAGAGCACAAAGGCAATGACGTGAGACAATTCATTGGCAAAGAAATCATAGCTAATTTTGGAAAGCCTGATCTCTTAATCACAGATGGAGGCACTGAACTTAAAGCTATTGACACCAATATCTATCTTGCCAAAAATGGAGTAAAGCACATCACAGCCAGCCCATATCACCCACAAGCAAATGGACGTGTAGAACAACTAAACGGCTCTCCAGTGGAAGCCCTCAGTAAGTTGCCTGCCAAAAATCCAAAAGCCTGGGTTGATATGAAACTAACCGCCCTTATTATCTGAAGAACACAAGTCAACTGCAATACAGGCAAAAGCCCTTATGAATTTGTCTATGGCCAAAAACCTTCACTTGTCGGTACAACCACGGGGCCACAACTGCCACTTCTAAAGAAGATACCAGACAGCAATGAACCAAAATTACTACAAGCCAGAAAGGACCAAGAGACAATGGAACAACAAAGGGTTCAGCGGGAAGAAATCCATTACAACAAGAAAGGTTCCAAATCAGAGGTAGATCTGGGTTGCCAACCACAACCAACACAAATTAGACCCAGGGTTACATGGACCAGCCATTATCATGGAAGTGAAGCCCAATAACACCTAACTCATCAAAAAGATTGGAGCCTGAACTGAACTAAAATGTATGCATCATGATTGACTTTGTTTGTGTAAGGCAAGAGCAGCCCAATAAAATTCAAGACTCCCTGTGCCTAACGCCAAGCTGGATCAGTACCAAGCCTGTATACCAGATACCCTCAAAAGATTCCCAAGGCTTCGCCTTCCAGCACCCCAGGGGGAGATGTTGCAACATCTTTGATTACTCCCTCTCAGGGAATTAACACCCCGAGTAAATCACCAAGCAGCTCATCAAGTGGTTTGCTTCCCAGTCAATAAACCAGAGGTACCATTATCAGTTAACCATCTATGACAGGGATCTCTCAATCCAGGTCCTAAATGGAACACAACTTGATTAAGCCTTGTGACTCAAGAGGAACATTACTCAGATAAGCCCCATGACCTCCATGACGTACATGGACAACATGTGGCTTATCATGATACTATATATTAACCTATATTCATATTCAATAAAGTATCATTATCTTTATTTTCCCCTTTATTTTGTTTATTATACTTCCCAGAAGTATAAACTTGACACTGGTGACCCTGGTGTAGGAGACTTTGGTAGCAGGCCTTGAAAGTGGCTTCTGCCTGGGATTCAAGCTGGTAGTTCTGGCTTGGGATGCAGGAGGTGGTTGGCTGGCGCTGACACCTTGGGAGGCCTGTTTATTGGCATGAATCCCCTCAAGTTGAGTTCTGCGTCTGTTCTTGGACCCTCTGGGACGCCCTTGTGGACAGGCTGCCCCACAGGCTGGTGCAGGAGCGGGTTGAAAATGCAATCGACAGTCCATAAAAATAAAATAAAAAATATTTTTTAGAGTAAATATATATTTATTTGGATTTATTGGTTTAGTTGTGGGTAGTTATTTTCTCTTGAGTTAGCCTTGAATAGTAACAGATTTCTATATCTGTGATTTGAAGTGTATAATATTGTATCCTTTCCAGTTTTGGATGATTTTAAAGTTTAATCACTTTTTATGTCTAATTATGGTTATTGACATTGAATTTTTAGTTTGATTTTATGCAGAGTGGAGCTTCTTTATTTGGGTTGATTTGTCCTAGTTTCTTACTGTGCATTCAATTTGGATTCCAGTTCCCGCAATTGTTATTTGAGTTTACTAGTGGTATTCAAAAGTAATTTGAAGTTTGGTTTATGGATTTGACAATCCTGCAATTTCAAAAAACATAGTAAACTTAATGAAAATGGTTGATGGATTTGAACGCTTCAAAGCTGATTCCAGTTAATTCATTTTGTCCATTGAAAATATGCAGTTTGACTTGAACTTTGCAAAGTGTCTATGAGTTCCCACATTATAAATATTTAAATAAATACTCAAAAAATCAATTTAATTTAAAAAAGGCCATCCTGCAAAAGTGATTCAAAATTGGACCAAGGATTTGACAATCCTGCATTTTTACGTTCAGGTTCTGAATTTACAGTACGTTTGTAGAAGTACTTTCAAAAGACCTTCCAAAAACTTATGATTAGACACAAAAGGTGTCATAGAGTTAACTAGTCCTAAACAAACTATATAGAGCAAAGTATTAAATAAAGATTTGTTTTTACCAAAGGTATATCTACGTCAGGATATTCCCCATGGGAATTTCTCAACATAAAACTAGTCAAGTTATCCCTAATGTTAAAAAATGGTGACAACAAGCTAATTTCTTGTTGTCTAGCTATCTCCATTCTAATTATGCTAGCTGTTTTATCTCTGGAAGGTAATTTAGACCTAACAAAGTATTAATTTACTATAAAACTAAGTGCTTTTTTAAAAAGATGATAATCTAAGTAAATTTTGAAGTTAGAATTTGAAGATTTTAAAAGAAAAAAAATAAAGAGTGAAGATAAAACCTGTGACAGTGATTGGGGAAAACCACTTAGAATTTCAGCTTAAAAAGCTTACTCTTCTGGTGTCTTTATTTATAGGCACAAAAAACCAAGTCTTGGGGAAGATCTGCAGAGAAACACAGGGTATTTTCCAGAACAGACTGGTGTAATGAGGCAGGAGAAAAGCACATGGTGGTGGGGAAACTGCTGGTAACAAGCCAAAGATCTGCATAAACAGGGGAGGAGAACGGCAGTTGTGTAAGCAAGATAATAAAACAAAGAAAACTATTTTAAAATAAAAATAATACAGAGAAATGAATTGTCTGCATGCACGCAAGAACAAAAGCAAAAGCGAGCCCAAAAGAGAGCAAAAATGCTAGGTAAGTTTGATTAAAAAACTAATAATATCTACTTGAACTTTAATTTGAAATCAAATTTTTAACTTGAATTCAAGGCCTGCCCTTTGGGGAAGGGCACAACAATTCCCCAAGGATTTGATATCTTCCCAACAACAGATTAAAGCAATGTAGAAAGGTATAGGCGCATAGATACACAAGCAAGGAGGCGGAAGCAAAAGCAGAGGAAAGCCTAGTGGGAGCAAGATTGGAGGATGCAGTCTGAGCTTTCTGTTTAGTGGGAGGGTTCAAGGAGAACAAGGATGCATTATAAAATTTACCTGGTACAACTGGTGCCTATTTTCTATTATCATAGAATTTTGTGCTAGTCCTAGATCCTGGGGGAGTTTCCATTTGCACAGTATAATTTACTATTGTACACAACAATAATAGAATAATCCTCTTTTAACCTATTTCCCCAAGGAGGGGAAGGGTGTGGTGGTTTCAAGGAAGTTCTAAGAGTCTTACAAAAAATAAAGGAGGTATAATATTCAAATTCTTTATTAATTGAGCATTTGTCATGAGCAAGGCTCAAGATCTTATTTAGAATAGAGTCTGGGGAGATTGGGGAAGGGAATTTAAACTAATACATAACAGTAAAAATAGAAAAAGTTACACTTCAATTTCAAACATCTGATTAAACTCTTAAAGTTTCAACAGAGATCAAACTTACTCCTACTGGTTTGATAGGTATACTGGTGTTTAATTTAGACTATAATTAAATTATAGAGTTTCAAAATACTTATTAGTATCTTTAAAAAGAACTTTGATAGTTTACAGAGCTTGTTAACTTCTGTAGGCGTTGGTCAACGTCATCTGTGTAATTCACCTTTTTTGATTAGCTGCAGGTAGTTGTCTGGAGGTATTTTTTGAAATTTCTTTATTGAATAAGGACTCTAATTCAACTTTAGAGAGTTGAAAAATCACCTGGAAGTTCTCAGGTTTGAATTTCAAGTCAAAATTCAAAGACAATTCATTACTATTATTGTAATTTAGCTTATTGACTTTTATTATTCATGTATATCAAAAATCAGTACTTAATCTACTATTTTTGGTACTAAGTAAAGAAATTTAAAGCTTCCCATTATCACCAGCTATTGTTAGAGAATTATTGTTGGGATCATCATAAATGATGGTCCTGAAAGTCTCAATCATACATGAAGCGCCGTTGCGCCACCCAAAAAAACTCCAGGCGCTGTCTTGCAAATATTTTAAGAGCCAAAGTGCTGCCTTACTTTTACATCAGGCATTGCAGCAGCCCCAGATTCAAATCCTGCAAAATGTTAATCTCTTAATTAATCATATTTATAAGCACTAGTCTCAAAAGGATAATAAAAAATATATTTTATATCAGTAGTAGATTTATGATTGTAATGACAAAATACACACAATAAAAAGCAGTGGCATAGTACCTGGAACTTTTACTAGTGTTGCAACCAAGTTTCCCCCCTTTCCTGCCAACATATCTTACAATACATAGGGGGTGCTCAATGAACGGCCCCTTGACATATCTAATGACATGAACCAATCTGATGGCAATATTGAACTGCAGGCACTTTCTTCTAATTAGGAGTGTTACCAATTCAACTTGCTGATTCCTGCACAAGTTATCCTTGGCTTCAAACCTTATATGGAACACTGTCATGAATGACATTTTAAAACTTGTATTGAAAAACCAAGAGTCAAACCCCAGTTCCCTGAAGGCGGATCAAACCCTCTAGGACAGACCAAGACCGCCAATCTGTTAAATCACAGGCTCAAATTGTTAAATTACCCTGCAACCTGCCGGCCTGCTACAGAGAACTCCCTGAATAGTTACCAGTCTGCCGCCAAACTGGTGCCAATGAAGACCCACACCTGCAAAGGAGATGTAACCTGGCTAACAGAGGTTGGGAAGGACCTACTGCCAACCTGCCCAACGCCAATACTGAAGTCTTGAAACCATTATTGGAAACCCTGGAATTAAACCCTGACCCTCCAAAGACTACTTGAGTCATACAAAGTGGATGGGAGACCGCCCACTTGTTAAATTGCAAGCCTGAGTTAACAAGTTACTCCGAGACCCGCCAGTCTCCCAAGGACAATTCCCCAAATGGTCACTAGATTGATACCAACCTTGATCCACCAAAGATCTAAACCTATGCAGAGGTTACAGCTTGCCTTAAGGAGGTTAAAACAAAACCTATTTTTAACTCTGCCAATGACCACCAGCAGCTGCCAGCAGCTGCCAGCCTTCCGTCCAGAAGTGGTAGTACAATTGAACTACTCAGGTGACATAGTGAACAGTGGCAGCAGAACAAAGCATTGCCATTTCTATTTTCCAGAACAGGCACAACCTGGATCTGCCGCCCTCAAGACTCTAAGCCAAGATCTATGCCCCGCCAGTGCCTTGTCTGCAAACCTGAACCCTGCAAAAATCAAAGAAGCAAAGTCCCATGGTATAAAAACCCCACAGTATGGTGAAGACCACATTGTCATTTTTGATAATAAATTTTTATGAACCTTTGATTCAAACAAATCTTACCCTATCTAGTCTTAGTTATCTTCCATCTTAATTCTGGTCAGGTAGACTACCAGGCTGCTGCCCCCTCCAGAGACCAACCTGCCAAACCGCCCCAGGCATTATACCGTCCCCCAGGATCCCCCTTTAGACCTGTGCACTTTACTGAATACCCCCCCAACCTGGCCTATTCCAAGTACAGCTTGGAAAAATTCTCATTGTTGACTCCTTGGCAAAGACTAGAAGTACCAACTACGTAGGACGCAAAGGAAAAAGGATCAAGATACCGCCCTTATTGTTCAAATACAAGTACAACTACCTACTAGCGTACTTTGTTCCCATGACTCTGCCCTTAACCCCTAGACCAGACCGCCCACTGGAACCCCCTTCCACCACTGAGACCACCTCTACCCAACTGTTTGGAGTACTTTATATTACTTTGACAGGGTTGGTGGATTCCATGGTCCCCAACTCCGGACCCTGGTCCTTGCTCAGACAATCTGCCTCTTACATTATCAAGTTAGCACCCATTCTATGGTGGGCCTTATCCCGCCGGCTTGGCTGCACCTCACCCCAAGCTGCCCAATTCCTCTGCCTATGAATGGCTCCCTGACAAACACGCCACTAGACACCCCCTGTGGCCTTGTGGCTTTCCCCATCTAGTATATTAATCACAATATTCTACAATAAAAAACACCTTATTATATTATTTTCTGTCCTTTCTATTGGACTGTTGTCTTCCCCAATCAAATACTAAACTCTAATTGGTTCAGTTGCAACAGTGGTAGCAGCGGTAGGTTGACATCTTACCCAAAAGAAAAATCCCCCCCAAGAAAGGTCAGAGTACAGGCTGTAGGGCTACTCCCCATCAAGAAACATTCCTTCCAATCCCTAAGGGAGACATCCCCGAGAGATATGTTATTTACCAAGACCAGTTGGTGCTCACAAGCGTGTACAATTGACTCTGCCTTGGACAGTGCAACAAAAGTGTCACCCCACCCCAATCAGACCTTTCTCAATGCATGCTAAATCTCTAACTTGAGTCTTTTGAAGGTGGTGTTGAGGGAGCTGACATTGTCAGTTGGCTCCACTCTACCAAGACCCACCTTTGTATCTGTCAGGTGCCTGAGCCCATGTGGGTTGCTACTGCACTGGGTGTCTTACAGGGACTGCTGCAGTGTGGTTTACCAACTGGGCCAGCCAAGAAATAGATGTCACTTGAGCACCCTTCAGGGACACCGCAAAATCCTGCTACAGTGAAACCTTTTCGCCTATTGTGATGGGAACTCCCCTCCTAGCCATTAAATAAACCAGGTTGTCCCTGAATACCTCACAGCTTGGCAACAAGCTTTTGCCTGCGCCTCAGAAGCTGTCACCAACAGGATGCTATGCTCCTTACTCTAATAGTCAATGGACTCAACCCCTATATCTGCAAGTGGGTTCCTGTGGGGCGCTGTACCTCCATTGTCAACTGCTACAAGGCCATTGTGGAGGCCAATAACCAGTCTTCAAGGGCAAGTGCCTAAAGTCAAATTGTGGAGATCAAAATCTCCAAATCAATGGATTTTTTTGATCTCTGCACTTTTTTCAATAAAAAGTTTCAAAAAATTTAATTTTTTCTCTTAGATTTGACTTTTTTTAAAATGTTTTTACTAGTAGCTAAAATCAAAAAACCAAGTTTGAAGTGCCTAAATTGATGCAATTTAAAACACCTTAATTTAATTTGGCTTTTAAAATAGAGTTTATTTACCCCTTTGAATAGAGGGGACAAAATTGAAAGTGAAAAAATTGAAGTGCAAAAAAATCTTCAATTTAATATTTGACAAATCAAAAATTTAAAAAATATTTAATTTTTTATATGTAAAAAAAGAAATCAAGAGCTAAAAAAGCTTTTTTAACTTAAGGCAAATTTCTGAATTTTTTTTGTTCAAATCTTCATATAAAATAGTATTATAAGCTCTTTTTTTTAAAAAAAATAAAATTTTGTCTCATAAAAATTTCTTTAAAAATTTACATATAGTTTCTTAATGGGTGCAGAAATCACAAAGTAGTCAAATCAAAATCCAAAAAGGTACCAAAAACTAAGACACTTAATATTAATTTTTTTTCAAAAAATTAATATTTCATTCATTATGTTTTATTGAGTTCCTCAAATCAAAAGTGAGGAAATCAAAAATTGACTTTTTAGATTTAGTCACACTTTATTAAGCTTATAAAATTTTAAATAATTAATAAAAACTTTTGAAATTCCTCATGTAGATTCCTTAAGACCTGATATTTAAATATAAATAAAAATAAATGAAGTTTTTTTTGGTATTTTTTTATTTTATTACAATATTAATAAATTGGTGTGTTTTGGAGGCAATTTCAAAAAATATTAAATTGATATAATATTGTACTATGTTTCCCTATGTTATTTCAGGGGACAAAATCAAAGTGCACAAAGCAAAGTGCAGAAATTGAAGTGCCTAAATTAAAGTGCAATAAGCTCTTGGTTTTTTTGAAGGTTTCTCTTTTAAAATTTCTCCTTTCCCACTTCTCCTTTTCACCTCTCATTCCTCCTCAAAAAAGAAGTTTGTTGGGCCCCTTGGTAGCCAGGGGCCAAAAAACTTTTAAAAAATTACTGCATCATCAAGAGGGTGGATTATATAAAATCTGATACCAAGTAGAAAAAGCTTTCTTTTTTCTTCTTTTCTCCTTTTCTCTTCTCCTTTTCTTACCCTCAATTATCTTATACTATCCTCTGTCCATTCTTATCCTTGATTATCTTCTATTATTCTCTCTCCATTATTACCCTCAACTATCTTCTACTATATCTTTTACTATATGTATTAGAGTAAAATAAGATGTATAAGATGATTCTCTTTGATATACAACTTTGAACTATCTATATCATCTTTTGATAAAGTACTGTCTTTTTTAACACAAAAATATTCAAGTCTTAATTTTATGATATGTAAGTGGCAGATTCTTGATATCTTTGAATATTGTGACTTATTATAAATAAGTTATAAGACTATATCTTTTATTAAGTATAAAGTTGCATAGTATAGATTTAATAAGAAAGTAATGTACTTTATATTATTTTTATGATAGACTTCTATAATTTTTATCATTGAAATAAGATCACTAATAAACCAAAATACCTAAAATCATATGCTTGTATCTTGCAGGAAAAATCCTTTATTTTGCTTATACTGAACTATTATTATAGCTTTACATAAGCTGGAAATTAATTTAACCTTTTTTTATTAAACTTATAGTTTATAAAGCAGTTTTTTTGTTTAGTTTCATATCTTATATTCATCTTAAATACAGTTACATATGAATTCTAGTCTAATTTTTCTTTTGAAAATAAAATAAACTTTCTTTTAAAAACAGCTAATTTAAGCATATTTTTATTATTCCTCATATATTTTTATTGCAGAAATAAATTCTTTGGTCCAATTCAGTCTAGAAAAGCTTTTAAAATATATATGTTTATATTATGAACTTTATTTTATTCTGCTTCAGAGTTAACCTCCAGAAAATCAATTTTTGCACTTTTATCTTTGATATTTTCAATTTTTGCAGCCTTTATAGTGTTTCAATTTTTGCACTTTTGACCTTAGGAACTTTGACCTAAGGACCTTGCCTGTCTTCAATAGGCTTCCACAGGACCAGTGACGCACCACCCCAGTCTTGTCCCACACCTGGCAGTGCCCACAATAAGGTTGGCCGCTGCCAGTCCTGCCAACAAGAGAATGGGGCCAAGCGTCCCTGTGAGGGGGGACTCCAATTAGCGTAAATTGAGGATCAGGGAAAAGCCTGGGGGTTGTAGATACAAGAGGTTCTGTAACCCCACTTGACCCTCACTCTCAATCTCTCCTTGCAAAGAGCCCTTGTGATTACAATGTGCATGATGTTGAAACTCTTGACGTATTCCAAGTTCATAGCAATGATCCTGTGCTCCAAGCAAGCCACTCTTCAAATAAAGTAACCCACTTGGACTATCCCTCCTGTTTCTGTGAGAACACCCACAAACTTTTGGTAGACACTGGGGCCAATCACACTATGGTTGACTAGGTGTTCACAGATTCTCACCAGCTGGACCAAGTGCCCAGCCAATTCAAGACAGTACAAGCAGCTGACTCCCATAGAGTGTCAATTACCCACAAGACAGTACCCTTCTCTGTAAGGATGGGGAACATCCAGGTTAAGCTCTCTGGACCAATCATGGCAGGGCTCAGCCACAACATCATTGCTGGTCTCAACTGACTGTGGCACAACTGTCCATATATTGACTGGGATACATCTGTGATCACCCTTAATAGAAATGGGGTGTGCTTCCAGATTTATCCTATTGAAAACAGCAAGTTAATTCATGATACTGTTTTTTCAGAATCACAGCAACAGGTACGTAGGATTTCAAGGGGGAAATAGACTTTAACCAATACTCAGTCAAAGTTATCTGCACTGAACCACTTGTGGCCTCCCCCTTGACCACTCCACCTCTACCAGCACTTGCTGCACTCCTCAAGGAATACAAGGACGTCTTCAGTAAAGCACTGGACCAATTTCGCCCTCCCTGGGAGATACAAAATGCTGTGCAACTACAAGGGTCACTTCCCAAGGCACGCCCCCTTTACTGTCTAATGCCCAAGGTTTACAAGACTCTCTAACAACCCTTGTAGACACACTTGACAAGGGCTATATCCGCCTCTCTCTTGCCCTACGGGGCTACATTCTTCTTTGTAGCCAAGAAGAACGGGTCCCTTTTCTTGGTAACCAATTACTGCGCCCTAAACAAGGTGACTTTCAAGAACAAATACCCCTGCTGTTAATTGACAACCTGTTTGACACGCTTGCAGGTGCAAAGGTCTTCAGCAAGGTTGGTCTCACCGCAGGGTACAACCAGCTCCACATTGCACCAGGAGATGAGGAAAAAACTACCTTCTGCACACACTACAGGTTGTTTGAGTGTTGTTTCATGAACTTTGGGATGATCAACACTCCCTCCACCTTTTCCATGTTGATGAACAAAGCATTTGAGGATTTGATTGGAAAATGTGTTACTGTGTACCTTAACAACATTATTGTCTTCAGTCAATATCAAACCACATATCTCTAACATTTCTGTACCGTCCTCAACACCCTTTGTAAAAACCAGCTGAAGGCCAAGCCTTCTAAATGCGGATTCCTCAAGTCAGAGCTCCTATTTCTTGGGCACATCATCTCTTCCCAGGGGATAAAGCCCAACCCTGCCAAAATCACAGCAATCACCAGTATGCCACCTCCCACTGATGTGGGCCAGGTGCAGAGATTCTTAGGCATAGTTGCCTATATGAACAAGTTCATTACCAACTGTGGAAAACTGATTGCACCTCTCACTGAGCTCATAAACACAAAACAGCGCTTTCACTGGACCCCTTCCAGAGATCAAGCCTTTGAGACAAGGAAACAGAGACTTACAACTTCACCTTTATTGCAATTCCTCAATCAGAACTTTCATTACAAGCTCAATACTGATGCCTCTGACAGGGCCATAGGGGGTGTGCTACAAGTTGTTACTGATGAGGGTTTCTTCCTCCCTTAGCTTATGAATCCAGGAAGCTCACTGACTCAGAGCAACACTACCCCATATATGACAAGGAGTTAGCAGCAATTGTGCACTGAGTCAAAAAATGGTGTTGTTACCTGGAAGAAGCCACCTTTCCACCCTGCGTCCTGACAGATCACAAGTTGCTCCAGTACTTCAATATACATTCCCATTTGACACAATGTCAGGCAAGCTGAGTTGGCGCCTGTCCCCCTACCAACTATGCATCAAATATAAGCCAGGAAAGAAACTTGTCATGGCTGATGCCCTTTCCAGGCTATATATAATGTCCATCACAGGGAACAACAGCCTAGATCCAGACTGGCCAATGTTGTATTTGTGTCCTGAAACAATTGCTACAAAGGCCTTAATTACACAAAAAATTATAGGTCAAAGGATAATGAAAGCCAGTTCACCATTGATGTTGGCAACGTCTGTTGCCAGGCAGAGACTGGTGAGAAGACACTGTATATCCCCACCACCCAGCAAGGAGATAACATCCTACATTATCACCACACCTTGGGACACATCAGAGGACGTAAACCCTTTGAAATAATGAAGCGCAAGGTTTGGTGGCCTCAGATGCGCCAGGACATTCTGGACCTCTTTGAAACTTGTGTGCTGTGTGAGAAGAACACGTCAAAGCCTACGCCCCCAAGTCTTTTCTGTCCATCAAAGCCATTGAATCATTTGAGCAGTGGGCCCTCAACATTGTTGAACCTCTCCCCAAAGATAGTCTAGGCAAGAAGTTTATCATTACAGCTATTGATTACTTCACCTGTTGGCCAGTAGCATGGATGACCACTAACCACACTTCCACCACCATCACCTGCTTCATTGGCAAAGAAATTGTAGCCTGTTTTGAACAATCTAATTGTCTCATCAAGGATGATTGACCCAAACTTATGGGGCACATTATGAAGGTGTACTGCGCCAAGAATACCCTCCAAAGAATAGTCACAACTCCCTACTATACTCAAGCCAATGGACACGTAGAGTGTCTAAATACTTCACTAGTCCAACTGATTGCCAAGCTCTCAAAGGATCATCCTAACACTGCGTGGAATGAACACCTGCCCACTGCTCTACTTGTCTTACAAGCAAGAATCAATAGGGGCACCAGGTTCAGCCCCAGCGCTCTGGCCTTTGAAACATCTGACAGCTTGACAGGGGTGGAACAGGGGAAACTACAATCCACGGTTCCAAGGAAATATCCCCTGATAACTACCCCCTCCCTGAGCCAGTGGCGTGCCAAAGCCTAAGACACTGAACACAAGCAGATTGAGGGAGGGACAAAACACCTTGAGGCAAGATACACCGTAAGTGATCTTGTATATGCTCTCAACCCCAATTCAGCCAAACAAGACTGCAATCACCTTCAGCCCTTCAAGGTAGCTGCAGTCTATGACAAACACACCTATCAACTTGAAGATGCCCAAGGAAACACCAAAAAGCTTCACCACAATTGCTTGCGCCCCTGCCACCCATCCCCACACAAAGGTTAGTTGTGCAGACCTTCCCAGATATTCCGCAGACTCCAATCCTGGTGTCTGACAACAAGCAGGGGGCAAGGTGGTGTTGCAACCAAGTTTCCCCCCTCACCTGCCAATGTATCTTACAATACACAGGGGCACTTGATGAACCGCCTCTTGATGTATCTAACAGCATGAACCAATCTGATGACAATATCAAACTGCAGGAACTTTCTCCTAATTAGGAGTGCTGCCAATTTGACCTGGCTGATACCTGCTTGAGTTATTCTTTTGCTTAAAACCTTACATGGCTATGTCACTATGCCACCCCCTGTGGCCTTGTGGCTTTCCCCATCTAGTATATTAATCACAATATTCTACAATAAACAACACCTTATTCTATTCATTTCTGCCCTTTCTATTGGACTGTTGCCTTCACCAATCAAATACTGAACTCTGATTGGTTCAGTTGCAACACTAATTGACGCTGCAGCCCCTAGGCTTTTACCAAAAGGGCACTGTGGCTATCATCTTTGGTTTTTTGTCATTACAATCATTCTTTTATGTGATAAATCCAAGCTTTTCTCTTATTAATTGGGAATAAATTACGGTATTGATTTAAGGCCCTATATAATAAATTAGCCCAAATTGGCACCACTTTGATAGTACTACCCCATGTAACACAGCCATTATGAAAAACCACACTTCATATGCTAGCTTTGTTCCTTATCATAGTATGTACTTTGTTATTTGGGTTTCAATAATACAATGTTTACTAGTGATTTTATTAATAATGAGGGTGTTTCTGTTGTCCAAAAATATGCCCATTACAAAATCTACTAAGCTTCTAAGCGTTCATGTCAGAAATTGCGCCATTAATGCTATTTCAATATGGCCTTCAAATAATGATATATGCAAAGATTTGACTGGTTTCACTTTCAAGTTTGGGAATTCCTTGCCTTCCGTAAATGGGTCTGTACCAATATCTACCCATTCCAGAATACCATACCTTCCCTTGTCTGATCCTGGTATGATCTCACCCCAACGTGACCCCCTATGCCACTCTGTCTACCTAATTAGTGATCATTGTCCCTTGTCTACATTTTAAGTATAATCATTTCTCCTAATAAAGACAAGTTTATCCACATTTGCTCTGGCTTTAATATTATTCAAGCTTTTTCCTTTCCTTTTTGCCAAAATGAAATCCATATCTTGTATTCCAGGAAATTAAGTTATGTGCCCTTAATTTTTCCCTGAAGGCTAACCCAAGGCTAGCTTTGAACCTCAAATCTTTTTTATAAAGATTTCTAGTTGTGTCCTCCTGGATGTTGTCCCCAGGAGCCAAACATGACAGTCCATTAGGAGTGACGCCCACCAATGCAGCACTAAGAACTAAAAAAATTTAACATATAATGTCATAGAACAATATATAAAACATACATCACAAATTGACTGTTTCCAATTTTAGAAAGTTCAATTCAGCGCCAAATTTCACTTAAATAAAAAATATAAGAAAATATCTGAAACTTACATATACATATTTTTTGATCTCCTCTAAACAACTGGGTACTTTTTAATCCCAGTTGTATAAACTAGTTTTAAAGATATTCAAGTTTACTCTTTGACCTATTTGAGGTAGTTCCACCATGAAAATATTAAATTAAAAAAATATGCAAAATCCTTATGTTTTTGCCTAACACAACTCAAAAACGCATCTCAAAATACAGCATCTAGAAACGCAGCTGCAGTCAAGAAATTTAAGTTTTGCAACCCTTTGCTCCTAATAAAAAACATTTTTAGACAAAAAATAATTTCCAATTTCTTTTATGTTATATATTTTGAGAGTTTCTGTTGTGAATGACATTTCTCCTGAAACAGGTGAAAAAATCCAACTAGGAGAATTGGACTCAGGACCTGATTCTGAGGGTTGTGGGGATCCTGCAGACCCTTGGGCCATCCACCTGTGTTTTTCACAGCTAGCTGGTGGAAGAGCTGAAACCAGCATTGGTTAAAATTTATTAATCAAGTGAATTTGCAGGCCCTCCTGGCCACAAATTTTCAGAAACAAGCAGGATTGCTGGAAGCGCTAAACAAATATGATGTCACTCCTGTCATAGTTGACAGACCACCTGAAAAGTGGTTTTTTGCTCAGCACAATGGGTCAAAATCCAAAGGGAACTCTGATAATTGGCTAGAAACCTGGGCTGCCAGGTCATGTGATCCCTGGTCATGTAGTTACCCCAAAGCTACTCCTGATGATACACAGCTTATGGTTCCTGGAGGTCTCTTGGACCATGATGATAAGAACTCCATGATAATAATGAATCCATGAAGATGGTGTGTCTGGACTGTCAGATAATGATCATTCCAATAGAAGATATGAAGGGCCAGAAGGATCAGAATGGGGCCAGAACTCTCAAGCCAGAGGGGACTGAGCAAAATCAGCTATCAGGTGATGGGCTGGATTTCTGAACTTAGAATTTTAAATGGTATTTGAACTCTGTAAAGTCTTGACAAAATGGTATTGTCATTCTGAAATAAAATAAGATTATGGGGCCTTGGTTTTACCAATTTATTCCTTATTTAGTCTTGGTTGTTTTTCATTTTAATACTGTTCTAACAGGAAATCTTGGGCTGACAGCCTGCATTCCTGAGGAAGCCCCCAAAACCTGGCCCACATTTTATTGTCCGCCTGGAGCACCCTTTGGCCCACTGCATTTTTCCAACTATCCAATTAAGCCAGAGTACAGGGAGTTTACTGTGAAGGATACCACACGCACAGACCACCTGGCCCAACAGACAACCCCACAAACAGCTTTTCATGTAGGTGCTTGGTGTGAGCAACCCGCCTCCAAAACCCATGTGAAGTACAATTATTTGCCTGCCTACCAGAAAGATATGGAAGCACCCCCAACACCCAAACCTGACTGCCTACATCTCACCCCAGGACTGTCTCCTGTCACAGCCAAACAATATGCATGTATTGCCTACATTACCTTGGATGGACTAGTTGACAATATGGTTCCAGCCAGACCCTGGGCCTTAGTAGGCCAATCAGCATCTTATCTCATCAAGTTAGCACCTCTCTTATGGTGGGCTCTACTCTCCTCCCAACAGAGCAAGTTGTCAGCTAAGTCTAACAGTTCTCCCCTGGTATACAGTATCCTGACGGTTTCTTTACAAGAATATGTAAAAAAATTAAACTTTTTACTAAACATTCTCATTTTTTCTTTGAAAATTGTCCCCAAAATTGAACTTTTCTGATGCTACTTGACCTTACATGCCTCCCAAGCCTACTACCAACGCTACCCCTAAGGCCCCCAGAGAGTAAGACCAGTCCTGCCAAGGCAAGAAAGCCCAAGGCTATCTCTCTAAGAATCCTCCTAAAGAAAAGATGCCTTTCAGGACCCAATACCTTCCCCTGAGCCTGAAGCTGATAGCTCCGCTACTACCCAGTCTCCCTTTGTTCACTTACCATATGAAAACAGGAGCATCACTTCAACCTTAAAGACAAATATGAGCATAAAGAAGGCTCTGAAAACAACTGTGATGAGCATGGATCAGCTTCCTCAGAGGAGGAGCCCATCCTAGAGTGTAACTTGCATGCATTATCCAACATCTGTAATTATAATGGAGAATTTAAACTCCTGGCTGTTTTCCCTGACTCATTTCCTATTATGACTAAGAAGGGGGTGCTGGCTTAACAAATGATGGGTTTCTGTTCACGTGCAACAATCAGAAGAAAACATAGTGCATCATCACTATCAATGTGATATTTTAGGCTGTCCTGTGCAATTAACAACAATTGAATTCACAAAGTTTAAGGAGCTCACCATTGGGCATGACTGTTTGGGCTCTGATATGATACTGTATTATCTCATGCGCTGGTACCTATACTAAGCCATTCCATTCAACAAGTACTTGACTTCAACTGAGCTGGTAACTCATGCCCTCCTTTGCCTGAATGAGAATCAGAGAGATTAGGTTGGAGAGAAGATCAAACCCAAATACTATGTCATTGACCAATTCTTGATTGAAGCATATCTTGGTGTCAGCGCCAGAAATATTGACAAGCTTGTGCTCACAGAAGATCAGAAACCCACTTTCCTTGGTTAAAAATTCCTCCTACCTGATGATGGCCAAGGAGCACCAAACTGTATTTTGTGCTTTGCAATGCAATAGAATCTTACACACCTCCTAAAATACAACATCAGGTTTGCCACTGGGACATTTGCATCTTGCCCAAAGCTATTTTACCAGCTTTGGGCCATCCATGGTCAGGTCAATGAACACACTATCCCCTTTGTCTTCTTCTTCCTCCCTAATAAAAGGGAGTGTACTTGTATATACGCTCTTATAATCATTAAGCAAAAGTTGGATGCCATCCTGCCTACACTTGATGAAGAGCCAACTGAGAAGAGGGGCCGCAAGAAGAAGGTCAATCCAGAGGCCACCAAAGAACAGGAAAAACCAAAAAGACCCCAGAGTTCCTTCCTATTATTCAACTCTGATGGTTGACTTTGAGGCTGTACAGGCCAGCACCTTTATCAAGTTATTTAATAGCAGACTCAAGGCTGCTTCTTCCACTACTTTCAGGCTCTGCGCAAGAACCTGATGAAAAACCCAGCCCACAATAAGCTGATTTTCAAGGATAGCACAAAGGAGGCCAAAAATATCTTTAATTGCTTTGCTTCTCTGGCCATGGTCATAAAGACAGAGGTTAACCTTTTTGGCAACAGCATCCCTTTTGACAAAAATAATGTTGATAGTGGCCATGTCAACACTATAGTAAAGTGACAACCCGGTTTAACATAATGTTGTCTTCTGGATGTTGACACTTTTTTAAATAACAGCACACTTTACCATGAACATTTTTAATATAAAAATACTTTCAAAAACATTATTATACTAAAATGACCTCAGAGTGTTCAAAAAAACCAATAAAAAACCACAAGTAATAAGAATAAGGAGATTTAAGCAAGTATTTTCAATTTACTATGTAAATTACACTCTTTATTATAAAAATATTGTTTATTCAAATTAAAATTAAAATCCAATGAGACAAAAAAAATATTTCAAATATCAAAACAACAACAAAACTTAAGAAAATATTTATTTGATTTACTATAATTTATTTAAGCACAACTGAAAATATTGCATACTTAAAAAATAAAATTAACAAAATATAAGATATTTCTTACAAAACCATATTGAAACTTTATCTGAAACTTATCATTTATATCTAAAAAGTTTATTACAATCCAAAAAAAAATAACTATAAATATTCAAAAGTGTTGTAATTGTGCTGTTTTATCAAAGTTACAGGGGGGAAATATTTGGAAACTAGATAATATTCTTTATTGAGAGATAAGTATTATATAGTCATTGTGAATCATGGATAACAGGAACATGATTGTGTTTATCACTTGGTTGGATGGTGAAGGGGGTGGATTGATCCTGGTAATGAGTCAAGCGCCAAAACAAGGTATCTACCGTAGGGGATCATCATCTGTTCATTTTGTTGGATTTGGTAATTTGAGTTGACTTCCTAGTCTGGCTTTGAGTGGCCGGGTAATTGGATTGCGGGTCACAAACCTGCTTAATTGGAGACTAGCTGGCGGGTCAAGTCTGCTGTTTTGACAAAAGTGAAACCCATAAAGGCAAAGAAAAGCAGAGTTATTAGACTAATTGAAGCCACCATCAAGGTCTGTAGCCACATCCTCAAGGTACTTCTTAATCTCTGCCACCTTATAATTTTTTTTGACTACCTTCTGGACATCCTCCTGGTACTCCTGCTCCTTACTCTTCCTCTTCTTGGGGGCCACTTGGTTGGCCAGGTCACAGAAATTATAAACATTCTGGGCCTGCTCCTCCTGAAAATTCAGGAAGAACTTTTTGAACCTAGGTTTGCCCCAAACTTTGCCTTCAGGTGTTTATGTCACCCCTCCAGGCTTGATGTTGTCTTCATTTTCCCCTTGAGGCAGGCGCTCTAGCAGTTTCAAGGGGCAGTAGCCCCACTTTTCCCTCTCCTGGCAGTCACCTTCTTGCCAACCCACTGCTTCTCAAAGTAATCAAGGTAGCCCTTGAAAATAATGGATTTCTTTTTGACATAAGCATCCTCCAGGAGGGCCTTAAAGCCAATCCCAATATGCTCTGGTTGCACAAAAGCCAAGGCAGCAAACTGAGTCAAGGCAAAGAAGCACTTCCCTTTACCATTGTTTATATACTTCTTGAAGAGGTCCTTATTGCTCTTGAGATGTTTGATGAGGATGTTGCAACTGAACCAATGAGGATTCAGTATTTGGAATTGGGGAAGACAACAGTCCAATAGAAAGGACAGAATAATAAGAATAAGTTATTGTTTATTGTAGAATACTGTGATTAATATACTATATGGGGAAAGCCATAAGGCCACAAGGGGGTGGCATAGTGGGAAGTTCCATGTAAGGTTCAAAGCCAAGGAATAACTTGTTCAGGGATCAGCAAGTTAATTGGTAACACTCCTAATTAGGATGAAGTACTTGCCATTTGATATTGCCATCAGATTAACCCATAACGTTAGATACGTCAAGGGGCGGCTCATTAAGCGCCCCCTGTGTATCATAAGATACGTTAGCAGGCAAGTCTGGAATCTGGTTGCAATAAGGACCTGCCTGAAATGGAAGAAGCAGCCCTGAACTTCCCCATTAAAGGTGGCCTCAAAGTCTCTTAACTGAGCAAGCTCAAAGTCCATTACTATAACCTTTTGTCCCAAATAAGCGCGCATGAGCTAACTGCTCAGCATCCTGGGCAGACTCATCCTTCTCAGCAGAGGAAGGGTTCACTATGGTGGTGTGGGTGAGAGGAGGAGCTTGTTGATGGGAAGTGAGCTCAAAGCATCCTGGACAATTTTGAACGCTCTGGTGTAGACTTCTGTCTTAGCACCAGGCAGGAGAAAGAAAAAGAGGGGGATGACCTGGGTGTCAAATTACATGTGCAGGACCCAAAGCTGCTTGAAAAGAGTAGGGCATGTTACAAATGCGCCGTTGCACAGTCAGGTGGTAGCAGTGTTGAGATGCTCCAGGTTTTGGGTTGTGATGTAGGCTATGATCCTATCCTCCACTTCCTTCCCATTGTCATGAAGCAGGAACATATCACTATCCTCTGTCTTCTTGAGGGCATCTGTGAGGACCAGGTCTTTGGTGGTGGTGGTGCTCTTGGCCAGGGAGTTTGAGGCTTGACGCCTATTGCTCACAAACTTGACCAACTGTCTGTGGGTTGGCACCATCTTGAGGATGGTGGGGGGAGCTATTTGCTGGCAAGCTCAGCCAGCTGGGTTGGTGAAAGTTCCTTGGAGGTAGGCATAATCTTCACAAGGTATCATTTGAGAAGGCAGGAGATGGTAGTATTGGGAATCACACAAGTGTGCTTGCCCTTTATGGTTTGGACCTTGCCTCAGTTCTCAGTGTTGAGCCTCACTGGGCAAGATTGGTCCTCACATCTATAGTGATGGCTCTTGAAGCCCCAGTTGGCATTATTGAAGAAGAAAATGTAACTGTTGGCCACCATGACTAGCCCCCCTTTGACACTTGTGATGGGGAATTACCTTGAAAGAGAGGAAATAACTTTGAGCTTCCTATCAACAAGCAAATGTTGTGGGCCACAAGAGGGTCCCAAGGGCCAGCAGGAGCATGACAGAAGCCAGTGAAGTAGTTGGTCTGGGGCTTGGAGTCATCCCCTTAAAAGCTAGAAGGAGGGTAGTTTGGTGAGGGGAAGCAGAAGAGGGCTTTTTTGTGGTGCTCCTCATGTGTGGGAGACTTATCCTTGGGGGTCTTTTTGGCCTGGCACCGCTTCTTAGAGGGTTCCTCATCTGAATCTGAGTTGTAAAAACTGTGATCTATAAAGGAAACATCAGATTTCTCTCTGAAGTGGAGTGAGCTGGGCTCTGCTTGGGGAAGGGATCAGGGGAGGGCTTGGGGAAAGCCTTTGAAGAGGGCTTAGGGGCAGCCTTATTTGAGAATGAAGCCTTCTGCTTGGGGGTGTTGGGAGCCTTTGTGGAACGCTTGGTGCCTTTGGGCTACTTTGAGGTATTCTTGCCCTAAAATAATAAGTGACAAGTTCTGAGGTAAAGCTTTGTATTTAAAAACAAAACAAAATAACCATAAAAATCATCATATATAAACTTTATACTTATAGGGCTTTCAGTGAAATTTAAAGTATAAAAATATTGTAAAAGTTTTTAGTTTATTAAAGTTTTAAATAACATGTTAAAAGTTAAAAAATAAGCAAAAGTATTAAAATTTAGATATAGTTTTTATTTTAAAATTAAAAAATATGAAAAAGAAAAGTTTTAAAATACAACATATCAAAATTCCAGATGTTTTTATTATGTAAAACATAAAGTTTTATATATGCAAAGTGAAAAGTGTCAACATTATGAATGACAATTAGTAAAAAAATGCTGAATTCCTGCTGTTGATTAGAAAAAATGTAGACATTTTCAGAGACAACATTGGTACTTTCAACATTTTCTCAAAAATTCACTGTTTTATATAGTACACTTAATTAAATTTAAGCAAAACAGCAAATATCAACTATTTTCTGTGTGCTTTTGCTCATATAACAAAATTTAAAAAAAAAACCATCTAAAAACAAGTCAAAAATAATTAAATTTCTTTATTTATTAATTAAAAATGATGTTTTGGGGGTAGGAATATGATATTTTACTATTGTGCTTATATGAAGTTGTTAATAAGCTGTATTCAAGTATTAAAAAGATAAAGTGTTGACTTTGCCACTTACAACATCCTCAATAGAAGGTAACATAATAATTTAGGCTTAAGTGAGCCACTCTAATTTTCTTAATTCACCCCAGTGGATAATCACAAGCAAATAGACAGCATTTCAAATTGTTGGCATTATTATCAATAATGAATTCTATAGTAAATTCCATAGTAAATCTGGCTTAAATTATGAGATCACCATTAGCCACCAATCCATTTATAATATTAAAGATGGAATAAGTGCCACAGATAAATTTATAAGATTAACATTTCTTCAATCTGCTATATGTGCAATACCTTTTTCAATATATTAATTTTACAAAAAACGTTTTTAAGTGTGCAATTAATTTTTTATTTTAGATGTTTTTTTTGATATTAAAAATAAGTTAGGCTTAAAAAGTGTCAACATTTACACTTTTACATTGTGAAAAAAATTGATAAATAAGTAAATTTTTACTAGTAAACATAAAGTGAAAATTGGGTTAAATTGAGTTTTTGATTAAGCTTATTATTAAATTGTGTTGAAATGGCCACAGATTTGTTGTGTTTTCTGGGTTTGTACCCCTGAGCGCTTTAATAAACGGGAATTAAGCTAGCGCAACTAGCAAAAAAGATAGTAGGTATAAGATTTTGAGTCAACAGTGGCCATTTTTGCAAAGTGATGACATAGTCACTTTTGATATGGCCACTGTCAATATGGGCGCTGCTGCCCCCTAAACAGCTCATCACTGACAAGGGGCCTGAACTTGTAGGTAACATTATGAAGGCATATTTTGTCAAAAATGCCCTCAAGAGTGTAGTCACTACTCATAGAACTCTCAAGCCAATGGGTGCATAGAGCGCTTGAATGGCTCTCTTGTATAACTAATTGCTTACTCTCCCAGGAACACCCAAACACTGCCTGGACCAAACACCTTCCCACTACCTTGCTTATCTTACAAGCATACAATCAACTGTAATATGGGCTTTAGTCCCAGTGCCCTATTCTTTGGAAACCTGGATAGCTTAACTTTAGTAGAGAATGAGAAGTTAAGGTCCACCTTTTGGGGAAACACCCCTTGTAACTACCCTATCACTAACCCAGTGGGGTGCTAAGGCCTGCAACATAGAACAAGAGCGGATCAAGGGGGCAACCAAACACCTCAAAGTAAGATTTGTTGTGGGTGATCCTATCTATGCCCTCAACCCTAATTCTGCAAAACTTTAACCCAACCACCTCAGAACCTTCAAAATATCTGCTGTCTTTAACAATCATACCTACCAGCTTGAAAACGCCCAAGGAAGCACTAAAAGACTCCACCATGATTGCTTGTGCTGCTGCTGTGCCATCCCTGCACAAAACCTCTTTTTGTGCACCTTTCCTGACCTTCCACAGGTTCCAATCCTATTGCCTGACAACAAGCAGGGTGAAAGGAAAATGTTACAACCAAGATTACTCCCCTGCCTTCTAATCTATCTCACAATACACAGGGGGCTAAATAAGTTGCCCCATGACATAAAAAACGGTATGGGGCAATCTGATCATAATGTTGAATTGTGGGCACTATCTCCTAATTAGGATTGTTGCTAATTCAACATGCTGATCTCTTTTCTCAAGTTATTCTCAGCTCAAGCCCTATGTTAAACCTGCCACTGTGCCATCCCCTGATGGACTTTTGGCTTCTCAATACAGTATATTAATTATGATATTCCTTAATAAACAATATCTTATTCATATTATTGTCCTTTCTATTTGGACTGTTGTCTTCCCTAATCTAAATACTGAACTATAATTAATTCAGTTGCAACACTACCATGACATACATGGACACTATGTGGCTTTCATGATACTATATAATCCTCTAAATTCATTTCAATAAAGTATCATAATCTTCTTAATTTTCCCATTTATTTCATTTATTATACTTCTCAGAAGTATATACTCAATATTTCTTTTTTATTTATATTTATTTAGAATGACAGAAAAAAGTGTATGTATTTTTTTGTTGGAAAATTGGTTGGCAAAGCATCTTCTTGTCACTATGATCATATGTGCATACTGTAAATTCAGAACCTAAACATAAAAATGTGGGATTGTCAAATCCTTGGTCCAAATTTCAAATCACTTTTGCGGGCAACTCAGCTGAGTGAAAAATAAAATATTTAATAAAATCAAACATTTAATTTGACTTTTTTTGGTTTGTTTAAATTGGTAAATTTAGAATCTCTTCAGCAATAACTCAACTAAAAAAAGACAAAACACAACAAACAAATGCAGGATACATGAATCAGAAATTTGGGATTCTAATGTACAATTTAATATTTCCTGTATGTCTAATAAATCATAGACAACATTTAAAAAGTAACAAATCAAAAATTGCGGGATTGTCAAAACCAAGAACCAAGTTTCAAATCATAATTGCAAGGAATTTGAAATAAATATAATTTATGGGTGTCTCAAAAAGGATGCCAAAGGATCTAGAGTGGATTTGTGCTGATTCTTTTAGGAAGCACAGGCATTCTCAAAAATCACCCTATTTCAATTTAGGACAGCTAAAATTTAGATTGTAATATTCACCAACTTAACATACTTAACAATAAAATTGACTAAAATATACACTTCCCTTTTTGAGTTTAAAAGTTTAATAAAAATTTATTATGTCTTCTTTCAATAACAGCCAAGTCAACAAGCTGTTCCCTGGCCTTGACAAAAGCATGCAGGGCTACACTGGGTCTCTTAACGGTGAAGCCTCTGTCTATGGCCACTCCCAACCTGCAGGCCCCTCTGCAAGCCCCACCCAGGAGTGTTCATTCTCCTTCAACTTCCAGCATGGCCTTGTTTGCCCACCATGCACAGGCAGCTGCCAACCCAAATCTCTTATTAGTAATGGCATCCAGATTCAGCCATTCAAGCCATGGGGTTACCCAGAGAGCCCCAAATCCTGAAACAGCCAATCAGATGGCATTGACTAGTTCACAATATAAACATATTCCTCCCCCAGCCAATCAGCCTTCAAGACGCAGAAGAAATTTAATCACTCCAGAGTAGTTCTCAAAAATTTTGAAAAGAAAAGGATGCTTAAGTCCCTTGGGAAATTACGGCTGCAATGGGGTTTGCAAAGTCCACTGTGGCTACAGCCCTGCAAGCCCACGCCAACTGTGGCCCCCCTACCAAGAAGACCCCAACTGGTGTTTGTTCTTCAACTGAAGGTGAAAAGGCCCACTCTCTCATGATGGCTATTATGGAGCGTAACCTGCGGATGCCCTTGGTCCAGGTCTGTCTCCAACTGGGACTCCACAGCATTTTACCAATAAGAGAATGGTGAATTTGTGGATGCACAGAGTTGTGGTTGCTGCCAGACTCTTATCCAATCAGGTTCTCAGTGGCCCCAGTTTGATAGACACTGACCCATATGATTCTAGAATCATCAATTTTATCAAAGGGAGGGCAATGAGGGCCCGTAATGATATAATCTTCCTGTTGTATGCCAAGATATCTGCAAGTATTCAAGACTATGGAGAAAAGCGTGTCCATTCTGTAGTATACAAGTGCAGGCCAATCCTGTATCAATTTGTTGGGGTTTTGTTGGCAGTTTCCCCATTTGGTGTCAATTATTACTCCGCATTGTCAAACACGGCAGATGGGTATGCCTACCAGATGGAGCTCAAGGTCATACTGGAGGATGGGCCACCCAAAACGCTGTGTACACAGTTGTTCTGAGTGCTGAGATGGAGCAGCAGGAATGGGTAACCCAAGAAATCAGGGCTGTGGGCATACCTGTTGGTCCTACCCCATCAACCACGCTGACATACATCTGAAAGATGCATGTTTCTATAATTTTGGTTCTGCTCTCATGCGCTTAAAGCCTACCACATACAATGAACTGTGCACCTGAATTGATAAGGATTATGAGCTTTTCCCTTCTGTGTTTGTCCAGGACCTATTATATCTTATCATTTCCTATGCAAGTGACAATGACAGTGATAAGTCCAGAAAGGACTCCTGCCTCCCCCCACACCAATCCATTTGTTTCACTAAGCCTGCATATGTGACAGAAGACAAATTTGAGCAATTGAAGCAATTAGCTCTTGCTGCTCTAAGATATAATGGGGAAAAGGCCAGTTCTTATGGTCTTGTGGGTTCAAAGACAGATGTATTTGTCTTCCTGACAATAGCTGCTTTGAAGTTAAAACCAGAGGCAAAATCTAAGATTTGTAAAAAAACTCCAGAAAGGCCAAAATCAAAGATTTGAGCTAATACTTGTGTCTTTATTTGAATAAATTGCAGAGTTTAAATACTCTTTGAATATATGCAAATATTGAATTTGAGAGGGTTTAGAGGGATGGTTTGAGATCAAGTGGATACAGACAAAAGATGAATTTAAAACCAGAGGCTCAAACTGAAGTTCAGATAATTGCCAGTTATAACACAGCCCCTTCCCAATCAACAAACCCTGCCTCCCTAACCCCCCATTAAGCCACCTGCCTTCCAACCCTGACTCCCAAACCACCGCCCATTCCCTCCCCACTATCTCTGATACTGTCCCTTTAACAGGCGCAGATGAAGGCAATGTTATTTCCACCCATTTACTCCCCTTCTTGTCCTTTGATGAGTAAAATAAAACTTTTTGCTTTGTGACAACTTATTAAAATTATTATTTCTCTTTCAATTCATGATTAATAATATATTTTTTACATTATTAAAATTTCACATATGTAAAGAATGTTGTACATTTGATGTGGTAACATATAATTATTTCCATGGATATTTTCATCATCATTAATAAATTAAAGACCATAAATGTAAATGTTGCATTAGAATATTGCAATTAGACGTCAACTCTTGATATTTTGATATTATTTGCATAACCAATTCATTTTATTTAATAAAATTCATTGTAAAGGTGGGTTTTTCATTGTAATTTATTGAAATGGAATGTGTTTATATTATAGAGCCATTAATACTCAGTATAATATTGATACATAGTGCATTTTACAGCCAATATATTTACCTACTGGTAATAATACTGTAAACTTTTTAATTGAATTTTATGAGGTAAAAATATAATGTGTTGTTAAATTACTGTTTATTACCATTAATTGGCTGATTTTCTTTGCTGTGACATTGTTCATTTTCTGATATCTACACACTAGTATCCAATTGGTCAGTTTCACATCCAATTGCACAGGCAATAGGAAATCAAGTTGCCACCCTGAGACTGGATGTGGTTGGGGTGGCAACTTGATTTCCTATTGCCTGTGTGATTGGATGTGAAACTAACCAATTGGATACTAGTGTGTAAATATCAAAAAATGCACAATGGCCACAGCAAAGAAAATCAGCCAATTAATGGTAATAAACAGTAATTTAATAACACATTACATTAGTATTACCTCACAAAATCCAACTAAAAGTTTACAGAATTATTACCAATAGGCAAATATATTGGCTGTAAAATGCACTATGTATCAATATTATACTAAGTATTAATGGCTCTCTAATATAAACACATTCCATTTCAATAAATTACAATGAAAAACCCACCTTTACAATGAATTTTATTAAATAAAATGAATTGGTTATGCAAATAATATCAAAATATCAAGAGTTGACGTCTAATTGCAATATTCTAATGCAATATTTACATTTATGGTCTTTTATTTTTTAATGATGATGAAAAATATTCATGTGTTGAATGTAGTACTACAAAAACCAGTTTTTTATTTACTTCAAACAAAATGTCAAATATCTATAACTTGATAAACAAATTAGAAGCACACCTGCAAAATGTTGTTGAATTAGAAAAAATTCAGGGAAATAGTAACAGGAAAGCTGGGTAACAAGGGCCAGCCACTGATCCAGTCAAAAAAAGATGCCCTTAATAAACTAGGAAATATTATAGACAAAAAGAACAGAGAAGTGTTGCTCAATCTACAGGGAGCAATCCTATCAAGTCTGAAGTTCAACAACGCAGCCTACAATTTGTGGGAGTTCTGGCAAGGGGCCAAAGAAAACAATAAGAAGATCAAACTAATTGAAGGAACTGAACCCCCAAAGGAAATAAACACCAATAAAGAGGGAAATAATCAAATGGAAACAGATGAAAAAGAAACACAGTCAAGAAGCAGGAGCGCCTCAAGAAACAAAGAAAATTCAACTAATGAAAATTAAGAGGAAGCACAATTAACACAGAAAATAAGGAAAATCAAACCCAGAAAAACAAATAAAGAGCAGCCAATGCTCATGAAGTTTGCTGAAGGGGCACCTGTGGCTGAGGGGGGCGCAGGGGAAACAATCGGTAAGTCTTTTCATTTTTTTGTATTTACTTTAGTTATAACTAGGAATGGGGACAAGGTTGCAGAAGTGGAAGTGGTGGCTTTTATGCCAAGTTGGTTCTATGGGGGTTACCAATCACTGATAGCCTCTGTAAAACAAATAAATAAAAATAAAATAAATAAAATAGTACAAGATAACTTCAATCAATATGCAACAAAAGATGCAATGAATAGGGAATTCAAAGCGCCAGAAAGAAGCTCCCTCTGAGTCAGAGAAGCCTATGAAGTAGGTGCAAGTATCAACTTCAAAGGAATGATGGATATCCAAATAAATGTCAACATGAATTTTGACAAATATATATTCAAATGCCTTGAACGTTTTCCATTTTCAACTATGAACGCATATAAAATAAACCTGAAAACTAAGTCAATTTCAAGTTCCACAAGAAAACATCAAAGCTGCAATATTCAATAACTTAATAAAATCAATATCAAATCAAACAGGTGATGCAATTTTAGTCAATAAGATGAAACCTTTATTCATATTGTTTGCAGAGGCGTGGGTTGTGGATGCCTCCAAAATGCTCAACTCTCCTTCACTCAGTTTTTCAAACATGGCCTATACAAATTGATTAGTTATAATCTATAAGAAATTATGCTTATTTGCAGAAATTTATACCTCACAGCAACTGCATCTTTCTGTTTACTTTGATTAGTACTACACTGCATTATGAAGGCCAAAATGAAGAAGCTGCAGGACGTCCCCCTTCAAATGGACGTCTGCCAGCTGGCACTGGATAAAATGAAGTTACTGTGGGGCTACCAAACCATAGAACATGTCCTATACAACTACTTTATGTTAGCTTTGTTGTATGGGTACACAATACCTCCAGAGAACCAACTCCTTGTTACTTTTCTTTTGATATTGCCTTTTATAAGACTCTCAGCCACCACCGGGGTGTTGAGCGCCACCCCTCTAGCAATTGGTGCCAGAGTTGTCCACTACTTACAGAAGAGTATGTGGTCCCAATTGGATGCTTTAGCGGAAAATATAATTTTGGGAAATAATACCCCGGAATAATTGCATACCCCTTTGCAATTTGCATCCCCCAATAAATCATCTTCCCTTGCAACTTAAATTTTATTTTTTTAAAAAAATATCTTAATTATTAAAATTTTAATATTAAATATTTCAATATTAAATAATTCACAATTAAAATAAATATTTAAATTTTAATATGTAAAAAAATATTTAAATTTTAATATTTAAACTTATTAGATAAATTTTAAGACTTATTATAATTTTAATATTGAAATTTAAATATTAAAATTATAATAATTAAATTATACTAGTAATATATCTAAATATATTATAGGACATTAGTTATAGTTGCAAACACGTCAAATAATACAAAATAATTAAAAATGTTTTTATTTAAAGGCTCTTTGGGTACAGGTTCATTTATTACGTAAATAAACAACAAGAATTGAATTTATCTGCATCATGTGGCCTGCTTCACTTATATTATAAACAAGTGATTATTTAGAACACAAATTATCTATTCTTTGTAATATGATTTGATAAATATATTTGATATGCTTGACCTGTGTCCTACATACTAATTAGTAAGAGATAAAGTAGTTTTAAAAGCTATGGCGACAACCAAAAATACTTCAGATTTAAACAAAATGATTTCAGATTTGAACAAAATCCAAGTTACGCAAGATTCAGGATTCAATTAATTTATAAAATTTCAGTTAATAAATGAACTGTCAACCAAAAAAATTTCACTAGCTTACCATACAAAATTATATCAAACATCAAGCAGTGTAGTTCAAACCACAAATGAAATGAACTGACGCAACAAGTGAGATGAATGGATGCTATTCTGAAGTGTATTATAACCCAATCAGGATTCATACAAGGCACCAAAAGAAGAACTAAAATGAAACAAATTTTGAGCAATCTAGAAGCAAGATTCCATAAGCACAAAACAAAATGAACTCACACAAGATGTGTAGTATGAGCAGCCTAAAATAGAAAAATAACAGTTTAACAGCCAATCAACAGCTATCCAATTTAGGGACAAAGGCATTTTATTCATTTTCATGGCTCCTGATTTGTATGAAATGGTTTTTAGAACCTTCAAAATATGGACTCAAGATTACAATAAAAATAAATCATTAAATTTTAAACTTCTACTTTTAGTGATTTTATCCTAGTTTTTTTCAATATGGTTTTAACAGCAACATCTTCAACGGCGCCAGCAGCCAAGCCAGCTTAAATGGAGATGAGGCTCAGGGCGTGGAGGCACCCGTTTATACCCAAGCCTTCAAGGCGGGTAATAAGGAAGCTGACCTGTTACTGACCCCAAACCCATATGGCTTTGACTTGTTTGAGAGTCACTTAGCGTCTAGCTCTGCCCCTGCTCCTGTACCCACCCCTACACAAGCTGCCTGTCAACCAACCAATCAGGATGGTAACCTTGATTTGGAACAACTTTCTGTTGCTAGCTAACCTGCCCCCTACAGCCAATCAGACTTCAGTTCCTGTGGCCCAGCGCCCTAAACAACAAATCATCACCTCCAAAATTCTCCAGGAAACTGTGGCACTAAACCTACAGGGTCTGCCATGAGACCAGATTGCCGCCCAGTTGCAATTCACCTGAGCCACAATAACGCGGGAATTCAATAACTTAATGAATAAGGGGAATCTGGTTGGGACAGCCAAGAAGCCAAAGAAGGCCACTAAGTCCCAAATCAATGAGGCATACCCAATAATGCTTGAACTCCTCCAGTGGGACCCCAAGCTTTCCCTAAACCAGTTTCCAAACAGCTTGTACACCATAACATATGGGTCTCTGAGCACATGGTGCAGCTCTGGATGCACAGAAAGATGGCTTCCCTACGGGTTCTTACTCATTTTGCCGGCAACCATTGGGATGGCGCTGAGGATTTTCTGTATGATCTAGACATCAAATCAACCCTGGTTCAATGCCTGACTAGTCTAATAGATGACATCATGTTTGTCTTGTACTACAAGATATTGATTGTGTTTGACAATTTTGGTCAACAAGGAAAAGCCGCTGCCAAGAATAGAAGGAAGAAGGTCAAGAAGGGGATGTTCATTAGTGCATTTCTGGCTATTTCAGCCAAGGGTTTTGTCTATTATTGAACAACCCCAGATTTCATCAATGGCTATAAGCATGGCCACATCCTTGGTGGATTACTCAACTCCTGGGATGGCTTAAATTCAAAGCATCAGGTTTTCTTGAGCCACCAGATGGAGGGTAGCTCTACCGCCCTTGAGGCCATCCAGGAACGCGGCCACCAGGCCTCTGTGCACCCAGCTGGTCACGCTGACATCTATCTGGCTGATGTTGTATTCTTTAATATTGGAGACACACTCCAGGAGTGCCGCCCTCAGGCTTTCAACGACCTCTATCTTGGGGTCCTTGACCATAATTTTCTCTTTGGCTGCCAAATGGTGGCTGACTTAATTGCCCAAATTGTCTTCCATGTGAACATGGGCAACCAATCATGCAAGGATAAGCGCCTCCCACCTTGTGCCACTGCCATCTACCAGCCCATCCAGCCAATGACAGACGAGAAAAAATGACAAGCATTATATGGCAGCCATCACACGCAATTCTCCTACCCCTACCCCCGCCACCACCACCCCCCACCTTCCAGCCCCACCCACCCAATCCCAGACCCCCCATGCCAGCACTTCCTCAATGTCTTCCTTCCCATGCTATTCTGCCTACTTGGCATCACTCTTCCCTGCCCCAATAAACCCCCTGTTGCCAAACATTTTCTATTTATATTATCTTTATTTTGAATTTCAATTGTTCATGTTCTCTTTGTTTACAGTTGGTTTTATTCTTTATGTTCAGCTTATTTCTATAAAACCATATATTTACTATATCATGTATCTAGATCTAGAACACAGTTATTTTTAGTACCCAAACACAGCCCCTTGTGAAAATATTAACAATAATTTGATGATCAGCTAAATTTGAATTAGAAAATTATAGGTTAACTGTTTTTAGATAAAGTTGTTACTGATCCAAATTCAAAACCTTAATGATAAACTTTAAGCCAATCAGAAGCAGAGTGATAAAGTGATTGTTATGACATAAAGGGTCATTCAATAATTCTTTGGTGCATGTGCGCTAATTAATATGATTGGCTGGATGTTTTGCCATTGTACGCCATTGCCGCTGTGGCAAGTTGCTGATGGACTAGTGCTAACCCAGCAGCTGATTAAGCACTAGTCCACCAACAACTTGCCACAGCGGCAATGACATACAATAGCAAAAGATCCAGCCAATCATATTAATTAGTGCACATACATCAAAGAATTATTGAATGCCTCTTTATGTCACAACAATCACTTTATTACTTGGCTCCTGATTGGCTTAAAGTTTATCATTAAGGTTTTGAATTTGAATCAGTAACAACTTTATCTAAAAACAGTTATCCTATAATTTTCTAATTAAAATTTAGCTGCACCAAATTGTTGTTAATATTTTCACAGGGGGCTGTGCAAAGCGCCAAAAATAATATGGTAATTAAGGAAACAATGCCAACACAAAGCAAACATCACATATTGAGTTGAGCGTAAAACATATACACAATTGGTAAAAAGATGGGATAATGTAGTAAATGGGAAAACAAAAAGGAATAAACAAAGAGGCAACAGTATCAAAATAATATAGAATTTATTGGGGAAAAAGCTATAAAAACATATAAAAAGGTTAGTAAAAAATCAATGAGATAATTAGAGAAGCTTATGAAGGATCTTGACTCAGTAATTGCTGAAATTAAAGAGATTGACTGCAAGGTCAAAGCAATAGTTAAGTCTGCTGTCCTTGAAGGGGACAAAATTGAAAAGATGTCTTCCAAGGCACTCATGGCCAAGATGCCAGACACCCCCAAAACAACAATTGAACAGCTTTTAAATGTCCAGAAGCACGTTGTGGAAGGCCTTTAATTCAAGTCCTTTGTCCTCTCTGCGCTGTCCATCTGGGTCAACAACCCTGAGATGTATGAACATCTCAAACCTGCAAAGCGCGCAAGACTGTGGACACTGAATTGCCAGCATAATTACTTGCACCAAGAATGGCAAAGCCTGCTGAAGCTGCTGGCAAGAAGGAAACCTGCAAAGTTAATCTATAAAAAATTTAATAACAACTTCAAAATACTTGCCTTTTTTAGAGAATATTGATGGTGAACTCCGCTGGGTCCTGGTTCCTTTTGTACATCCCACCTTCTATTTGAATTTTGCCACTCACGTGACAAAACAACTTTATATGTCCCCCCTATCTTGTGAGAGCTCAAAGACAAGGTCCAAAGGTCCTTTCCCATGTTGCAGGAGGCATTAGCTGAACTTATGCATGCCAAGGGGGCATCCAAGTGGGCAGTTACTGCCTACAAGGATGCCCAATTGATCCGCATTGACCCAGTGATCCTCAATGGAGTTTACTGTGTAAACTCTATTGAGCTTGTTTGGGACGTCCTGGCAATGCTCCCATTCAAGAATGTACCAGAGATGGACCAGGCCCATGCAGAGGCTTGCTTCTGCTACCCCTTGGAGCACACAATTTCTTACCTGCTGAACAACTTTGGGCGCGCGGTGGGAAAATTAGCTGTTGCAGATGCAACAGCTGTCAAGAAAACTAAAATCCTCTTAGCAGACTTTGGGCTGACATGAAGTGCCAATGAGACAGGGGTCCCTGCAGCCATGGAGTTGACCTTTGCAAAGACCAAACATGAAAAGAAGATCAGTGCAGTTTTTAATAAATTGTGCGAGTTTACAGAAGCCTTTGCTGGGCAAGATCTTCATCTGGTGGTTTACCTGGGGTATCTTTTCTACTTCGGAATGGGCGCCAGTGTAGAGGATCTTGATGGGGTCCTACTAGGAATTGACAAGGCCAGGCTCTCCCTAGACGGGATGAAGGTCCCCCTGGGTATGACTCAGTGGATCACGTCATCCAGGATGCCCTGGCCCTGGTCAGTATCTACAGGTTTGCAGCCCTACCAGAGAAGCTGCACCTCCATTTGCACCTGACCCTACTCCCTTTCACCATCAGGCAGGAGTATTTTAACCAGGGTGTATCCACTGTCCCCAGTGTGGTGGTGGAGGTTGTGCACCACCTTCATTGCGGGGTGGGTACATACAGAAGAGCTCACTACAGGTGCTCTTAATAAATTCTCTCTTCAAATAAATTTCATTACAATTCATATTATTTTTATTATAATCAAATTTTCTAATTCTTATTTTAGCAAACAAGATTTGCAAAATATATCCCAGAGAAGGTCTTAATAAAATCATAATAATATATGTCAATAAAATCTACTTCTAATCTGTACACTTTACATTTAACTTGTTAAATTTTATTTTTATATTTATTTGCCAAAAGTGATATTAATGCATTTGCGTAATCCAGTATCAAGCGTTTGGGATACCCTTAGATGACACAATAAAAAATGATTATAAATAAATAAATTACTAGCCTTCATTGATTGTCCTGCCTAATGTGATTGCGGGCTTGGAAACATCTAAATATAAAATGATAATTAATAAATCTTGAATAGTAAATTAGAGAATATATATAAAGTTAGACACACTAAGCCTTTAATTGATTGTCTGTTTGGCTAGGCACGCGGGGATGATTGAATCAGCGTGGCCATGGAGTTTGGCCACAGTCTTAGCTAAGAGGGTGTGGATCCCAGCCTGCAGCAAATTAAACAGGTCTTTGGTCCCAGTTGGGGTTCCTTGCTTGACAACTTGCTTGTGCTACCCAAAGACTTCCTCAATGTGATTTAGGAAGGGCAAATAGGCTGGGAGGAAGAGAAGGCGTAAATTTGCTGTGATCAATTGCTGGGGGCCCACAGCAATGCTGGTGTTAATCATTGGGAATCCCTTGAGAATGTCAGCCACTTTGTGGAGACCAACGTTGTCCAACACAATGACGTTGATGAAGCCAGGGCTCGTGCGCCTCAGGTGCTCCTGGACCAATCAGAGAAATGATAGGAAGGTCCGGCTATTGTGAGATCCCAAAATCATTTGGTATAGCTCAACCCCCTTTGGACCAAGGAGAGCCACCATCATGTAGGCTGTGGTGTGGACTGCAGCACGCCAAGCCATCCTGTCATTGGAGCCTTTGGGGACATAGCCATACCCATTGCGCATTGACAAGGCAAATGCTGATTTGTCAATCTAATAAAATTTGACTGTCTCCTTGGCTTTGAGGGCATTGTATGCCTCTGCATAGTTTTTCTGGGTCTCAATGTTGGTTGGGCTATTCTGATTGTACTGAGATACCCCAAGCTTTTTCCAGGAAAGCGCATCTTCTTCAGCAGATGGTAGTAAAAGGAAATGGAAGCCTCAACCCCAAAAGGGGACTTGACTATTGCCTGTATATTTTCCAGTTCAAGATGCCAGTCCCGGGTGATCCACTGGCGGATTACCCATTTGTGCTCCTTGGTGAGCATGGTGGAAACGCGCATGGATTTCTTCGCGGCAAGGACTCGGCCTGTGTTAATGAACTTGTTGAAGGTCTTGGAGGTGTATTTGGGATCCACTCCAACAATGGCCGCAGCCGCCTTGTAATTGCCTGATTCACACATTAGCTTAAGCAGGATGATGCATTTAATGTCAAGGATGCACTTCTGAGCGGGCTTTTTAGTGGTGGGGATTGACTTGTTGGCATTGGGCACAACACAGGGCATGTGAACCTTGGTGTAAAATGCAGCAACTTTCTTCAACACTAACTGCCCCTCATCAGTTCTGAAGAACTCAGGCTCCTTGTCCTCTTCCTGATTGTCATCACTGACGTAGGGCTTATAGCTAGTATCAAGTACAGGCTTCACATTCTCCATCATGGCTGACAGAACCGACTCTTGCCGGTACACAACGTCAAACACATACAAAGTAAGTTCTCTCTCCTTGTTTCTAACTCTCTTTGTAGTGATGACCTTGGTGGGCTTCTGGCTCATCTTGGGGACCCAAGGGTTGATGCTCTGCACACTAGCAGCTTGTACTCCTTGAACCGGCTATGTCAGTGCAGCATCACTATGGAACTCTCCTCTCCTGTCTCCTCCTTGAGTAGGCACTTGGGTTGCACTAACTCTATTCTTTGACCTGCAGGGGCGACCGCAACTGCGGTGCACAACAGGTGCATTGGTACTCTGGTGTTGTGTTCCTTCCATTTTAAAATTAATAAAATATTAAATAAATTTAAATTAAGTTACTTCTAATTTTATTTTTTGCTTTTATCTGAATATGGATATTTAATTAGAGTTTTTCCCACCCAATATTCCAATTATAGATTTTTATTTCTTAATTAGTTGTTTTTGGTTTTACAACGCCCATTTTAGAATCCCTGAAATAATTTCCACCCATTTCCCCAGATTTTACGCCAAAATAAGCACCCAACACAATATTTTTAAAATTTATGTTTCAGATCATGTCTTATTTTAGATACCTTGGTATCATTCTTGATTACAATCCATTGCACACACTGAGTGAGTGATTTTGTTTACATAGTGAGTTGCTATTGTGTTTCATTTTTGGTTTAAGTTTTGACTCAGCTTGCTTGGGTTTATTTTGTCACCAATTCACATAGTAAACATATGGGTCATTATTTTAGGAATTAGGCCATTTTCCAATACACATGCTGCTCAAGTCGCAGCATAACACAGTTTGATTTTGAAAAAATCAAATTACAAATGTTTATATTTAAAACAGTAATAACTCAACAAATATTTAATATTTTTCTTACTGTAAGCTATCAAAAATGAAACTAAGAATCTTATCTTTTTATTGAAGCTAAAATATTAATATGTATATTATACTGAATAGTAAAGTGAAAGCAGTTTAAAAGAGCATGTGTCAGACTTTATTATATTATTTTGATAATGAAATAAAATAGATTGCTTTAAGCTAAAAAAAGTTAATTTTTTATTAAACAATTTATACTTTTTCATTTGACAAAATTAAAGGTAAGACTTAGAACTTTATTTTCACACTTTATTTTATTCAAAAAGCTCAATTCTTTGGAATTTTATGGTGTTTTGAAGTTATAATGTTATTATCACTGTTTAGATTAATTTTAAGGTTCAAGTGAGCTTTGAACCTCAAATTAAGCATTCTTTAAATGTATTTCTTTACTATTTTATCATTTTAAAAACATGAAGAAGAGTTGCAGTCAAGTGATTACATCATTTTAATTGATTTGCATTGATTATAAAGAGGATATGATGTAATAATGATGCTTAACTGCTTCACATGAATCACTTGTGCATAAAAACTGGGTATTTAGCTAATTCTACAAACATAAATTCAAGTTCAAACTATAATAAAAGCTATCACACCATTTCTTTCAGAATGGTGCTATTTAGCTTGGTCTATAAAAACTAAAGCACCACAAAGCTTCTAATCCAAAAGACCCCATTCTAAGGCCACACTATTATCAGAACTACTCCATCATTAAGGCACATTTAAGAGATCTGACCTAATTACAGATTCAAAATACTATCATGTCTTCAGTTAAATTTACTTCTGCCATTCTACCCTTTTTTTCTTTGGGAGCTTCACCAAAAAGAGAAAGAATTGTAATTCTTGACTTTGGAAGAAGAGATTTGGTTAGTTTGCTTTAAGGAAGAGAGTATTGGTTCCTTGTTTGAAGACTAAGGACGTCAATACACAGTTACTAACTTTAAAGTACTTTTTCTTATCTAGGCAGACCAAAAAATAGTCTTACTATTATAAATGCAGATAAACCCTTAAGAAAGAGTAAAGTTGAAGAGGACAAGAGTTGAATCTTTATTATTATCAGAAAAATATCCTTTTATAGGATTGTTATCACATGGGTGATTGACCCAAGAATCCTGGAGGCCGGACCAGCCTATGTGTTGGAGTTTACTGAATAGTTAATTCCCAAAGGCATCTTGCCCAATGCTCCATTGTGGAGTTATCATTATTGCATTATTACTGCTCCTGATCTCATCCCAAGGTGAGTGTGATTCCAGCTCCATTGCAGATTATAAATAAAATAGTATATGAAAATACATAAAGGAGTTTTTGAGGTTCAACCTCAGCTAATGTGGTCTGAACTGGGTTAAACCATAGGCTAGTCATTATTGTGATTATGGTAATTGGGGTAAGAACCAGAAAGTGTAGTACCAGCCAAGTTTTCAGCTCCTATGGAGCAATTGTGTATTTCAGGATTGTGCCCTGCACCGCTGAATCAATTCAGAGTGAATAATGGTTTTGGATTGGATTCAAAACATATCAGTCTGTATGTTTCAGGTCAAGTAAGAATATTCTTGATTGTAGAGAGGTTTGGCCTTAGTGCCACTAAATATTACTAGGACACTAAGATTTGAGCCAAACATCAATTTGTTCTGAGTATACATTCTAGAATCTATGTGATAAAGTTGATGGCTGAATTTTCAAGTCAAAAAGCCAGGAATTTCACATAAATATTGGCTTTACAATTAAAAAAGTTGTTAAATATTCCAAATGACATACTTTAAATTCAAATTATGATGAAATGCATTCTGGTATTTCAATAAACTGTTACAGCCTGTTCAGGCACCTCATTTGCCAATGTATCTTACAACATACAGGTGGAACTTATTAAGTTGCTTTATTGAAGGTCTAATATTTTGACCTCATCAAATAAAGCATAGTGCAATATAATATTCTTATATAAGTTTAATACCAATTTATAATGAAGCACCCAATAAAATTACATGCAACATTGACAATTTTTATCTTAATCAATGCCACATGAGCTATCCCCTTGGTGTACCAATGGCTTTCCCATATGGTATAAAATCTTCATCATTATCAATAAATATCATCTTAGCCCAAATTTCTTTTCTTTCCCCTCTTTAAATTTTGGCTTCTCCTAAATTTAAGTACAAATTATAAATATTTCTGTAGCAACAATACCATATATGGTTTTAAATATTGATATCTTCATTTCTTATCAGCCCTTAAAGATCCCATAAATTGGTCCTGAAATTATCTACCCACAATTTCCCTGGTTATTTTCCATCTAAGCACCAAAAGTTCCACCAAGTGTATTCTCTGGTACACTATAAATCCTATCAACCCCTTATTTCAGGGGCTAAATTGATTTAAGAGCTGTATTTTTAACTAAATAGTTTTATTAATATCAATTATAAACTTTTGGGAAGTATAGTAAACAAAATAAAGGGGTAAATGAGAAGAGAATGATAATTTATTTGTTATGATTATTGAAGATTATATAATATCAAAGAAAGCCACATAGTGTACATGTATGTCATGGTAGTCATGAGGCTTATCTGGGTAGTGTTTTGTTTAGGATTTTAAATGTTTTATCCCCGTATAAGATGGACATCTGATGTGAGTGCCATCAATTATTCATTAATTGGGGAATTACCTGGGAAATGATTCCCAAGAGGGAGTAATTTTATATTTTATGACATCAAACTATTAATATCAAACATTGCAATTTTGGTTGTGTAAAGAAAAGGTTTATAGAAAGCAATATCAGAGAAGAAAATAGTTTTATTGAGATATCCTTTTGATTATAAAGTAGAGAGGTGTGAATCAGAAATATTATGCTGATCCTGTTGATAATTTGGGATTATATTCTAGAAGTGACCACGTGAAGGATCAGGGTTGTCTCAATGTGCTAATATGTGATGGATTTGATGGACATTAAGTTTGAAGTCAGATCTGGAATGTAATTACACATTAGGCAATTTCTCAACCAATTGATTAAGAACTAGTGGATTCCAGAGCATTCTGGATTTTGCTCAAATCCTCTTGGCAATTAGGCAATTCAAAGGTTAAACAAAGGGGCAACAAACAACGCCTTTAATTCTGGAATTGAAGCTTGCGTCTGGCGCTAGAGTCCAGAAACCTAAATGGAGGTGATGTCAATAATCTGATTGCCCAATCAATCTCTACTTCTGGATGCAAAATCAATAGCCAATATTGGTATTGATGTTTGATTATGGTATTGATTCCAAGCCTGGTATATTTGCCCGGTTTCCCATCCCATCAATTCTCCTCCCGATTTCCCACTAGTCTATATATACTTGGTGAATATACTAAATAAAGATAAGTTTTTACACCCATCTATTGTTCAATCCTACTTTGGTTTTACTACCCTGTTTCCAGGTATAGTAGTTGAACAATCACCAGGGCTAATTATTGCTAGCTTAACCCAACAGTCTGCAACTACAACAAGGTCTATGTTTTGTCTTATTAGCTGAGTGGTAATCACTATACCAGATTTGATATTTCCTCTATTTGGTTGAAACAGTTACATGATGTCTTATTTATATTGCAGATTTAAAAAAGCTAATTTATAAAGCTCATCTTAAAACTGTACATATCTTGATGGTATCCAGAAGCTTTTTTAATATTTACTATTGTTTTAAGATTTGCTGTTAATTAAAAGAACATAAGAAAAGTCAATTGTCTTACCATGGATAGCTATGGATTCAACACTTAAAGCCCTGGAATTTTCAGCATAAAATTAGGAACTTATTATTTCTCAAAACTAATAGGGATGAAAAAGTTAAAGTCAAAAAATATAGTAAGAAGCTCAATTTTGTTAAGAAAAGCTAAAATAATATTAATAGCTATATTTTTAAAGTATGGAATTGTGTTCAATATCAATTAAAATTGTTTTAACTGGGCTATAGGGGTCTTACATGGACATATTAAAATATCCTGCTCTTTTAAGGTCTTTTCAAAATCCTATTGCTATGAAAATCAAGAGCTTAGAAACAAATAGCTTGTTGCTTTTAATAAAAATTGCTACAACTTATATCAGTTGAAGGATATAATTTACAGAATTTGATTTTATAGTATCCCTTAATAATATTATCATGATTTCAAATGTTTTTCCCTCTGGGTATTGCAACATCTTTGATTGCTCCCTCTTGATAAATAATTTCCCCAATAAATGACTCAATTGCCAAGTAAAAGGTGGTACTATGATTTAATCCAGAGGGCAAACTAGGATTAATCCCTGGATTTCCAAAACAATCCAACTCTTCTCAAGACCAAAAACACATATGATCTACATAGACAGCATGTGAATTACTATCAAACTATGTGACACCCTTATTCTATTAAATAAATATATGATTATTTTTTAATTTATCTCTTTATTTTGTATTATGAACTTCCCAGAATCATATAATTTACAGTGGTAAAAGAATTAGGTTATCTACATCTAACTCATCTAATTAAAATTACCTCTAAAGAAAAGAACCCAATAACTGATACTCCATATTAGCTCAAGACCATAAAAGGAAGGACAAGATGTCTCTTTGGGATACTTTATCTTCACCAATATCCTTGTAATCACCAAACAATATAATTTCCTCAGTACACAAGGAGTTCTGAACCTACCTCTAATCCAGGACGTACCTGAAATACTCAGCATTATATTTCAACACCTCTGCTCAGAAGGAATTGTGACGTTTTCAGGACTATGTAGTGAAAGTTCCAACCTCTGGATTCAAAGCACACAAAACAAATTAACATAATTTGGCTACTCCCAAAGACTCTGGGCAATTGAAATTGCCTTACAAGTTTTTGGGGCTACCTCCTAGTTTGTGAGCAACTGGTTTGAACAACACCCCAATCATAACAAATATTGGTATATGTTTAAGAAGGCCTTCTTGGAAAATAAATTCCATAAAGGACTCATATATAGTGATCATGACAAAACTCAGAACCTTCAAGATTACAGGAACCATTGAATAATATATTGCAGCATATAAAGACATACATGATTGATCCCCTGACAGTATTAACTTTGATGAGGCTGATCCACATTTAGATTCTAAATTGGTCTCCCCACACACTTTAGGTGCCAGTTTAATATGAGTCAATGCAAGAACCTCCAAGATGTTTTCTTGGAAAGAAAGTGAGCCTATTGGAAAGCCAAGATTTTACACCAGACAGATAAACACAAGAAGAGTGAAAATCCTATAAAGAATATTTCCCCAATAAAAAAGCCTCTTGCACTACTATCTCTAATACCAGGGGAGAGACTTGTGAAACTCAATACAACCATAATATAGAGCCAAGTAAACCCCTGGCATATGGAAAAATAATGGGAGTGCTTAGACAAACTTCCCTCTCCTGCACAAAATAACTTGTACAGAGATCAGGATATGGATTTGATCCCCATAATCTAATTACCCTCTAACAATCACATACTGTTTAATTCTCAGACTAAAAATAAAATTCTCACTTATTCTTTTTGCTTTTGAAGTTATCATGTCATATATTTTTTGATACTGGAGCATATAGTCCCATTATTGAAAAAATGATTACCAACTTTATTAAGTTACCTACCTTCATGATCAATATAAGTAGTGTAATAATGGAAGAATACAGAGGCGTAACAGCAAATAAAGAAGCCAAACCATTTTGAGCCCATATAGGAAATTTTAAATCACTTTAATTGACCCATTTATAATCATGTCCAGATATTATGTAGTACTAGGACTCAAATAGATGAGAAATACTAGGCCACACATCAATTGAAAAAGTTTTACACCCACCATTCAATTAGGTTAGGTCTATTCCATGTCTAACCCACACATATCGACATCCTCATGAGAGACCATGTATTTTCAAGATCACTGATACTAAAGAGAAAAAAAGATAACAGTGATATTGATTGGAATACTTGCACTTAAAAGATCATTTTGTTTCAAGGGTTTAGAAACTTCACAAGAGCATGCTTCTATAAACTAAATATAATCCAAGAATTACATTCTTTCTTCCAAGAAAGATTTGCAGGCCTTTCCCCTAATAGAGGCATCCAAAGCAATACTGTAAATTCAGAATCTAAACGTAAAAATGCAGGATTGTCAAATCCTTGGTCCAAATTTCAAATCACTTTTGCAGGATGGCCTTTTTTAATTAAATTGATTTTTTGAGTATTTATTTGAATATTTGAAAATGCAGTAACTCATAGACACTTTGCAAAGTTCAAGTCAAACAGCATATTTCCAAAGGACAAAATTAATTAACTGGAATCAGTTTTAAGCGCTCAAATCCATCAACCATTTTCATTAAGTTTACTATGTTTTTTGAAATTGCGGGATTTTCAAATCCATGAACCAAATTTCAAATCACTTTTGAATGCCACTAGTAAACTCAAATATTAATTGCAGGAACTGGAATCCAAATTTAATGTACACTAAGCACACTAGGAAACACCAACCCAAATCAAGAAGCTCCACCACAACTAAAATCAAATGAAAAATTCAATCTCAATAACCATAATTAGACATAAAAAGTGATTAAACTTTAAAATCATCCAAACCTGGAAAGTATACAATATTATTCACTTCAAATCACAGATATAGAAATCTGTTACTATTCAAGGCTAACTCAAGAGAAAATAACTACCCACAACTAAACCAATAAATCCAAATAAATACACATTTAATCTAAAATATATTTTCTTATTTTATTTTTATGGACTGTCAATCACATTCCAGACCAGCTCCTGCACCAGCCTGTGGGGCAGCCTGTCCACAAGAGTGTCCCAGAACATCCAAGAACATACCCAGAACTTAACTTGAGGGGAGTCATGCCAATAAACAGGCCTCCCAAGGTGTCAGCGCCAGCCAAACACCTCCCACATCCCAAGCCAGGAACAGTAGCCTTAATCTAACACAGAAGCCACTCTCAAGCCTGCAACCAAAGTCTCATACACAAAATTCATTGGGAATAATGAGGTTATATACACCTCTACCGTGTACCCAGTTGTCACCCAGCCCTGCACTCTTGATCCAAGAGTTGCTACTTCCTGCCCCTGCGTCTTTAATACCTCATATGAGCCATTGGCCACCACCAAAGAGCCATCTGTGCCTGTGTCTTATTCCACCATTGACAGCGCCAGCAGAACCAAGCTTGATCCCACCTTCTACATAAAGGCCCCACCCCCTGTATTGAGCCTGCTAGCCAGGATACTGTGATGCCTGCCAAGGGCTGGCGTCAGCTGATGGATAGTGAGCGTGAAGCTCTCCTCAACTGCTTGAACAGGGGAATGGTGGTTTGGGATATTGCATCTTTATTTGGTGTCACAGCCAGATACATTGCCAACATCAATACTAAGTATGGCAACACCAGGCAAATTGCAAAATCTGCCAAGGCTAAGTGGCAGCCCAGCCTACTTCAGCCCACCCATCTCAAGGCAATCAAGCAGTGGGTTACCAAGAATTGCCACCTGGACTCGCTTGCTGTTCAATCAATGCTTGCCACAGAGTTTGGGCTTTCTATTTCCAAAACCCTTGTTTACAAAGCAATGATTGATTTGGGGTTCTCCTGGAAAGTACTGGGAGTTTTGTTATACAACAGAAACAATGAGAAGACCATTGAGGATTGACACATTTATGCTTAGACATATCTGGTACCAAAGGAGACTGGGAATGTCCTGTTCTTCTATATCAACAAATCATTGTTTTCCTCCTCAATCAGGTCTAGGAATGGGTGGGTCAAGAAGGGGTCCAAGGACGGTGTACCCCATTGTGCAGCTGTCTGTTCCCAGACCTATTCCATGGTAGCGCTTCTTGGTCCTTGCGGGTTGGACCAGTATCAGATGATCAAGGGTTCCCATAACAGCAGGACATTTCTTGATTTTCTCCAAACTGTCAAGGAGTATCTCCAGATTAATTACCACAGTACAACCAACATTGTTGTGTTGGATAATGTCAGGCTCCACAAAGTGGATCTGGTTGTGTCCAAGTTCCTGCCCATCAATAAAAATAGCCATTCCTCCAACCACTGCCTTGCTGATTTTCCAATGAGACTCCTCTTCTTCCCCCCATATTCCCCATTCCTGAATCCAATTGAGGAGGTCTTTGGGTGGATCAAAAATAAGGTGAAGAAAGGCCTACCTCAGGACACTGAGAATCTCTTTAACATCCTTGAGGTCAGTCAATTTGCAATGCCACCCAATGTGGTGGCAGCTTTTTACAAGCACTCAGAATCCTTCTTCCCCAAAGCCCTGGCCTCCAAGCCAATCAGATAAATGGGTGCTCTGGGTTTTGTTTGTTTTTATTTTTATTTATTTTGGTTTATTAGGACTCAAAAATTATTATTTATATATAATGATGTGACATTTGATTGTTTTATAGACATGTAAGAATACGTAAAAAAGGTGAGTAAAATTAATTATACTAGGTAAGAGAACACGTATTTTTATTATAATGCACTGAATACTATATTGACTGTTACACTAACAAAAATATATATTAAAAAAGATAGAAACAGATTAATTTTATTTAAATAATTGTGAGTCCTTGTTGGTACTCTGGCTTTTTAAGCCACAAATTGGACCTTGCAGGTCATCATCTGATCCTTATTATTTCAGTGCCACTATAGCCACACAACACAACCACCAATGATTTTTATGTATCACTTACTAATTAGTACTTAGGACGCAGGTTAAGAATATTGAATATATTATAAAATCATATTACAAGGGAAAGGTAATTTGAGTTCTAAACAATCACTTGTTTAGAATATAAGTGGAGCGGGCCGCTTGATGCAGATAAATTTAGTTCTTGTTGTTTGTATATGTAATAAATGAACCTGTACTCAACAAGCTAGTAAATAAAAACATTTTTAACTTATTTTTATTATTTGACGTGGTTCAACTATAACTAATGTCTTGTAATATATTTAGATATATTAATATTATAATTTACCTACTAAAATTTAAAACAATCTTAAAACATTAAAAGTAAAATTATAATTATAAATCTTAAAATTTATCTATTAAAGTTTAAATATTCAAAATTTAACTATTTTTGTTTAATTATGATTTATTCAATATTGAAATATTTAATATTAAAAATTTTAATATTGAAATATGTAATATTAAAATTTAGATATTAAAAAATTTTATATTAAAATATTTAAAATTAAAATTTTCCTATTAAAATTTTAATATTACCTATTTCAATATCAAAATATAATATTAAAATAAAAAAAATAAAAAATAAAAAAATTAAATTGGAAGGGAAAATGATTTATTAGGGGGATGCAAATTGCTAAGGGGATGTGATTATTCCGGGGAATTATACCCCAAAATTAAATTTTTGGCTAGAGCGTTTAATTGGATCCACGTACTCTTCTGTACATGGTGGACAACCCTGGATGTGATTGCTAGAGGGGTGGCGCCCTGTACCCCAGTGGTTGTTGAACGTTTGATAAAAGGAAGGTGGGTGAGCAAATTGATTAATAGGTTTTTTTCATGGGGCACATAGTACCCATACAACGTTGCCAATGCAAAGGAGTCATACAGGACGTGCTTGACTGTCCTATACCCCCGTGGTATCTTCTGGTGTTTGAGTGCTAAGCAGCATATATTGATTTGAATAGGTACATCCTCCAACTTTTTGATGTTGGTTTTTAATATGCAGTGAAGGAGGATTCCCAGGTATACCGCAACAGAAATTCTTTGTGAGGTGTATTTTTTGGAGAACATGCACAATTTTTTGAATACTTGAACTAAACTATTTATATATAAAGTTTGATTGAATTTGAAGAGGGTTCCGGGGGGCGCCTGACTTGTATCAGCCCCCCATGCCTTGGCAAACAAAATTAATATAGGTTTAAATGTGTTCACAAGGACTGTGTCCCCAACTTTGTTTGACAATGCCTTGAATACTTCATTAAAAAATTCAGTTTTTAAATATTCAGTTCCTATTTGAAAGTTGGTTTTGACTAGGTTTTTTCATATTCATTGATTTTTGTGAATGGGAATCTTTGAATGCTTTCATATATATATTCATTGAAGTTTATCTTGACATCCCGCAAATTTCATTCATCTCTTTGAAGTTGATATTTGATCCTATTTTGTATGCTTCCCTAATCCACGGCAAGCACCCCACGGGTGGTAAATATGCCCTATCTTTAGCTTCAATATTTGAAAAATTATTCATATTCTGTTAAATTATTTTATTTATTTGGTTTTTATTTGTTTGTTTTACAGGGGCTACCAGTGACTGGTAACCCCTGTAGAATCAACTTGGCGTAAAATCCGCCACTTCTGTGACCTTGTCCCCATTCCTAGTGATAGCTAAAATAAATATAAGTAAAATATAAAAAGACTTACTAATTGTTTCCTCTGCAGCCCCCTCAGCCACAGGCCCACCTCAGCAAACTTAATGAGTGTTGGCTGCTCTTTGTTAATTTTTCTAGGCTGAACTTTCCTTATCTTTCTTGCAACTTGTTTTGCTTCTTGGTTTTCATTTGATAAATTTTCTGTATTTCTTGAAGCGCTCCTGCTTCTTGACTGAGTTTTGTTTTCATCTGTTTCCATTTGATTATTTCCCTCTTTGTTGGTGTTTATTTCCTGTGGGATTTCAAATCCTTCAATCAGTTTGATCTTCTTTGTCATGGCCTGGGTGACTCCCAGGGGAACCTTCAGTCAAGGGGAAGGGTCAAGCCTGAAAGGCCCAGTAGATGACAGGGGCCATCCGCATCACATAATTGGCAGCATTAGCCCAAGGTTGCCACACTCCCATGTGGGGTATCACTTGCTCAGTGAGCCCCAGCATAGTCAAATAGGTGAATCCAAGCTTACTGTAGTCATATGATGAAGCAGAAGGAATGAGAGGAAGTTCTCCTGTGGTGGCCCTCATGGTCAGGCTTGGCTGGGCAAGTTGTTAGAGTAGAGGAACACCAGGAAAGGAGGGGTGCGGTGCGGAAGCAGGAATTAATTCTTGGTCCAGCACTCTAGGAGATGGGGAAAAGGCTGGTGGTGGTTGGTTGGAGGCAGCTAGAAGTTGCTCTGTTTCCCAGCGCTGGTGTTGGTACTAGAGGTACTCTCTTTTTTAAAGCACCAGCAGTATAAAATTTTTAATAATGTAATAAACCCCTGCAAAGTATAAATGCTCAGTGTTCATTAACCAACAAAGTTTATTAGATGAAGATGTCAACAAAGAAAGGGGATGCCAGTGTTCCCAGCTATATCCTGCTGGGAAACTGCAATTGGACATACTGGCAACTTTGTATTGGTTTTCAATGGGCTATTCTCAAGCTGGGCCCCATTGATGACTCCTGATTTATCAGTTAAATAGATCCTTTCATTATTTTTGCCCTGGGGAAGCTGGTAGGGGAATTTGGGCCATTTGGCAACCCAAGTCCCCAATTCTGGGTTTCAGAGGGTGTGGGCCAATTAAAATCTTTTTTGCTTGGCTTTAGGACAGTTTCCAATTGCCCTCAGGCTTGGCCTTGACCAGGGTTCAATTCCCCACTTGGAATTAAAGTTTCCTTTGGGTAAATCTGTGTAATCAACAATGCAATTGATTGGCTGCGTGATTGCTCAATTGCAGGTGTTGAACCTATGTAACATAGGGTTTTGTCTGGCCCATTCTGGGCCCTGAAATTCTTATTGTTTTCTTTGGCCCCCTGCCAGAACTCCCACAAATTATAGGCTGCGTCATTGAACTTCAGACTTGACAGGATTGTTCCCTGGAGATTGAGCAACGCTTCTTTGTTCTTTTTGTCTATAATATTTCCTAGTTTGTTCAGAGCACCTTCTTTTGAATGAATTAGTGGCTAGCCCTTGTTACCCAGCTTTCCTGTTACTATTTCCCTGATGTTTTTTTCTATTTCAACAACTTTTTTCAGGTATGCTCCTAATTTGTTTATTAAGTTATAGATATTTGACATTTTGTTTGAATTACATCAAAAAACTGGTTTTTATAGTACTATCTTCAACGCGTGAATATTTTTCATCATCATTAATAAATTAAAGACCATAAATGTAAATATTACATTAGAATATTGTAATTAGATGTCAACTCTTGATATTTTGATATTATTTTCATAACTAATTCATTTTTTTAATAAAATCTATTGTAAACTTGGCCATTTTCATTATAATTTAATGAAACGGACTGTGTTTATATTAGAGAGCCATTAACACTTAGTATAATATTAATAATTAGTGCATTTTATAGCCTGTATATTTACCTATTGATAAATATTCTGTAAACTTCCTAGTCAGATTTTGTAAGGTAATAATAATGTAATGTGTTAATAAATTACTGTTTATTAACACATTACATTATTATACCTTGCAAAATCCAACTAAGAAGTTTACAGAATTATTGCCAATAGGTAAATATACATGCTGTAAAATGCACTATGTATCAATATTTGTACTAAGCGTTAATGGCTCTCTATAATAACCACAGTCCATTTCATTAAATTATAATGGAAAAGACCAAGTTTACAATGGATTTTATTAAACAAAATGAATTTTTTATGCAAATAATATCAAAATATCAAGAGTTGACGTCAAATTACAATATTTTAATGCAATATTTACATTTATGGTCTTTAATTTATTAAAAATGATAAAAATATCCATGGAAATAAGTATATGCTACCACATCAAATGTACAACATTATTTACATATGGGGAATTCTAACAATGTAAAAAAATATATTATTAATTATGAACTGAAAGAAAAAAATCAATTTTAATAAGTTGGCACAAAGAAAAGTTTATTTTACTCATCAAAGGACAAGTAGGGGAAGGAATGGGCAGAAATAACATTGCCTTCATCTGCGCCTGTTAAAGGGATGGCATCAGAGATAGTGGGGAGGGAATGGGCAGTGGTTTGGGAGTCAGGGTTGGAAGGCAGATGGCTTAATGGGGGGTTGGGAGGCAGGGTTTGTTGACTGGAAAGGGGTAGCAAGAGCTGATTGCTTCAATTGCTCAAATTTGTCTTCTGTCACATATGCAGGCTTGGTGAAACAGATTAATTGGCATGGGGGGAAGCAGGAGTCCTTTCTGGACTTATCACTTTCATAGAAAATGACAAGATCTGATAGGTCCTGGACAAACACAGAAGAGAAAAGCTCATAACCCTTATTAGTTTGGGTGCATAGTTCATTATATGTGGTAGGCTTTAAGTGCCTGAGAGCAGAACCAAAATTATAGAAACATGCATCTTGCAGATGTATGTCAGCGTGGTTGATGGGTTAGGACCAACAGGTATGCCCTGCAGCCCTGATTTCTTGGGTTGCACATTCCCGCTGCCTTATCTTGGCACTCAGTACAACTGTGTACACGGAGTTTTGGGTAGCCCACTCCTCCAGCATGGCCTTGAGCTCCATCTGGTAGGCATACCCATCTGTTGTATTTGACAACACAGAGTAATGATTGACCCCCAATAGGGAAACTTCCAACAAAACCCCAACAAATTGATACAGGATTGGCCCGCACTTGTATACATCAGACTGGATACGCTTTTCTCCATAGTCTTGAATACTTGCAGATATCTTGGCATACAACAGGAAGATTACATCATTACGGGCCCTCATTGCTCTCCCTTTGATAAAATTGATGATTCTAGAATCATATGGGTCAGTGTCTATCAAACTGGGGCCACTGAGAACCTGATTGGATAAGAGTCTGGTGACAACCACAACTCCATGCATCCACAAATTCACTGTTCTCTTATTGGTGAAAATGCTGTGGAGCCCAGTTGGAGACAGACCTGTACCAGGGGCATCTGAGGGTCACACTCCATAATAGCCATCATGAGATGGTGGGCTTTTTCACCTTCAGTTGAAGAACAGGCACCAGTTGGGGTCTTCTTGGTAGGGGGCCACAATTGGCGTGGGCTCGCAGGGTTGCAGCCACAGTGGACTTTGTGAAACCCATTGCGGCTGCAATTTCCCCAAGGGACATAAGCATCCCTTGCTTTTTAATCATTTTGAGAACAATATCCGGAGTGATTAGTTTTCTTCTGTGTCTTGCAGGCTGATTGGCTGGGGGGGGATGTGTTCATCTTGTGAACTGGTCAATGACATCTGATTGGCTGTTTTGGGGTCCTGGGCTCTCTGGGTGACCCCATGGCTCAAATAGCTGGTTCCAGATGCAATTGTTGATACAGGATTTGGGTTGGCGGCTGCCTGTGCATGATGGGCAAACAGGGCTATGCTGGAAGTTGCAGGAGAAAGAACACACTCCTGGGTAGTGCTTGCAGAGAGGCCTGCAGGTTGGGAGTGGCCATAGACAGAGGCTTCACCGTTAAGAGACCCAGTGTAGCCCTGCATGATTTTGTCAAGGCCAGGGAATAGCTCGTTGACTTGGTTGTTGTTGAAAGAAGACATAATCAATTTTTATTAAAATTTTAAAATCAAAAAGAGGAGTGTATATTTTAGTCAACTTTATTGTTAATTATATTAAGTTAGTGAATATTACAATCAAAATTTTAGCCATCCTAAAATGGAATAGGGTGATTTTTGAGAATGCATATGATTCCTAAAAGAATTAGCACAAATACACTCTAGATCCTTTTGCATCCTTTTTGAGACACCCATAAATTATATTTATTTTAAATTCTTTGCAATTATGGTTTGAAACTTGGTTCTTGGATTTGACAATCCTGCAATTTCAGATCTGTTAAGTTTTACATGATGTCTATGATTTGTTTGAAATACAGGAAATCTTAAATTTTACATTAGAATCCCACATTTCTGATTCATGTATCCCGCATTTGTTTGTTGTGTTTTGTCTTTTGTTAGTTGAGTTATCTGCTCAAGAGATTTGAAATCTGCCAATTTAAATAAACCAAAAAAGTCAAATTAATTGGTTATTTTATTTAATATTTTACTTTTCACTCAGCTGAGTTGCCTGTAAAAGTGATTCAAAATTTGGACCAAGGATTTGACAATCCCGCATTTTTACATTTAGGTTCTGAATTTACAGTATTGAGATCAAAGAAATTATCCCAAAAATAAGCCTGTATAGTAGTTAACACTAAAAAAGGAAACACACTGAAGGAATACCTAAATAAATCATTGTAATATGGTATATTTGACCCTTCAAGTCGCAATTTGGGGTTGCAGTCTTCTTTGTGGCCAATAAGTATGGTGACTTATGGCCTGTAACCAATTACAGTGCTATTAAAAATGTTATCATTAAGAACAGGTGCCCCTGCCTCTGTTTGATGACCTCCTTTATGCCTTAGGGGGACAAAGTTCTTTACAAAGATTGACCTAGCTTCGGGATACCATCAGATCTGATTCAAATCTGAGGATATTTCTAAACAGCATTTAGAACCAAATATGGCTCTGTTAAATGTGTTGTATTAAAATTTGGCATGAAAAATGCCCCAGTAACTTTATGACCTTTATGGAAAAAATTCTTTAGAGAGTGCATAGGAAAGAGATCCATAATGTACCTAGATATAATCATCTATAGCTCTATAAAGTAACAACATTAGAAAGATGTCTGTGCAGCACTCACAACCCTAAAGGACAAAAAGATCATTGGCAAACCATCCAAATGTGAGTTCTTTTCCAAAAAAATTCCATTGCTATATCACAAAATCTGCAAGGATGGGGTAAAGCCTGACCCAGGGAAATTAAGAGCCATACCTGACATGTCATCCCCAAGAAATAAGTGTGAACTTTGCACCTTTTGGGCATGGTTGGTTATGCCAGAAGATCAATCTCAGACTGGAAAGAGATAAACCCCCTCCTTTCTGAGATTAAAGGCAGAATAGAACATTATTTGGTCCCTTCTAAGAGATCAACTCTTCCAAAAACTCAAAGAATGTATAATAACAGCGCCCATCCTACAGTGCCCCAACCAAGACAGAGTCTACAAGCTAGAAATAGGCACCTCTGACACTGCTATTGAAGTTTTAGTCCAAATAAAGATAACATACAGCGGGTCCCTCCCTGCCACACAAAAATCTTGAAGACTCTTGGATGATAAATGCAGATATCCCACCCATGATAAAGATTTAGTAGCAATCATCCATTTTCTAATGAGATGGTGTTGCTACCAGGAAGAAGCGCAACTAAGCAAAGTATTAACTGCCCAAAAATTGCTGGCCATTCAAAGCACAAAAGCACCTCTCAAGAAGGCAAGCTTAATGGATGATCCCTGTACAAAGGTACCCAATGGGCATCAAATGCAAGTCAGGAGAGGGACTACTTGCTGCAGACACTCCTTCAAGGATATACTGTAAGCACCTATCCTGTACCAACAGCAAACCCCTGATTAGCCCAAGTTTATGATGGGAGATCTCTGGGAGAGCTTCCTACCTGGTACTGCAATAGACACTCAAGGAAAGGTCCCCAGGAAAAAATTACCAAAAGATGAAGTGGGAAGATCCATCATGTACTACCAAGTGACAACTGTTACGGTAGAAAACCAAATGGAAGGAATAATGGGCCCCCACAAAACCAGAAACCAGCAAAGAACTGCCGCCAAACCCTTAAGAGAAATAGAAAATTTAAATGCTGTCATTGACAAAAAAAATGGTTCAAAGCTGGGGTTGCTCAAATAGCCCTGGAAAATCTGGACTTGCCATATTTTTATCCAAATAATTATGATAAGAAAATCACCTGTTATACATTATTTGGTGATGGCAGCGCCTGACCTGCTGGTTTTTGGATTTTTTGAATTATGACGCCATTGACTTGAATTCTAATGCCAGACCTCAATCTGCTGAAAGTTATTCTTGCCAGCCAATCAGATGCCACGGAATCCCCTCCTCCCCCATCATGAACTACCTTAAGACTTTCCCCATTCCCCTCTAGAAACTTGTTTCTAGATAGCTTAATTTCATTAAAAATAAAAGAAAGTTTATCCTAAAATGATGGCTCACCTGGGGCTGTTTGCCCCCGTCTTTGAGAGATTAGCCTTTGTTGCTGTAAAAAGTTGCCATCAATTCCATGGCTGCAACCCAGCCTGCCCTTTACATTTCATTGCCTTCATATTCTTTCTCTAATTTACCCCTGAAAATCATTTTCCTTCTGATGATTTCTACCTTTATCTTCTGCTACCCCACCATTGGATCCAGGATGTTGAAGCTGTTCTCCCAATTTGGTCTCCTGCTTGTCAAGCAACTCACAATTTGTTTATTATATCCTCACTGTATTTCCTTGAATAATTTTGCTTACTGTTTCACTCTAACAGCAACCTGTACCCTATGCTCTGCCAGCGCAAAAGATTGACACCATCCTTTGTTATCATAGATGTTGTGTTTGGCTCCTGGGGACAACATCCAGGAAGACACGGCGGGAAATCTTTATAACAAAAGATTTGAGGTTTGAAGCTAGCCTTGGGTTAGCCTTCAGGGAAAAATTAAGGGCACATACCTTCATTTCCTGGAATACAAGATGAGGACTTCCTTTTGGCAAAAAGGAAAGGAAAAGGCTTGAAGAATATTAAAGCCAACGCAAATATGGATAAACTTGTCTTTATTAGGAGAAATAATTCTACTTAAATAGTAGACAAGGGACAGTGATCACTCATTAGGTAGACAGAGTGACAGAGGGGGTCAGGTTGGGATGAGGTCATACCAGGATCAGACAAGGGAAGGTATGGTATTTTAGAATGGGTGGATATTGGCACAGACCCATTTACAGAAGGCAAGGAATTCCCAAACTCAAAAGCAAAACCAGTCAAATCTTTGTATATATCATTATTTGAAGGCCATATCAAAATAGCATTAATGGCACAATTTCTGTCATCTCCCCCCTCAAGATTGGACACAGGGAGTTGATATTTGCAAAGGAATTTGGAATGGACTCGGGCAAAAGAGCGCCCAGAGGACAGCAGTTTCATGGTATACTCAACCCCCTTCTTAAAGGTGACCTCACAGAGCCCAACCCAGAGGAGGTCTAGCTTATGGTCTCTACCTCCTGTAAAATTCTGATAGTAGGGAACCAGGTTGCCTATTTGATACTCCAGGAGGGGGCTCTAGCAGCATTGGACGGGGAGAGCTCTAAAGCCTTTACCTTGTAAGCAGTGGAATATGCTGTTGCTTGGATGTCAATGATACAATTAGCTAAGTCTTTGACATGGGCCTCAGGATTGGTAGACACATCAACTTCAATCAAAGGGGGTCCCAAGATTGAGGGAGTTGTGTCTTCATACCCATACAGCATGGCAAAAGGGGATTGACCATTCACTTGGTGCCTACTGAGTCAATAAGCAAAGAGGGCAGCAGAGAGAAACATATCCCAATTGGCAGCGTCAGAGAGCATGAGTTTCCTCATTATGGACACCAGGGAGGAATTGGCTCTTTTAAAAGTTCCATTAGTCAAAGTGTTATATGGCGCAGAGAAAGATTGGTGGGTACCCATAGCTTCTACAATAGACGTAATGAGGCAAGCATTTAATTGGTACCATTTTCAGAAAGCAGGACTTGAGGGCAGCCATGTTGGTAGAAGATATCTTGCAGCAAAAAATTAGCTGTGGTCTTGGTAGTTATATCTTTTGTAACTCTGGCTTTGACCCATTTTCTAAAATGGTCTATGGCAACTAAGATAAATTGACACCCAGACCTAGACCAAGGGAGAGGCCCAACAGCATCAATACTCACAGTGTGGAAGGCATGTTTAGGGGGATGAGTTTGAATTGGTGATGGGAAGGGCAAGGGCGTTGGAGTTGGCACAAATGGCAGGAGGCAAGAACATCAGGGATTAGAAGGTGCATGTTTTCCCAGTAGAAGTTCTTGCATAGCCAGTCATGGGTTTTGGCTATACCTCCATGTCCAGTGTCAATGTGAGCTTTGAGGATAATGACTATCCTCATGCTAGGGCAAATGTAGGGTAGATAGGCATTGTTTACTTTCTTGAAGAGTTGTCTATCTCAAATCACAGTGTCTTTGGATAGGGTTTGTAGCACCAGTTGAATGTCTTCTGGATCAGTGGTCCAGGAGTCAGGGTACCCTATTAATTTGTATAGGTGATAAGCGTCAGCAGGGTGGATAGCTATAATAGGCATCTTTGACAAGCCATTGGCATTCTGATGCGGGGCCCCAGGACAATGTACCACAGTGAAACTGTATCCTTGCAGGCGCAGGGTCCAATGCACTAGTTGACCTTCAGGTTCCTTTTGTTGTTGCAGCCATTTAAGGGAGGAGTGATATGTGACCACAGTGAAGTGGGTTCCGTAAATGTAGTGCCTGAATTGCTTTACAGCATGCAACACCGCCAGACATTTCTTTTCAGTGACACTATAGTTCTTCTTGTCTTTATTGAGGACCTGTGAAGAGTAGGCTACAGGTCAATCCACACCTTTGTTGTCAAGCTGGGCTAAGATGGCACCCACAGCTACTCTGCTTGCGTCAGTATACAAGATGAACTCTTTATCATAATCAGGGTATACTAAGATAGGAGCCTCTTTGAGCTTGGCCTTCAACGCTTTGAATGCTTTTTGCTGGTAGTTAGTCCACTCAAAGGGGACGTTGCAAAGCAGTTGGATGAGGGGTTCACTCAGTTCAGAAAAATCAGGTATGAACTGTTGGTAATAGCCCATCATACCAAGGAATACTTGGACCTCTTGAAGATTTGTGAGAGGTAGCATCTTTTCAATGACTTCCACCTTATTATTCATGGGGTGGATTCCTGTTTGAGTGACCTAATGACCTAAGAACTCAAGTTGCTCTTTAAAGAAGGAGCACTTGGAGGGTTTGAGCTTCAATCCAGCTTTGCAGATTTTGATGAAGACAGCCTTGAGGTGTTCCAAGTGGTTGGTAAAGGTAGCGCTGAATACAGTGAGGTCATCAAGGTACACGAGGACACAGGAGAGCTTTAAATCTTGTAGGATGGAATCCATAGACCTTTGAAACGTAGTCGGGGCATTGCAGAGTCCTTGGGGCATCCAAGTAGGTTCATAGAGCCCCTCAGAGGTAATGAGAGCAGCCTTCTCTTGGTCTTCTGGTGATAATTCAACTTGCCAGTATTCAGAGGCTAGATCCATGGCCGAGAAAAACTTGGAACCACCCAGCTGTCTGAGAGCATTGTCAATTCTGGGCAAGGGGTACAAATCTTTCTTAGTTAACAAGTTCAGGCGGCGGTAGTTCATTACAATGTGATATCCTCTGTCCTTTTTCTTGAGGATCAGTAAAGGTGAGGCCCAAGGACTTTGAGATGGAGCCAAGAGTCCAGTATCTAGGAGTTGTTTGAGCTTCTTAGATACCTGTGGATCCTCTACCCTACTATGGCGGTATGATTTGGTACAAAAAGGAGGTGCATCATCAGTATCAATCTGATGGATGACCCCTTTAGCTAGGCCATAGTCTGTAGGTCCAGAAACAAAGATGTCACTAAACTGATTGAGCAGGTCCAACACGTCTTTTTTTTGGATGGGTGACAATTGGGGGAAGTCAGCAGCAGTGAATAAGGAGAGAACTTGAGGATTGTTTTCAGGTAGATTGAAATCACTGAAAGTTCTAAAAGGATAGAGGGATGACACTTGTTCTGCTCCCAGTATACAACCTTGCCCTACAACCTGGCCTCTAGTCACCTGCATGAGTAGAGCTATCAGGTTGGCAATCAATAGCTATATAGCCACTTTGTGAGTTCAATCTAGGATTCCTGGACACAGTCGGGGCTCTTTAAAGCTTAGGGATTCAGGTGAGTAGAGTTCCAGGAACAACTTTTTGGGTAGTTCATAAGAAATCTGAGAGCCAATCACCACTTGGGAGCCTGAAGGGATGGTGATAGCCGCTGGGGCAAGAAGAGGCACACCTTCTTCTGCAGGACATGAAGGAGGAGGGGTGCGCATGTTGGAGGAGTGTGTCCTATACTTGAGAGAGAAGATACCCCTGGGGTATTCAAGCACGCAAGTTTTAAGACGGTTTCCTGTGAGTTGCAGAGGTTCTTCAAAAATCAAAGGGACCTCATATCCTAAGAGCAAAAGATATCCATCTTGCAGGTTTACAATCCCATTATACTCACAGAGGAATTGTGTACCAACCAAGAGGCTGCAGCTTTTTTTCTCAAGGACAACAGCGGGAGAAGCAATGAGGAGTTTCCCAAACCTCATGGGTAGAGAAGAGTAGGCACCAATGTCTTTAGTTTGTACCATGCCAGCTGTGCCATACAACTGAGTGTAGTTGGGGTCAGGAGCCAGTTTAAGTTTCTTCATTAGCTTTGAAGATACTACGTTGACTGGAGCCCGTGTCCAGGATGGCTTTGATTTTAACCTTTTGGATTAATACTTCCACACAGGTTGTATCTTTCCCAAAGGGGGGCAAGACGGCCAACACATCCTGTGCAGCCTCTAGCTCTTTTTCCCATTTAGCTAACATTTATCTTAAGGTAGGAATCTCCTTTTACACAGTCTGTAGTGGAAGAGATGCAGTCACATTTTGGAAGAGGGCTTTGGCTAGCTTGGCGGCTTCTTCAGAAGAGTCAACCAAGACAGGAGGTTGATGGGCTTGGGCTAGGTAAGGGCAAGCCACCATGGCCTTGGCTTCACTTGAAGGTGCACAAGAAGTGGTGGTGCTTCCCAGAGGAAGTTAGTATGGGACAGACACAGTTTCTGGAGAAGCCAGAACAGAGTAGCCATAACTATTGGGTTCTTCACTATCAGAATCTTCAAGTTCTGAATCACTGGAGAGATTTTGAAATAGATGAAGAATAGTTAGGCCAGAGGAAGAAGGAGCTTCCTTTTCAGAAGGGGGATCAGGAGGAGATGGGGGAGATTGGTCAGCAGAGAGCGTCTCTGCCTCTAAGCTGACCTCTCTTTTCCTGCCTGTTCCTTAGGATCACAACCTTCTACCTGGGGATTAGTACAGGTACAATAATGATGCCCAATTTGAACGCAGTTATGAAAGCCTTGTCTCTTAGTCTGTCCACCTGAACCCAGAGTCAAAATGCGCGGCGTACAAGAAGTGAACCCGGCATTACTGGCTTTATTCTCACGCACTACAGTACCCCCATGGGTCAAATGCATGTCTTGTAAGAGTGTCTTAATACTCTTCATGGAATTGAGAAAAGCTTAGTGCGCTTTAAAGTGTAGGCATAAAAGCTGATTCACTTTTAAAGCATTTGAACATACCATGTACGCTTCCCGGGGAGTTAACTGACAACTGGTGATTAACTGTTGGCCTTCAATGTAGAAGTGATCCTCAAAATCAGCCAGGGTTTCCTTGGGCTTAAAATCAATGTGCATAAATGCATCTTTCTTGACCTCCAAGCTGAGATCCCCTCCAAACTCTTCAATAAGGAGGCGCTTCATGTCCTCCCAAGTAACAATGGAGGGGAGTTCAGAGACCACTACTTCTTGGCACCTAGGGGGAAGACAGGTAAGGATATGTTACTTTTTGAGCTTGTCAGTAGCCCTGCACATGCAGTCTTGTATATTGTTAAAAAGGCAGCAATGGTAGAGTTTTTAGGGTTGAATATCTGTTTAAAGGTTGGCTTGTAGTTCAGGTCAATGGACGAGGAAGTGGACTGGCTGTTTTCACCAGGGTTGAGAACATTGATGTGAGGATTACCCTCAAACTCAGATTCAGCAGTGGGTTGTCTAGCCCAGAGGAGTCAAAGACTCTCCTTTAGGGTATCCAATGTAGAGCTATTCTGCCCACTGATATCTCAGGCAGTAGCAGCAGCAGCTCCAAATTCATCAATTTTGATCTTTGTACTGCCACCGTGCCAGAAACCTCATTGATACAAGTAGTCAGGAAAGTTGTTTGAGTGACCAGAGGGTTAACTTGTCCATTTATTGTATCTGTGAGTCTGGAGAGGGTTTGCACCTTGCGCTCTAGAGCTTCTTGCCAATCTGCCACATCATTAGTCACTGCCACTAAGTGGTCCAAGGCAAGAGCACAGTTGACATGGGGTTGACCTTCTAGTCCTGGGAAACACCCATGGTCATGGTGGGTAGGAGCACCAGGGACTTCAGTCCCCCTTTCACCATCAGACTCAGAGGACAAGTCACCAGGGTCAGAGAGATGTTGTCTCAAATACTCAATATTGCTCTGCAAAGTAGCCATTTGGTCAGTTAGCATGGCAATGTGGGGATCAGGTGTAGGTTCAACAGGCAGAGGATGCAGGGAAGAGGCTTGACGTTGAGTAGTAGCTTTGAGTTCAGTTATAGCTTCCCACACTCTAGCTTCAAAGGCAGACGGGGTCTCAACCAAAGGAGCTGGCGGAGTCACTTCAATAGAGGCTACCCTATTGTCAACATAGTTCTGAACCTGACTCAGAGTGTCTCCCAAAGCAGCCTTGTCCAAGCCATACTGTAAATGTAGATGTTGGCCCCAAGTATCAATGCAGGTCCCACCAACTTGAGCTGGGAATCAACATTCTCTCAAAACTGATTGAGTTCAGCAACTAGAGTCTCAAAATCTTGACAGTATTTTAGGAGGGTTGGCTCTATCTGGCTGCACCAAGTAGCTTGGTGGCCATCCAGTTCACAAAGTTGATCCTTAATATACCCAGGGAGAAAGGAAGGGCAGGAGTTTAGCAAAAAATTCAGATACTTTTGTGAAGCTAGCCAGTTGCGCTGGTTATCTGAAATGCAAGCAAACAGACTATGGGACCATTCTTGATAGGCCATATTCTGAGCGTAGTTGTTAGAAACAGCGGTGGCCACAGCAGTCAAGAGTTGGTTTTGAGATCCAACCCCAATTGATGATGGACCAGCGCAGGTTAGATAAATTGGTTAACTAATACGCCAATAGTCTCCATTGATTCCATCAGTGCGGGGGGAAGACCAAAATCCAAGAGGAAGGAATATAGGTCTTCAGAAGCATACCCAGGACGGAGACCAGGGATAGTGTGCATTGTCACAGTGCCTGTGTAGAGGAGAGAGCGGGCAGCGGCACAAGCTTGCTTGTAGTTGAGTGAGAAAGCTGTAAGGGGGGCCCAAGAGGGCCCGGGGGACAGCACCATTACCATAGGAGTGGAGGGGGCATCAGTGATATCTTCTTCTAGAGGGGGACCAGAAACTTTGGGTTGCTTGGGCACTTCAGAAACAAAGGGGGAAGGGCCAGAGAATGCACACAGGAACAGGGTAACCAAGGGGCTTGCAGCCCCTGTAGTGAGCACCATTTTGTCATGTTCAGCTCCTGAGGACAACATCCAGGAGGACACGGTGCAGAAACAAAGGGGGAAGGGCCAGAGAATGCACACAGGAACAGGGTAACCAAGGGGCTTGCAGCCCCTGTAGTGAGCACCATTTTGTCATGTTCAGCTCCTGAGGACAACATCCAGGAGGACACGGTGGGAAATCTTTATAACAAAAGATTTGAGGTTTGAAGCTAGCCTTGGGTTAGCCTTTCAGGGCAAAATTAAGGACATGTACCTTAATTTCCTGGAATACAAGATGAGGACTTCCTTTTGGCAAAAAGGAAAGGAGAAAGCTTGAAGAATATTAAATCCAATGCAAATGGGGATAAACTTGTCTTTATTAGGAGAAATAATTCTACTTAATTAGTAGACAAGGGACAGTGATCACTCATTAGGTAGACAGAGTGGCAGAGGGGGTCAGGTTGGGATGAGGTCAAACCAGGATCAATCACAGACAGGTACAATAATCCGGAATGGCTGGATATTAGACCAGACCCATTTGCGGAAGGCAAGGAATTCCTGAACTTGGAAGCAAAACCAGCCAAATCTTCACATATATCATTATTCAAAGGTCATATCAAAATAGCACTAATGGCGGAATTTCTGACAATAGAGACCCATGACACACTCATAGCAGAAACATGTACAGATATCTCAAGAAGAGCTGCTGGCAACCAAACATGTTGGAGGGTATCAAAGCAGGCCTCGACCAATGCAAAGCATGCAAAAACTGTGCCCAGCATAAAGCGCCTCCCAAGTTTGAACCCCTGAACCTCCATCACTGATAGAGGCAGCAAGAGTGCTGCTGACAGCATCTACCTTGCCAAGAGGGGCATGCAGCACACCCCCAGCAGCCCCTACCACCCTTGAGTGAATATAGGGTTAAAATATTAGATGGGTCATGGGTAGAAGCACCCAGTGATTAATCTGATTGTATCCCCCTTTGTTGGAGATGCATGCTCCCAACTGCCCTAACCCCCAGCTGGGCTCAAGTAGATCAAACCCCTGGAAAGAGCTCACATGATCTGTGTACAGAAGCAAGCCAACTGTCAGCAGCAGCAACCTGGGACCATGCCCAACTCTACCAGTAAGTTCTCCAAAGGGAGGGGAGCCAAAAGTTCCAGGAGCAAGGCAAGAGTGTATCTGCAAAGGGAAGGAAAGAGTTGAAAGCAAGCTCACCCATATTGAGTTTGGGGTCCTGGGTAGGGGATGAAGTCTGGGTAGTCAACCCTTGCCAGCCAAAACTTGACCCAGGGCTGAACAGACCTAGCATTATCACGGAAGCCCAGCCCAACACCATCCATCCTATCAAAGGGACCGGCTCATTGGCAGCTTCTGATTCAATGCAGGGCAGCCATCCAGTTTAGCAAGGCATGGCTGGCACAGAGCAGCTCACACCTGCCGGTATCCAGGGCCAGGCAAGATCAATACCAAGCTCACCTCCCAGGTACCCCCAGAAGCTCCTCAAAGCTGCCCCTTCCAAGGCCCCAGGGAGATGGCGCAGCATCTTTATCACCCCTCCCAGGGAAAGTCCCCTGAGAGATGAATCAATCCCCAAGCAACAGCTGGCTGGCCAAGTAAAGGGTGGTACCGGCATCCCATCCTGCATGCCCAATAAAGATATCATCTCTCCTTCACCCCTTTATCATGCACCATAGACTTCCCAGAAGGGTAAACTTGGCAGCACCACACTGGTCTAGCTTCCAGCCGGGTAGGGGGTGAGAATGGGATACTAGGAGAGGTAGGGATCCTTGATGCTGGCCTGTATCTATAATGGGCTGGCAATGCCACCCAGCCCGCCTGTCAGGTTGTTCCAGGGCCCCAGCATGTCCTGCCCAGGTAGGAGTTGGGGCAGCCTTGGGGCGGTTTGCCGGTTAGCGCAAGTCCCAACACCCCCCCGCTTGGGGCGCCGGACCAAGGCCTCAATCAAGGGGATAGCCCAGGGACTCCACCAGCCAGCTCCGCAAGAGATAGGCTAGACCTACAAGGCCCAACTTCTATCCCGGTGCAACCATCCTCCAGGATACCATCCTGCCCAAGGCTGCTCTTAAGGGCCTCCCAGGGGAGGCGGGAGGGGAAGGGTGGGAAATAGGTACCTGAGCCCATAACCAGGGCACCCAATAACAGCCACACAGAAGGTCCTGGGAGGGACGGGGATCCATGCCCTCAGGGGGGATTGTGGTGGGGGTAAGAGGGGTTTTTTTTTGAGGATACAAGGCCTTTACCCCTAAATTTTGGGAGGGGGGTCCCAGCCTCCCACTCTGGGAATATAGAAGATCATTGGGGTACAGGCCTACCCATGCAAATCTCACGGAGGGATTTGCAGGGGCCAGGGCTGAGCCGGGATGTTGGAGGGGTTCAAGAGGGACCCGGGATCAGCCGCTGAATTCCTGCTGCCAAGGCAAGCCTTCCAGGTATTTCTGGGGAAGCGGGCTATAGCAGGGGGATGCAGGCACCAAGGTCACTGCCAACCGTTCCTGGGTGGGAGATAGCATCCTGAAGAGCAGGGTTGACAAAACAACTTGGGCGAGTGGGCCAAGGGAGCCGAGAGCCACAATGAGCTGTAGGTTGGAACAGCAGTACATGATCAGATCCAGGTACCCCAAGCATCCCAGGTCCACCTGGATCTGGATCAGCCCTGATCTGTCCCCAACAAGGAAACATGGGCCAGTAGGGAAGCCAACCCAACAATCATTATCATCCCATTATAGGGTACGGGGCATAGAGCAAGCTCTTCAAGCCAGGATTCTTGACTAGATGATTTAGAGCTGGTAAGCAAGGGGTCTGAGGGTCCCTGCTTCTGTTTATGCAGAGAAGGAGGGGCAGTACCCAGGTTCCTCCGGAGGGCTGGGTAGGCAGCAGCAGGGCAATGGTGGATGTCCAAGGGGGCAGTTTCATAAAAAGCCAACTGCCAGTTAAGGTCAGGAAACAATCTGGCACCCCAGCACAGCTACACCTTCTCCAGAACTGTTCATGTACCCCTCTGCAGAGGATGTCTCCTTCTGGATCCTTTTAGACGAAAGCTATGCTTTTTTTGGACTTTAGAATAAAAAATCAGGGGTCAGATCTGGCTTTTGGCTTGGAGATAAGGATCTTGTTAAAAGCAATGGATTGAGATCTGGCACATCCAGGAACCAGATAGATGCCCTTGACTGGGGTTAAAAAGATCAGATCCCCTAACTTAGGGGATCCGAAATCTGAAAACATGGATTTGCCGTAATTGGTGTGTCTTGATCCACTGCAGCCCGGGTTGGGGCGGCCCACCCATAGTTATTGGGTGAACCTGGCAATCAGTCAATATCCCAAGATCCTGGTATGGAGCATTGTACAGCGGGGTTCCAAGCTAGGGCGCTAAGCAAGGACAACAGAGATCCAAACAAAGGCAACTCAGTTGTGAATGGAATAAGAGTGGACCTAAACCTATTGTTAATCCATATAGGTTGGCTGGTTTTGATCTTGTTTAAATCTCGGTTGTTTCTGCTTAGCGCCATGGCTCTGAAAACCACTGTACCTTTCATGTGAGGGTACCGGTTGACCAATTGGATGGAGGGGGTTGTTTTATTTTTTAAAAAATAGGGTAGTTTAATTATATTGGGGTGGTATTGAATTGTAAATGGAGGGTGGGGTTCTATTTAAACAAAGCTAAAATCTTGTGGACAGCCAGGACATTCGGTTGGTTGGTTGGATCGGTCCATGTTAAGTGGTAGGGGATGGCGAGTAAAATTTAATTCGATATGCTGAGCATTGGAACTTTGCGTAAATGTTATGGTTGATTGGATGGATTAGAGATGTACATTAAATTGTCGTGATGGATGATTTCAGGTGGTTCAGTTATCCAGCTGGCTCGTGGATATAAATTGGTGGGATCTTTATGCGGGGTGGGATGGCTTAAAAGTTTGATAGGCATAAATGGATAATTCAGCCTAGGGTTGGGATGGGTTGTGAAGGAAGGGTTCGGTGCAAGCCATGGCCTGATTGGATGGGGTGGCTCCGGTTAGCCTGGCAGTTGGAACAGGTTGAGAAGCGTGCTGCCGGTTCCAATTTTGATTGGCTGGAAAGCTAGGCGTGAATATTCTCGGCAGAGACAATACGTACTTGGCTCTCATCATGGATGAGGGATGGTCCACTGGTTGTTAATTTGCTGGTGGCACCCAAGACATCAATGACTTATTCAATGGCTATGACGTAGTCGGGTTACAGTGGAATTTATTCAATAGGGTTGGTCAATAGGATTGCTAGAATAAGGGTGTTGAAGTTGGGGCTGAGTTGGTATCCATCTGCTGGTCGAAAGAGCAGGGATGATATCCGCTGCAAACCTAACCACGGTTGGCAGGTTCATGCGACATGACCGCTGTCACTCCAGGTAAGCAGGTGTGAGGGTAGCTTGAGCGGATCTGATTGGCTGGTAGAGCCAGGACAACTGAACCCGAGCTCAGGTTAACCTGTCGCCATTTAATTGCTAAACAGATTGATTAGGAAGTAGTCACGATGGGTTGCAGTTTTTATTAGCGCACATGATTTCAACTCCCGCACACTCAATCGTAAACAATCCACTACCTGTGCTTAACTTATGGCACCGTTCCCATAATTCTCGCTGCCTAGCCAATTCTTTGCTATTCCCAGCAAAGAACTGTATCGCCAATCTGCCCACTCTAATCACGAACAACATTCTTTTTCCTGATAAATTTCCGGATTAACCCCTCGCCCATTTTAATTTCCCTGCCCAGCTTACAAATAATATTCTTTAATTTAAAAACTAAATTATTATAGTGTTCTATAACCTTATTAACCAAATAGATTCCTTTATAAAACAATCCAATACGAGTTCACTCATCAATCAAAATGTATTCCCTGGCCGCGTTTCTTTTAAACGCCGTCTTTGAACATCAATAAAATTCTGTTCCCGTAAAAAAAATCAAAATGTATTCCCCTATCAATTCCAATATGCTTCAAAGATTAGGAATTCTTATCCTTTTCACCTTCAATATAAATAATAACGCCAGCCTAAGCCATGCATGGTTTAAACGTATACTGATCCCTTAAAGTTATTTTAACTGTACAGTTGAAACCTGTTTCCACAACTTTTATTCACCATGGATATTCTAAACCGAGTGTCTAGAATCCACACGCTAAAAAGGTGCAGGTAAAAGTAAGTCGAACATCCAAGTTAAACAAGCCAATATTTTTTCTGAAGCAAAACTTATGGCAACAGGCTGGCTGATGAAGTAGCTTATGACGTCATTATCTCGGTGGAGCATGAGTTATTCTACTCGGTCTCAAAAACCAGCATCCATAATTGGAAGAAGTACCCCAGCCACACATCAATTCAACGGGAAGATTGTGGGGAAGCTCATTCCCCCGCTAAAAATATGAAATCCATTTATCGACCAACCTCAGCCTATAGCCAGATTTAGACTATTTAAACTTGTTTGAACATTTTCCATCGCCAACTTGAGCTACAGCCAAATTTATAATCAATCTTGTTTAAATTCTAAATAAAAACTAGCTTCAAAACCAGCAAAACATTGTACTCCATACGTCCAATCATTTCAAGAATAAAGGGACATTGCATTTAAATCTAAGCATGACGAAGGGGAAGCCACCCTGGAAGTGCATGGCAGATCAAGAGTTTGGGTTTAAGCACTGCAACCCGTCCTTTACTTGGAATAGATCCAGCTTGCACCAAGGAATAAGGATTCCAAACCACTTGAGAATATATCTGAAACCAAGCAACCACCTCCACTGAGCTGAAACCCCCTCTTCTGCACACCCCATACCTACCCATGCTCCTTAATTGCTTACACACCATATGCAACCTATCCAACTGTACTTGAAGATCAATTTCAATCACCCCTGCTGATCCAACCCAGCTACAACTAGCAAAACTCCACATGAACCACGGCTGCCATCTCATTAAAATTACCCCATCCGTCCCAGAGATCATCCCAGCCACGGATAAATCCTATCCAAACAACCAACAGTTCCAAATCGCCACTTAGCAATTGCAAAATCGATGCCATACACTTCCTTACACTGCGCTTTTCAAACAGGCATCAGCTTTTAAAGGGGCAGGAAGATGTCCCATCATTTATTTTCCCGTCGACTGGTTCTCAGCCAAATTTTGATCCAGCTATAATCCCCCCTCATACATAATTTTATACTTTGCAACAACAAAGAACATCTTATAAAACTATCCTCTGAACCTTTTGATAGCTTACTCCATTCCCTCGCCGCGAAACTTGATCAGCTTTTAAAAGGTAAACCATCTAAAACCAAGCCGGTTAATCACAAAGAATAAATCGTGTGCAGCATCGCCGTTTAGTAAACAGGTCACATTTAATTTCTCAATTAATAGTGAAGTTAAAGATTGTGTATGAGGGGACTATAGCTGGATCACATTCGACTGGAACCCCGCCAACTGAAGGATAACTGCCAGGGTACCTTCCTGCCCCCAAATTAAGGAAGGCAACAGTCTGAGGAAACGAGACCGGATTTGCAGATGAACAGGTTTGCAAGTTGGCTCGATCTTTTCCTCAACTTTAGGCCCAGGGGTTGCGTCAAGCAGCGCAGACACCATGGGATTGACACCACAGCTTACAGGATGCCGTACCAGCACATAGGTGAGCAAAAAAACTCCATTTCCATGGAGGTGTTCTGCCAAGAACCGTTAACCAAGATCTTTCAAATACTTATGGTTCTATTGAACTATGGTGTAGTTCTGAGCTCCAACCCAGCCCATACAGGCGTTTAAGAGGTGACAAGTATATACTTCTTGGAAGTATATAGAACAAGATAAGGGGGGAATTGAGAGGAGAATGATCCTTTATTGATACATGTTTAGAGGGTTGTATAGTTTCATCAGAAGCCATATACCCTCCATATATGTCATGGTAGTCATGGGGCTTGTCCAGGTAATGTTCCATCTCAGACTTGAAAGGGTTGATCCCCGTATAAGATGGGTGTTTTGATAAGAGTGCCACTGACTTAATCATTAGTCAGGGAATCACTCAGAGAATCACCCCCCTGAGAGGGAGTAGCCATAGATGTTGCAACAACAATATAAAGACCTTTATCAGGTTAAGTGTTCTATACTATAGCTAAAATAAACTGTATTAAGAACCAGTAACAACTTTATTCCAGATACCATCATTTCTTGAACCCAGATTAACACAAACTGACACCATTCTAAAAAGGATCAAAATAATTATATGATAAAGGTGCGGGTATGATGAGTGTCAAGGATTCTGAGTATGGTGATTATACTGTACCATGCTTCCCTGCTCATTTCTCAGAGGGATGCATAGACAGCATCTGTCTATTGCTCTGATTGAGCTAAAGCCATGCCGTATCAAAAGCTCTGGAGCAATTGGATATCAATGGTGATGGCCACCGCTTGAACATTGGCCCAGATCATGGCGGCACCTTGATTGGCCCTGCTGGCTGATCTCAGAAGTATGGCCCTGGATGTAGGGCAGAATATTCTACAGAACTATGCCACAGCCAAACTCAAAGAGATAGGGGAGGATTATGGAGATCCCTCCTAAATAGACAGGCCAAACAACCACTGATGTGCAATATGTAGGTCATGCAAAAAAGTGCTTGCACTTACAGGCCGCAAGAGTCTAGACAGCATGATGCCAGGCAGCGGGAGTAACTTGATGCAAGAAGCTGGATAATAATTAGGGTCCCATACTGGCATGGATGCCTGACTCTGGGGGTTGGGATTAGTAGCCTGGGGAACAGATGGGCTGACTAATAAGAGTCAGAAGCGCCAGACAATAATCCTGGCAAGAGGTCTAAAAGCCATATAAAAAAGCTCTCCTATTAATAAGACAAGCAGAAAAATCCTCCCTTTGTAGATAGAGAATCAATAACTCTATCCTATGTATCACTAGCAGCTGCCACCTAGTAGTCAGAATTAACAAGAGAGCGCTCGGCTGTCCACTTGTAGCATTGTGAAATTCTCCTCCAAGTTAGACAAGGAATTGCCAGGCCACTGAACCTTCAAAGACCTGATAAGTAGCTACAGATTGGTACCATATAATCCTCTATCAACAATGCTGGATCCTTGCCTGGTGTAGCGGGAAGGAGACAGCTTCAAAAAATTATGGAGCCAGCCCTCAACAGAGCTGAAATGTTGGCAAATCTGGAGAAGGCAGCTGCTGCTGTTTGCTAACGCTGAAACAATGGCTGCGGCCTAAACAGGGAATCTACTAGGCTGAGATTTGGTGCTGGTGGATATCTTTTTAATTGAGATCCAATTACTTTCAGTTCAAAAGGATCCCTCTCAAAAGTACTTTAATTAGAGCAAGATAATGATGAGTTTATTGATAATAAACCAGTTAGGTATTTATACCCTTAAGCAGCTTATGCAATCCCAAATGGTATCTTGGTGTATCCACACTATTCTCTGCAGCTTTGATTGGAGGTTTTGACATCTTTGCGGAATTGAGCACCTTTGTATTGCCTGATAGTGGAGCTGATTTCACTGGACTAGCCTCAGAAAAAAACTATTCATTTCAAGTCTAGATTGTGGGGGACTTGGTTCACCTGGCTCAGGTGTAGAAGATGTGCTTGGCTTATTTGCAGAGCCAAGAGATTTATCTAAAGACTTGGAGAGTATTGACTCTCTGACAAACACCACTAGAATGGCAACTAATAAAGATACTCTAATCAAGAGCTTGAAGCTTGACAGTGAGTCTTGTTGGATTCAAACTGTTACCTAAAACTTGGCATCTTTTAAAAGTATTCAAGCAATCAAAATAGAACAACTTTTGAATCCCCCCTTTTAAAAAGTGGGCAGATGAGGGTTCACATATTTGCTAATAAATGTTGAGCAGCTTTAGGGCTATTTTACAAAAGATCCAGCAAAAGGAACCTGGACCTAGAGCTAAAGCTATGGGCTCCTGTTAAAGCTTTAGGGGTTTATACTTGTCATGAGCAATCAATCCTTGCGTAAGGTTTATAGCCCTATATAGAGCAGGAACTTATACTGTAAATTCAGAACCTGAACGTAAAAATATGGGATTGTCAAATCCTTGGTCCAAATTTTGAATCACTTTTGCGGGCAACTCAGCCGAGTGAAAATTAAAATATTTAATAAAATCAACCATTTAATTTGAATTTTTTTGGTTTGTGTAAATTGGCAAATTTCAAATCTCTTGAGCAGATAACTCAACTAACAAAAGACAAAACACAATAAACAAATGCGGGATACATGAATCAGAAATACAGGATTCTAATGTACAATTTGAGATTTCCTGTATTTCAAAAAAATCATAAACATCATGTAAAAATTAGCAAATCTGAAATTGCGGGATTGTCAAATCCAAAAACCAAGTTTCAAATCATAATTGCGAGGAATTTGAAATAAATATAATTTATGGGTGTCTCAAAAAGGATGCCAAAGGATCTAGAGTGGATTTGTGCTAATTCTTTTAGGAATCATAGGCATTCTCAAAAATCACCCTATTCCAATTTTGGACGGCTAAAATTTAGATCCTACTATTCACCAACTTAACATACTTAACAATAAAATTGACTAAAATATACACGTCTCTTTTTGAGTTTGAAAATTTTTAATAAAAATTTATTATGTCTTCTTTCAACAACACCCAAGTCAATAAGCTGTTCCCTGGCCTTGAAAAAAATCATGTAGGGCTACGCTAGGTCTTCTAATAGTGAAGCCTCCCGCTATGGCCACTCCCAACCCGCAGGCCCCTCTGCAAGCACTACCCAGGAGTGTGTTCTTTCTCCTGCAAATTTCAGCATGGCTCTGTTTGCCCATCATGCACAGGCAGCCACCAACCCAAATCCTGGATCAACAATGGCATCTGGAACCAGCCATTTGAGCCATGGGGTCACTCAGAGAGCCCAGAACCCAAAACAGCCAATCAGATGGCATTGACCAGTTCCCAAGATAGAAACATCCCTCCCCCAGCCAATCAGCCTACAGATGCAGAAGAAAATTAATCACTCCAGAGATTGTTCTCAAAATGGTTAAAAAGCAAGGGAAGCTTATGTCCCTTGGGGAAATTGCGGCCACCATGAGGTTTGCAAAGTCCACTGTGGCTGCAACCCTGCAAGCCCACGCCAACTGTGGCCCCTACCAAGAAGACCCCAACTGGTGCCTGTACATTGACCAAAGGTGACACAGCCCATCCCCTTATGATGGCCATTGTGGAACGTGACCCACAGATGCCCCTGGTCCAGGTATGTCTCCAGTTGGGACTCCACAGCATCTTCACCAACAGAAGAACAGTGAATTTGTGGATGCACGGAGTTGTGGTTGCTGCTAGAATCTTGTCCAATCAAGTTCTCAGTGGCACCAGTTTGATGGATACCAATCCCTACAATTCAACTATAATTAATTTTATTAAAGGGAGAGCAATGAGAGCCCATAATGATGTCATCTTTCTGTTTTGTGCTAAGATCTCTGCAAGTATTCAAGACTATGGAGAAAAGTGTATCCAGTCTGACATGTACAAGCACAGCCCAATCTTGTATCGTTTTTTTGGGGTTTTATTGGCAGTTTCCCCATTGGGCGTCAATTATTACTTGGCAATATTGAACACTGCAAATGGGTATGCCTACCAGACGGAGCTCAAGGCCATGCTGGAGGAGTGGACCACACAAAACGCCGTGCACACAGTTGTACTGAGTGCAGAGATGGAACAGCGGGAATGGGCTACCCAAGAAATCAGGGCTGCGGGGCATACTTGTTGGTCCTACCCCATCAACTACGCCAACATGCATCTTGCAGATGTATGTCTCTACAATTTTGGTTCTTCCCTCAGGCGCTTAAAGCCTGCCACCTACAACAAACTATGCACCCAAGTTGATAAGGGGTATAAGCTTTTCCCTTCTGCGTCTGTCCAGGACTTATTTGATCTCATCATCTTCTATGCAAGTGATAGTGATAAGTCCAGAAAGGACCCCTGTCTCCCCCCACACCAGTCCATCCGTTTTGTCAAGCCAGTAATGTGATGGAAGAAGAATTTGAGCAATTGAAGCAATCATCTCTTGCTGCCCCTTCCCAGTCAACAAACCCTGCCTCCCCAACCCCCCATCAAGCCACCTGCCTTCCAACCCTGACTCCCAAACCACCACCCATTCCCTCACCACTATCTCTGATGCCGCCTCTTTCACAGGCGCAGATGAAGGCAATGTTCATTCTGCCCATTCCCTCCCCTTCCCGTCCTTTGATTAGTAAATAAATCTTTTTCTTTGTGACAACTTATTAAAATTGATATATCTCTTTCAATTCATAATTAATAATATTTTTTTTACCTTATCAACATTTCCTATAACTAATACAATGTTGTACATTTTACAAATAGCTTAAAATTATGAGCATACATATTTTTCATCATCATTAATAAATTATAGACAATAAACATAAATATTGCATTAAAATATTGCAATTAGACGTCAACTATTGATATTTAGAAATTATGTGCATATCTCAAAGTATTTTGTTTAATAAAATCCCTTGTAAATGTGTCTTTTTTTATTATAATTTCTTAAAATGGATTGTGTTTATATTAGAGAGCCATTAACGCTTAGTAAAAATATTGATACATAGTGCATTTTACAGCCTATATATTTAACTATTGGTAATAATTCAATAAACTTTTTAGTTGGATTTTGCAAGGTAATAATAATGTAATGTGTTAATAGAACACTGTTTATTGTCATTAATTGGTTGATTTTCTTTGCTATGGCAACTGTGCATTTTCTGATATTTATGTACTAGTATCCAATTGGTTGGTTTCACACCCAATTACACAGGCAATAGGAAATCATTCCGCTACCCTGACCACATCTGGTCTTGGGGTAACAGCTTGTTTTCCTATTGCCTGTGCCATTTGATGTGAAGCCAACCAGTTGGATACTAGTGCGTAAATATCAGAAAATGCACAGTTGCCACATCAAAGAAAATCAGCCAATTAATAACAATAAACAGTATTCTATTAACACATTACATTATTATTACCTTGCAAAATCCAACTAAAAAGTTTATTGAATTATTACCAATAGTTAAATATATAGGCTGTAAAATGCACTATGTATCAATATTTTTACTAAGCGTTAATGGCTCTCTAATATAAACACAATCCATTTTAAGAAATTATAATAAAAAAAGACACATTTACAAGGGATTTTATTAAACAAAATACTTTGAGATATGCACATAATTTCTAAATATCAATAGTTGACGTCTAATTGCAATATTTTAATGCAATATTTACGTTTATTGTCTTTAATTTATTAATGATGATGAAAAATATGTATGCATTGAAGGTAGTACTATAAAAACCAGTTTTTTGATGGAATTCAATCAAAATGTCAACTATCTATAACTTGATTAACAAATTAGAAGTACACCTGCAAAAGGTTGTTGGAATTGAAAAAAATATCAGGGAAATAGTGACAGGAAAGCTGGGTGACAAGGGCCAGCCATTAATTCAGTCAAAAGAAAATGCTATGAACAAACTAGGAAATATCATAGACAAAAAGAATAAAGAAGCATTACTAAATCTCCAGAAAACAATTTTACAAAGTCTTAAGTTCAATGATTCAGCCTAAAATTTGTGGGAGTTCTGGCAGGGGGCCAAAGAAAATAATAAGATCAAACTAATTGAAGGAAACAAAAGTCCAAAGGAAATCAACACCAACAAAGAGGGAAATAATCAAATGGAAACAGATGAAAACAAAACTCAGTCAAGAAGCAGAAGCGCTTCAAGAAATACAGAAAATTTATCAACTGAAAACCAAGAAGAGACACAAGTTGCAAGAAAAACAAGAAAAATTAAGCCCAGGAAAATTAATGAAGAGCAGCCAACACTCATGAAGTTTGCCGAAGTGGCACCTGTGGCTGAGGGGGCCACAGGGGAAACAATTAGTAGGTCTTTTATGTTTTACTTATATTTATTTTAGTTGCAACAGCGCCCATGTTGACACTTTGTCAACATGGCCACTGTTGACTCAAAACTCTAAACCTCCTATGTTTTTTGCTAGTTGCGCTAGCTTAATTCTTTTTTTTTAAAGTGTTTAGGGGTGCAAACCCAGAAAACACAACTGTCAAGATTTCTGGATCTTGAAAAAGAAGAGAGATTATTTTTATTAGGTGAGTTAATCATGTTGGGATGGGATATCTGTAGAAGACAGATGTGCTTCTATTGGTGTGGATGGTGTGCGCAACAGGCTGTCCCAATGTTGGTTGATCCAAGTGATGTGGAAGTCCTGTGGTCTTTTGGAGACGTAACACTGTCTGTGGTGGTTTGGCAGGAATTTGCAAGTATCAATAAGTTGCTCTTATTGTACTTTGATACCGCTACTATTTGGACTAGTAGTGATGTTGAAGGGTATTAAATTGTCTGTCTTCCAAGTGATCTTGGAAGGCCCCTTTATAGTTGACAGCTAGCGGCCAAACTGGCGTCTAGCTGCGGACAACTCTTACTAGCTAGCCTATCATCCCCAAGCTACTAGTTTCACCCCCTAGAGTTGGATCCCAAAACCCAAAAAAGGTTTGAGATGAGGTAATATTCTAGGCTGATGATTTCTCCTCTTCAGCCTAGATATACCTTGACTTAGTTACGGCAAACTAAGTTGACACCCAATTCAGCCAACCTGCCCTTGCGCTTGGTATAATGTGCAATATTTGCACAGGCAGTCTTCTGTCTCACTTCTTGGTGAAACAGGATGTTGTAATTCCCCAATCAATCTCTGGTTCAGGTCTGCGTCTCTATTTGGAATCCAGAATCCTTAGCATCTAATTATAGAAACTTCTGGATTGGTCTGTGACCTGAGACCTGGAATGTCTCAGGTGTCTTCTGACTTGGAAACTATATCAATCTTATTATAGTTTCTCTGTATTCCGGAATAGCTGTGTCACTTTGGCTGTGTCCCGTCTAATGTCAACCCACAGCTTCAGTGATAGGGATATGAATCAGTCAATCCTAATAGATCAGAATTTCCTGATAACAACAAAATTGTGGCCATCTTGACATGATTTAATATTAAGCTTAATAAAAAACTCAATTTAACCAGATTTTTCCTTTACTTTTACTAATAAAAATTAGTTTATTTTTTATTTGTTTTCACAACGTAAAAGTGTCAATGTCAACACTTTTTAAGCATAACTTATTTTTAATAACAAAACTGAAACATCTACAGTAAAAAAATAAGTGCACATTTAAAAAAAATTTATTGAATTATTATATTGAAAAAGACAGTGCACATACAGTTGATTGTTGAAATGTTCATGTTATAAATATTTATGTGGCACTTATTACGGCTTTAATATATTAAGTGGATTGGTGGCTAATAGTGGTCCAATAATTTAAGCGGGAGTTAATATGTAAGTTACTATAGAATTTATTATTAAAAATAATGTTGACACTTGTAAATATTGTTTATTTGCTTGTGATCATCCCCTGGGGTGGAGTTAAGCAAATTAGAGTGGCACAATTAAGCCTAGATTAATATGCCACCTCATATAAAGAATGTCGTAAGTGATGTTGTCGACACTTTACCCTTTTGAATACTTGAATACAACTTCTTAACAACTTCATATAAGCTCAATGGTAAAATATCATATTACCATCCCCAAAATATAATTTTTAATAAAGAAATAAAGAAACTTGAGACTTTTTTAACTTATTTTTATGTTTTTTTTAAAAATTTTATATGTGAACAAAAACACACAAAAAACAGTTAATTTTTGCTAGCCTGCTTAAATTTAATTAAGCGTACTATGAAAAAACATAGTAAATTTTCAAAAAATGTTGACAGTGACAATTTTTGTAATCAACAGTGAGAATTCAGCTTTTTTTACTAATTATCACTCATAATGTCAACACTTTTCAGTTCTCACATATAAAACTTTTATGTTTTACATGATAAAAACTTCTGATTTTTTGATATGTTGTATTTTTGACTTTGCTCTTTCATATTTTTCTAATTTTTAAAATAAAATCTATATCTAAATACAATACTTTCACATAAATATCTTAACTTTTAATTTTTTATTTAAAACTATAATAAAAAAAACTATACAAGTATTTTTTAGCTTTTAAATGCCAATAAAAGCCATCTAAGATTTACTTTTTGTATATTATTCTTTTTAAGTTGTTTTGTTTGTTTTTCACATACATTGCTTTATTTTAAACCATTTTACTTATTATTTTAGGACAAGAACACTTCCAAACATCCCAAAGGAACCAAGCATCCTCCAAAGCCAACCAAACCCACCAAAAAGAAGCCTGTCTCATCAAAGAAGGCCACCCCCAAACCATCCCCCAAAGCCCTCACCAAAGCCCTTCCCTGAGTCCTCTCCTGAGAAGAGCCCTGTTCACTCCACTGGGGGAGAGGAAACTGATGGCTCTCTTAAAGAGCACAGTTTCTACAACTTGGCTTCTGACAAGGAGCCAACTAAGAAGAAGCAGCAATACAAAAAGACCCCTCCTAAAGATAAGTCTCCTGCACATGAGGAGCACCACAATAAGCCCCCTTCTGCTTCCCCACCCCCGCCAAACTCCCCCCTTCAAGCTCATCTGGGGATGATTCAAAGCCCCACCCTGATTACTTTCCTGGCTTCTGCCATGCTCCTGCTTGCCCTTGGGACCCTCTGTTGGCCCACAACATCTGCAACGTTGACGGCAAATTCAAGGTTCCCTCTTCCTTGCCAAAATACTTCCCAATCATGAGTGTAAATGGTGGGCAAGCCATGGTGGCCAATGAGTATATCTTCAGCTGCAACATTGCCAGCTGGGGCTTCAAGAGCCGCCATTACACCTGTGAGAACCGCTCCTGCCCAGTGCGGCTCAACACTGAGCGCTGGAACCTGGTACAAACCATCAAGGGCAAGCATACCTGCATCATGCCCAGCACCACCATAGCCTGCCTTCTCAAGTGGTATCTGGTGCAGGTGATGCCCATCTCTAAAGATCTTTCTGCCACCCAGCTGGCCGTGCTTGCTTGCAAGTACCTTTCCCCAACCAACTTGAAGAGGGTTACAACTCACAATCAGTTGGTCAAGTTTGCAAGTGATAGGTGTCAAGCCTCCAATCCCCTGGCCAGGAGTGCCACCAGCATCAAGGACCTTATCCTCACAGATGCCCTCAAGAAGATGGAGGATGATGAGATGTTCCTGCTCCATGACAGTGGTCAGGAAGTGGAGGATAGGATTGTAGCCTACGCCACAACCCAAAACCTGGAGCAGCTGAACACTGCTACCACCTGGCTGTGTGACAGCATATTTGCTACTTGCCCCTCCCTATTCAAGCAGCTTTGGGTCCTGCATGGGAAGTTTAATGACCAGGTCATCCCTCTTGTGTTCTTTCTCCTTCCTGGTGCCAAGACTGAAGTCTACACCAGAGTCTTCAAGATTGTCCAGGATGCTTTGAGCTCCCTTCCCACCAACCAGCTCCCCCCTCCCACTCACGCCACAAGGGCAAATCCCTCCTCCGCTAAGAAAGATGAGTCAGCTATAGCCGCTGAGCAGCTAGCTCATGCGCAATCACTTGGGCTGAAGGTTATTATAATGGACTTTGAGCAGGATCAGTTCAGAGCCTTCCAGAACACCTTCTATAGAGAAGTCCAGGGCTGCTTCTTCCATTTTAGGCAGGCCCTTGTCAAGAATCTCAAGAGTGAGAAGGACCTTTTTGAGAAGTATCTTAACAATGGTAAGGGGAAGTGACGCTTTGCCCTGACTCAGTTTTCTGCCTTGGCTTTTGTGCGCCCAGAGCATACTAAGCTTGTCTTTGAGGCCCTCCTGGAGGATGCTTATGTGAAGAAGCACTCCACCATTTTCAAAGGCTACCTGGATTAATTTTGAGCACCAATGGGTGGGCAAGAAGGTGACTTCCCAGAGAGGTAAGAGCAGGGCCACTGCCCCTTGGAACTGTCAAGGTGCCTGCCTCAAGGGGGAGATGAAGACCATCTCTAGCCTTGAGGTTTGGCATAAGCACCTGAAGGTGAAGTTTGGGACCAACCCCAAATATAACAAGTTCTTCTCCAAGCTACAAGAGGAGCAGGCCCATACTGTCTCCAAGTTCCGCAACCTGGCCAACTAGGTGGCCCCCAAGAAGAGGAAGCCCAAGGAGCAAGACTACCAGGAGGACGTGCAGAAGGTGGTTAAGAAAAAGTATAAGGTGGCAGGAATCAAAAAATACCTTGAAGATGTTGCTACTGCTCTTGCTGGTGGCCTTAATTAGCCAAATAAACTTTGCTTTGCTTTTCCTATATTTTTTACTTTTAAACTTTTAATTTTTTAGTTTTTTTGGATAGTACTAATCTTTTTAGGTATAAATGGTAAGCTTCAGATACAGTTTCAATGTGGTTTTGTAAGAAATATCTTATATTTTGTTAATTTATCTTTAAGCTATGAGATATTTTCAGTTATGCTTATATAAAGTATAAAAGTTAAACATAGAATTTTTTTTATATTGTAGTTATTATGATATATAAAATATCTTTTTTTTTGGTTCATTGGAATTTTAATTTTTATGGGAATAAAAATAATTTTATAATAAAGAGTGTAATTTACATAGTAAATTGAAAAATAATTGCTTATATCTCCTTATTGTTATTACTTATAATATTTTTTTCATTGCAGTTTTATTTTTTCAGAGGTCATTTTAGTATAATAATGTATTTTAAAATATTTTTTTATATTAAAAATGTTCAGGGTAAAGTGTTTTGTTAATTAAAAAAGTGTCGACATCCAGGAAACAACATTTAGTAAAACTGGGTTGTCACTTTGCTATAGTGTTGACATTAAAAGTGTCAACATGGCCACTGTCAACATTTTTAGTGTCAACATGGGAGCTGTTGCCATTTTGGTCATCACCAGGAATGGGGATGAGGTCTCAGAAGTGGCAGCTTATACGCCAAGTTGGTTTTACAGGGGTTACCAGTCACTGGTAGCCCCTGTAAAACAAATGAATAAAAACCAAATAAATAAAATAATTCATCATAATATGTTTTATTTTTCAAGTAATGAAGCTAAAAACAGGGAATATTTATCACCTGCGGGGTGCTCACTGTGGTTGAGGGAAGCATATGAAATAGGATCAAGTATCAACTTTAAAGAAATGAACAAAATTTGTGGGGATATCAAAGTAAACTTTGATGAATACATATACAAAAGCATTTAAAGATTCCCCTTCACAAACATCAACAAATATGAAAAGAATTTAATAAAAACTGACTTTCAAATTGCAACTGAATATTTGAAAACTGCAATTTTTAATGAGGTATTTAAGGCACTGTCAAATAAAGTTGGGGATGCAGTCCTTGTGAATAATTTTAAACCTTTATTAATATTGTTTGCCAAGGCCTGGGGGGCTGATTCAAGTTGGGCGCCCCCAGAACCCTCTTCAAGTTCAACCAAACATCCTATATCAATAGGTTAGTTCAAATATTCAAAAAATTATGCATGTTCTTGGAAAAGTATACCTCACAAAGAATCTACGTTGCGGTATAACTGGGAATCCTCCTCCACTGCATATTAAAAACCAACGTCAAAAAGTTGGAGGATGTACCTATCCAAATGGATATTTGCCGCGTAGCCCTCAACCGCCAGAAGACACCACAGGGATATAAGACAGTCAAGCACGTCCTGTATGACTCATTTGCATTGGCAACGTTATACGCGTACTACATGCCCCCCCAAAAAACCTACTAGTTGATTCACTCATCCGCATTTCTTTTATCAAACAATCAACAACCACCAGGGTACAGGGCGCCACCCCTCTAGCAATTGTATCCAGGGTTGTCCTCCACGTACAGAAGAGTACATGGATCCAATTAGACGCATTAGCTGAAAATTTGATTTTGGGGTATAATTCCCCAGAATAATCACATTCCCTTTGCAATCAACATCCCCCCAATAAATATATTCCCCTTGCAAATTAAATTTTTTTAACTTTTTATATTTTAATACTAAAATTTTAATATTGAACTATGTAATATTAAAATTTCACTATAAGAATTTTAATATTACATATTTAAATATTAAAATTTTGGTATCCAAAATTTAATATTAAAATTTTAATAATATATATCATAATACTTAAATTTTTAATATCAAATATTTCAATATTGAATAAATCACAATTTAATAAAAATAGTTAAATTTTGAATATTTAAACTTTAATATTTAAATTTTAAGATTTATAATTACAATTTTACTTTTAATAATTAAATTTTAATTTTTAAATTATAATAGTAACATATAATTAGGTTGCTAATAATAAAGGGACAGTTTAATGAAGTGAACATGTGTAATAATAAAATATGATTTATAAATTTGTTTATTTACTAGCGCATTGAGTACAGGTTCATTTATTACATAAACAAACAACAAGAATTGAATTTATCTGCATCATGCAGCCTGCTCCACTTATATTCTAAACAAATGATTGTTTAGGACTTGAATTACCTTTCCCTTGTAATATGGTTTGATAAACGTATTGAATATGCTTGACCTGCGTTCTAAGTACTAATTAGTAAGTAATATATGTGCTGTGAATCCTGCTATTCACTGTATTTTGATTTTGCCTTTGGTGGGCCATTTCAAAGACAAATCTCTTGCTTTTGCTTTTCCCTCTTGAAATGAGTCAATGGCTGGATTGGGAAATACAATTGTTCAGGTTCTTGACTCTGCGCAACTCACTTGCCCCACTCATGCTTGTGGCGGGTGATCCTACCGTCCTGGTAGTGTTATGTGGTACTGCCAACCACTATATATTCCATTTTCCTTTTCACCAATAAAATTAAGTTCTATTCACATTTTTGTCTTTGTGTCTTCTGTACTTCCGTGCCTCTCTCTAGCCACAACTAGTAGAGATTATTCTTCCAGGGCCGCAAGGTAAACACATAGTCTTCCCTGTCATCTAACCAAGACTTAGTACAAATCCAATCCTAAGATTAGGATTTCCCGTTGTGTATCTGTGCCGCACCTCAGAACACAACAAAAATGGTGCTCACTACAGGGGCTATAAGCCCCTTGGTTATCCCTTTTGCATCCACGTTTTCAGGTCCTTTGCCTCCGCCAATACAAGAGCCAACTTCACCTGAAATTACTAGTCCTCCTATTGAGGAAGATATTGCCAACCTGCCTATTGTCCCTACTGTACTGAACCTTGGGAATGGTTCCTGCCTAGTGGCCTACCCTTTGGGTACCCCTGACTTGGAACAAGTCCAGGCAGTAGCCCTTGGATAGCCTGTGAAGGAGCCATCCCTTGCCTTCAGCTACATTTCAGTCAAGTAAAATACTATGAATTAATTGTGGCTCCTCATATTCCACAGCATCTCCTCTAAGCAGCTGGCTCTGCTGTGCACCTACTATTGTCCTTTGTGCAGCCTGCCTTGGCCCACCATCAAATGGTGTTGGGTTCCACGTCCAAGAAATCTTGTCTCTACAAGCAGCGGTTACTCATCACTGGGACCAGTTTGCTGCCTACTAACGGTGGATACATTCCCTGTTTTCCTTGTATCTGACAATCAATGCAACTCTGTTACCTCCAAGACCCATTTGGTTAATTCTATTGAAAAAATGCGCCAGTTCATCCCTAAATACGTGAGAGAGTGTCTATACAAGTTTCATCAGCTAGAACAACCCTGGCAAACTCAAGTAGATTCCATCTTAAATGCTTATCTCACTGACTTCAAACAAATTGTGCAGCAGCTCAATGCATTCAGCACGTATTCATTTGAGAAACTACAGCAGGTAGCAGAATTTGCTTCTAACAGCCTTAATGAACTCAGTAAAGTGTTTGGTCAAGAGAGAGCTTCCACTGCTGCTTCTATAGCCAAACTCCAGAGTCAAGTGAGTGAATTAGCTATGCCCAAGCCAGATGCTCTGCCCTCTCCCCCTTCTGATGATTTGGCAGATTGAGAGCAAAGAATATGGGACGTTATTTGAGAGCTATGTACAACTACTTGCAGTCAAGGACGTCCTGCTGAGGCTCATCAACCTGACCCCCAGGTACTTGAGTTGACTGCTCAAGTTGCGGAGCTACAGAAAGAATTTGCCGCCCTACGTGAAATGATGGCAACTGCTGCTAGCCCAGTTGGGGTTGTTGATGAAGATGGTTGCTGCCCTGACTTACCAGGAACTCCTCAAATCCAATGTGCTAGGGAACTAATTGCCCTAGCTAACAAAGTGGACCAATTGAAGCGGGACTATACTGAACTGGATAGAGACGTACAAGAGATGAATGACGTGATTGAATCTGTTAATGATAGGTTTGCCCCTTGCCTCTCAGTGGGGCCATCCCTTACTTCTAGACTGACTGAGCTCTCCACAATATTGACAACCCAAGGTCAACGCCTAGATGTTACTGCACAACAGACCACTCAAGCTTTTGATATGGGTGCCCGCGCTGTTGAGACCCTGACTACCCTTGAAGAGAGTGTTTGTCAGCTATGGGCTAGACAGCCCCCCTCTGAATCCAAGGCAGAGTTTCCCCTGCGTATAAACGTACTCAATAGCAATAATGGTGGCCCAACTCTCAAATCACACTTCAAGCCTACCTTTAAGCAAGTCTTTGACCCCAGAACCTCAACCATTGCAGCTTTCCTAACTATCTACAAAACTGCCATGAGACAAGCTTCAGACAAAGTTAAGAAAGAACATATTATGACCTGTCTACATCTGACTTACCAGGAGGTGCTGGTGCCTGAGCTGCCCTCCATTGAGATGTGGGAAGATATGAAGCAGCTTCTGATTGACAAGTTTGGTGGTGACCTTAGCCTGTAAGTAAAGAAGGACGCCTTCATGCATATTGCTTTCAAGCCTAAAGAGACACTAGCTGAGTTTGCAGACAGATTCTATATGGAAGGACAACAGCTGATAACAAGCAGATAGTTTACAGCCCATGAAGTTTACATGTCTTGCGCTCAAGCCCTCAAAGTTAACCAGCTTCTGTGTCTTCACTTCAAAGCCCATAAAGCTATGCTTTCCTCTATGAAGAGCATAAAGACACTGTTGCAAGATATGCACCTTACCCATTCCAGAGCAGTTATTAGGGAAGGTTGAGCTACTTCTAACTCTGGTTCTTCTTTCTGTGGTCCTTGTATTCTTACCATGAACTTGCAAAATCCTCCTTGACGCCAAGGTTGCCACAACTGTGGTCATATAGGTCATCATTCTTGAGTTTGTACCAACCCACAGGTTGAAGGAGCTGATCCAAAAGAGCAGGCGGGAAAAGAACAGTCAACCTAGAGGCAGAGATGCTCTTGTTTGACAATTCTTCCCAGTCTCTTTCAATCCCTCCCTCTATATCTGACACCAAACCTGCCAATAATGAGGCTCCTCCTATCCTCCTCTTGTTCCACAATATCTCTGATGACTCTGACCTGGATGACTCTGATGCTGACAACGCCAATGCATATGGGTCTCTGTTCTGACTGTTCCTGAAACCATTACAGTCTCCTATAAATCACGCTCAGGAAAGACTACAACTACTGCTAAGCCTTTGCCTGAAGCCAAAGAAATTGTCTCTTGCCCTTACCTTGCTCAGGCTAAGAGGTCCCCCTTGCTAGTGGAATTGTCAGAAGAAGCTGCCAAGGTCACTGATGCTGTCTTCAAGAATGTGTCTGTTTTTCTCCCTCTCCAGACTGTTTATAAGGAGTTCCCAGGATTAAGATGCATGATTGAGAAGTGGGATAAGGAACTAGCAGAGGCTCAAGATATCTTGGCTGTTCTTCCACCCTTTGGTTGCACTATCACTCAAGTGGAGATATCCACTCAAAAAGTGAAGATCAAGGCCGTTTTAGACACTGGATTGCCAGTCAACGTTGTCTCCTCCAAGCTAGTGAAGAAACTCAAATTTTCCCCTGACCTTAATTATCACCAGTTGTATGGCACGGCTGGACTGTCTATGACCTGCGCCATAGGGGCGTACTCTGCTCTACCCATGCGGTTTGGCAAGCTTCTCCTAGCTGCGCCAGCAGTTGTCTTGGAAAACAAGAGTTATAATCTCTTAGTTGGCAACAGTTCCTTAGGGAATATAATGGGATAATCAACTTGAAAGATGGATTCTCTCTATTCTGGGATACAAAGTCCCTCTGATCTTTGAAGAGCTGGTTAAATTTCCTGGGAAACAGCTCAAGACATGTGCCTTAGAATATCCCACTGGGGGTTTCAACCTCAAATATTGTACTCACTCCTCAAACATGAAATGTCCACCCATGGCCTGTCCTCTGTCTGAAGGGATCCCTCTCCTAGCCACGTCTGCTGTCACCATTCCACTTGTCTCCCAGGCCATCCTAGACTCCCAGATATCATATGAACTACCTGAAAAAACCTTCTTGGAGTTGTAATCTTCCCCCTTGTTAGGACGCAACAAACCTTATCTCTGTCCTGAGATCCTAGATGTCTCCCATAAGGACCCTGTTCAATTGTTGGTAGCCAACCTGACTGCTCTCCCCATGACTGTGTCTAGGGGGCAGGTTGTTGGATATTTCAAGTTGTTGAGCTCTCCTGATGTCCTGTCTCTTCATCCCTTTGGCACGTTCCAAGACTTTAACCTACCTGAGAATGAGCCCCAAGTCCTATCCTTGTTCACTTGCAAGACTTTCCGCAGTTGTCCCTGGTTCAACAGAAAGAGGTACTAGACTTGATAGACCAATTTTATGACATCTTTGCAAGGGACAGTACCAACTATGGGTTAGCCAAAGGTGTTATCCATCAGATTGGCACTGGCAACGCTCCTCCCTTCCGTGCTAAACCATATTGCTACAGCCGTGTAGAGGACGCCCAAGTATCTAAAGAGCTCAAACAACTGTTGGACGCTGGGCTGCTGGCACCTTCCCAAAGTCCTTGGGCATCCCTGCTAATCATCTCAAAGAAGAAAGATGGAGGTCATTGTATTGTGATGGACTATTGCCAATTGAACTCTTTGACCAAGAAGGACTCATACCCCTTGCCACATATTGATGATGCTCTCCAACGTCTTGGAGGCTCTAAGTTTTTCTCTGCAATGGATCTGGTATCTAGATACTGGCAAGTTGAACTGTTGCCCAAAGATTGCCAAAAAGCTGCCTCATTACATCTGAAGGGCTTTTTGAGCCTACTTGCATGCCGCAGGGACTCTCCAACGCCCCAGCCACCTTCCAAAGGGCCATGGACTCCATCCTCTGTGACTTGAAGTTGTTGTGCGTCCTTTTATACTTGGATGATATAACAGCTTTCTGCGCTACCTTCACCAACCACCTGGCTCATCTCAAAGAGGTGTTCATAAAGATTTGAGAAGCTGTCCTTAAGCTAAAACCTTTCAAGTGCGCCTTCATCAAAGAGCGTCTTGAATTCTTGGGCCATGAAGTGACCCAGACAGGGACACCCAATGACTAAGAAGGTTAAGAACATTGACAAAATGCTTCTGCCCACCAACCTGCGGGAGGTACAAGTCTTTCTAGGGATGATGGGCTATTACAGACAGTTTATCCCTGACTTTGCCAATACTAGTAAACCTTTAGTCCAGCTTTTATGTAATGTCCTTTTTGAATAGACTGCCAGTTAGCAGCAAGACTTTGAGACCCTTAAGCAAAAACTCAAAGAGGCACCAATCCTTGTGTATCCTGACTATGATAAGGAGTTCATTCTATAAACCAACTCCAGCAATCTTGCTATTGGGGCTATTCTGGTCCAACTAGACAACAAGGGTGTAGACCATCCGGTGACTTACACTTCCTGTGTGCTAAACAAACATGAGAAGAACTATAGTGTCACAGAGAAGGAGTGCCTTGCTGTATTACATGCAGTCAAGAAGTTTTGTCACTACATATATGGCACCCACTTCACTGTTGTCACTGACTACGCTTCTCTTAAGTGATTACAACAGCTTAAGGATCCTGAAGGGTGCCTAGCTAGATGGGCTCTACGTCTGCAGGGATACAACTTCACGGTGCTCCACCACTCTGGGATTCAACACCAGAACACTGATGGGCTCTCCAGAATGCCCATTATTGCTTTTCACCCTGCAGAGGCTGACCAGTTATACAAACTAATTGGGTACTCATCTTTGTGGGAAAATGAGACAGAAGAGGTACAACTGGCCTTGTCCAAGCTATCCAAAGATACCCTCATACACAACAATCAGCTCTTCAAGAAGGTACAAGATCAGTATCTGCCTTATGTACAACCCAGTCTTTGCCTCTCAGTGGTGTTGCAAGCTCATAAGGAGACTGGGCATGGAGGCATTGCCAAGACCTATGACTGGCTTCAAAAGAATTAATTCTGGGAGATCCTTTGTCTGCTGATCCCAGACGCATAGCTAGCTGCCACAACTGCCAGCTGCAGAGGCCTTGAGCTGTTACCCACAAGTTCAAACTAGTTCCTCCTCAACATGCTTTTCATTCTGTCAGCATTGACGCGGTAGGTCCTCTCCCCTGCTCAAGTTCTGGGTGTTGCTTTATCCTGATTGCTATTGATCACTTCAGCAAGTGGGTAGAGACTTGCCCTACAAAGGAATTTACAGCTAAGACAACTTCTCCCTTCCTGTTACAAGATGTTTTCTACTGCCATGGCTGTCCTCAAGTGTTACTCTCAGATAATGGGACTAACTTCAATGCCAAGCTGGTAACCTCTGTTATCAAAGCTTTGGGATCACACCAATCCTTCTCTGCCCCCTACAATCCTTCTACCAATGGGGCAGTTGAGCGTGCAAATTCAACACTGGTCTCTATCTTGAGGAAGCTCAACTACTCTTACGCTACCAACTGGGACCTATACTTACCTGCTGCTCTCTTTGCATACCGCCTTAGCAAACATTGTGTCACTGGATACTCCCCTTTTGCTATGCTGTATGGACAAGAGGCTACTACCCCATCACTCTTGGGGCCCCCTGCTTACCTCTGATAAGGCCATGAATCCTGACAACCACATCAAGGATCTAGTTAACTGCATAATTGATATACAGGCCACTTCCTACACTTCTGCATACAAGACTAAGATGCTTGAGCTCTCTCCCAATAATTCTGGACACTCCCCCCTGCCTGACTTCAATGTTGGTGGCCATGTACTTTACTACCAACACAGAGTAGATAGTTGTGCACATAAGTTGGACTCTCTGTGGATTGGCCCTTTAGAAGTCACCTTTAAACAAGGGTCTAAATACACTGTAAAGCTCCTCTCCAGTGGCTGTCCTTTCACTCAAGTGCACGCAAAGTTTCTTTGTAAATTCCACCCCCCTAAGGCCAATCTAGGGGAGGGCAATGTCATGAATCCCGCTATTCACTGCATTTCAATTTCGTCTTTGGTGGACCATTTTGAAGACAAATCTCTTGCTTTCACTTTTGCCTCTCAAAATGAGTCAATGGCTGGATTGGGAAATACAATTGTTCAGGTTCTTGACTCTGCGCAACTCACTTGCCCCACTCATGCTTGTGGCGGGTAATCCTACTGTCCTGATAGTGTTTTTTGGTACTGCCAACTACTATATATTCCATTTTCCTATTCACCAATAAAATTAAGTTCTATTCACATTTTTGTCTTTATGTCTTCTGTACTTCCGCGCCTCTCTCTAGCCACAACTAGTAGAGATTATTCTTCCAGGGCCGCAAGGTAAACACATAGCCTTCCCTGTCATCTAACTGAGACTTAGTATGAATCCAATCCTAAGGTTAGGATTTCCCGTTGTGTATCTGTGCTGCGCCTCAGAAAATGACAATATGAAAATCATTGGTTTCCATGTTGTGTGGCTATAGTGGCACTGAAATAACAAGGATCAGATGATGACCTGCAAGGTCCAATTTGTGGCTTAGAAAAGCCAAAGTACCATCAAGGATTCACAATTATTTAAATAAACTAATTTATTTCTATCTTTTTTAATTTATTTATTTGTTAGTGCAAAAGCCAATAATAATATTTAGTGCATTATAATAAAAATATATCCAGATTACCTAGTATACTTAATTTTACTTACCTTTTCTACGTATTCTTATATGTCTATAATACAATCAAACGTCACATTATTATATTTAAATAATAGTTTTTGAGTCCTAATAAAAAAAACTAAATAAAAATAAATAAAGCCCAGAGTGCCCATTTATCTGATTGGCTTGGAGGCCAGGGCTTTAGGGAGTGTTGTATTTCCGCGTAGAGCTGGTAGTTGCTTTCACTTAACTTGAAATACAATTCTTCTATTACTAAAAATTAGGTCAAGATGAGTATCTAGCCTAATGCATATAATAAAGTTAAAGTATGTAAATTTAATCCTTTATTTAATAAATCAAGAAGGGAGTTATATAGTCAGAAGAGATTGACAAGTGGCACAGAACGCCAGGATCATATGATCACAGCCTTGTTTCCTCTATCCTTAGCCCACTATTAAACTAAAAATTGGCTGATCATTAGTTAATATGAACTTAGAATACAACTTAGTTGATCATTTGACTTTGTTATCATCCAGAGCAATAGTACCATTGTCCCATGGTTCACCAAGCTTAATGGATCAAATGCGTGATTATAGTGATGACTAGTTTACAACCAATCACTTCACAACATTTCCCCCCACTAAACTAGATGTTACTTTAAAAGTCTTTTAACTTTCTCCAGTATGGTAAACCACCCAAAAAGAAATAGGAAACCAGTAGTGCGTTATACTTATGTACCCAATCAGATGATCAACCAAGCTCAAAAGAGAATACCCAAAATTCCAGTTGTAACCACTCACAAACACTCACCTGTTCTAGCTTTGGAGGAAACTGAATTTACCAAAATTTTAGGAGGCGAGATAGATGCAGCCTTCTGTAGTTCCTCCAGTACTGTCTCTTACAAACCCAGTACCTCTTTGAGTAAGTCAGGAACACAAGACTCTGGTATGCCTACGTCCAAACAGCTTTCAACAAATTGCCAAGAAAAGAAGCTGTGGTAACAAAAGTAAGACAGCTTCCACCACTCCAACAGATAAGATCAATGAGCTTGCTCCAAATTTAGCCAATCCACTCAAAACCATGAACAAAAATGAGATGAGCAATACTCCCATAATAGTTCAAGAAGATAGTCAAGGTTCTTATATCAAACTAGCCACCCATTTTCATTGGGAGAAGTTTCCCATCCTCCAATTCTGTGGCCCAGTGGTTATATGGTCTACTCTTATGCTAGCCCTCAAGAATCCTTATGTAATCTCAACAAAGAGACTCAAAGCAGGGAACAATATTCATTGGCTGGGGGCTTCTACTAAGAGAGAAAAATTCTCTATGCTTAAATAAGCATTCCTTTTTACTGCTGGCAATGATCTTAACATCTTTGTTGAGCATTCCTTATTAAAAACAGAGTTTGGAAAAAGTACCTTCTTACCTGCCATACAAAATTCCAAGAAAGATGATTCCCTTAACAACCTAAAGCATTGGTGTCAGAATCTCATTATAAGCACCCTCCTTCCCTAAGAGCATTTTTTGCACCAAGCTACACTCTGAAAAAGCTTTGGGATCATGGGTTTAAAATAATAAAAATGATTCTTTGAATTCTAAAAAATAAAGATGCTAAAAAGCAACATCAAATCCAAGAAATATAAGAGGGAAATTGGTTCAGTAAAGAAAGAAAGCATAAAAATATTTTAAAACACATATAATAAATTCATTCCCAACCAGCCAGCTCACCAAAAAACCACCTGGGTTGATTTATGAATAATTTCAAAAAAAGCAGGGTGAACACTCAACTAGAATAAAATACCTGCTATTAAAAACATAAAATAAATTTGTGGAGATATGGAAATAAAAACCAACATTTCAATCTTGCTTTCCACTTACTATAAGATTATTCCTAATAATATAGTTGAAAGTGAAAAATAAACTAACATGTGTAACATCTGCAGCTTAAAAAAATATTGGGAATAAAGAAAAATGATCTGAGAATAAATAGATTACCATTGCCAGGATCTATCAAAGAAATTTGAAACAATTGACCTACATGAAAATTTTTATAAACATCAAAATAAAGGATATATTGGTGATATAAACAACCTTGATGGTAATTCATGTTTTATAGTGATAGACTATAAAGAAAATTTTAATTGGGTGGGGTCCCATAGAAACAACAAACTGTTTTTATGAGAAAATACCTATTTTTTTATTAGGATTAGCAATTGCTTTTAAAGTAAATGAGTAAACTAAACATGAGCATCATGACTTTTTATCTAAAATATTATCTCATGACTCTTTGTTTTCAGGTCAGTGTTTGATAAGTTTGCTTAAAAAAGATAAGTTTAAGAAGACTAAAAATATAAAAGTTTGGACTGATAATGGTAGTCATTTCAAATATTATAAATCCTTTTGTCATCTTTTTAAATAGTTACAATAGTTTTCAAACCTGTTGAGATAAACATATATTATTCAATTCAGAATGCATGGGCTCAGTCTAAAAATAAAATCAAAAATCAAGGAATTTATATTAAATTACAATAGATTTGGATCCACTTTAATTTTGTTTTTGGACTGAGTTCATGCATTCTAAACTGAATAATATACATTTTTATCAACAGGTTTGAAAACTAATGTACCTAGAATCATAAAAGGAACAATTAAGTTTGATAGATCTATAGAGCTTCATGGAAAAATTATGGTTGATAGTCATTTTGGTGTATTATCTAAAATAGTTAAGAAAAATGAGAACAAGATACATATAAATGATATATGTCAAGTTTATACTTCTGGGAAGTATAATAAACAAGATAAGGGGAAGATTTAAGAAGAGAATGATACTTTATTGGATATGAAAATAGAAGAATATATAGTATCATGACAAGCCACATGCTGCCCATGTACACCATGGGGGTCATGGGGCTTATCTGAGTAATGTTCCTCTTGAGTCACGAGGCTTAATCAAGTTGTGTTCCATTTAGGACCTGGATTGAGTGATCCCTGTCATAGATGGTTAACTGATAATGGTGCCACCAGTTTATTAACTAGCTGGTGAACCATCAGGTGGGTCATTCAGTGATCTATTTGGGGCGTTAATTCCCTGAGAGGGATTAATCAAAGATGTTGCAACATCTCCCCCTGGGGTGCTGGAAGGCAGAGCCTTGGGGATTTTCTTGAGAGTATTTGGTATGCGGGCTTGGTATTGATCCATTTTGGCATTAGGAACAGGAAGTTTGGAATCTTTTTGGGCTGTTCTTGCTTTTGACAGGCAGATTCAGTTGTGGTGCATACGTTTCAGTTCAGTCCAAGCTCCAATTCCTTTGATGAGGTAGGTGGTATTGGGCTTGACTTTCATGACAATGCCTGGTCCACATAATCCTGGGTCTAATTTGTGTTGGTTGTGGTTGACAACCCAGATTTTGTCCCTGAATTGGAATCTCTCTTGTTGCAATGGGATTTCTTCCCTTTCAACCCTTTGGTGTTCCATTTCCTCTTGGTCTTTTCTGGCTTGTAATATATTGGGGTCCCTGTTGTCTGGCACTTTTTTGGGCAGAGGTAATTGTGGTCCTGCAGATGTAATAACAAGAGCAGGCTTTTATTCATAGACAAGCTCATAAGGGCTTTTGCCTGTATTGCGGTTAACCTGTGTTCTACTGACCATGAGTGCTGTTGGGAGCATGTTGACCCAGGCCTTTGGATTGTTAGCAGATAACTTACTGAGGACTTCTACAACCGCACTGTTAATTTGTTCTAATTTTCTATTTGCTTGAGGGTGATATGGACTGGCTGTGATGTGTTTTATCACATTTTTGGCGAGGTAAATGTTGGTGTCAATGGCTTTAAGTTTGGTGCCTCCATCTGTGATCAGGAGGTCAGGTTACCCAAATTTGGCTATGATTTCTTTTCCAATGAGTTGTCTCACATCATTTTCTTTATGCTCATTGGTGGCTTGTGCCACAGGCCATCTGGTTGCATAGTCAATAGCTGTGATGATGTACTTATTGCCCTTGTTTTCACCAGGCATTAGTTCCACAATATCCAGTGACCATACCTTGAAGGGTTGTGTGATTGATATGGTTACTACTGACTTGGGTGGTGCTTTGGTTCAGGCGTAATTCTCACAGACTTCACATTGTTCCAGTACCTCTCTTATATCATCTAACATGTTGAGCCACCAGTAGTGTGTCTTTAGGTATTTTTCTAAGTTTCTAATGCGGGTGTTTTCAAGGTCTCTGTGATATCAGAGGATGGTGTCAATCTTTTGAGTTGACAGGACGTAAGGTACAGTGTCACCATTTGGAAGTATTTGGTGCAGAGCACCATATACGTTTTTGAACAAATGTTTGTTCTTGAGGACTTTCTCTTGGATGTCCATTGGTGTGCCAGGTGGGAACCCTTACTAGAGATTTCCATTATTAACATGGGCCAGTTGGAGTCACCATCAGCGCAGAGGACATATTTGCTGTATAGCCTTGACAGGGCATCTGCAGTAAGCATTTCCTTGCCTGGCTTATATTTGATTTGCATGGGGTATCTCTGTATGATATTCATCCATTCTGCTTGTCTTCTTGACAAGTGTTGTTGTGTTTTGAAGAATATCAGTGGATTGTGGTTGATGAGTACTTTAAACATTTGGGCTCCTTCCAGATAGCATTTCCACTTCATGAGGCAGTGTATGATGGCTACCAACTCCTTGTTGTGTATGGAATATCTTTGTTTGCCGTCTGATAACTTCCTTGATTCATATGCTACAGGAAGGAATTCTTTTTCTGCTGTTTGGATACAGAGTACTCCTCTTATGGTATTAACAGAAGCATCAGTTTCTAGCTCATAGATTCCCTCACAATTCTGGTATTTGAGGATAAGGGCAGTGATCATGCATTCCTTCAGTTGGCGGAAGTGTTGATCATGTAGTAGTGTTCAGACAAACTTGGTTGTTTTGCCTGTGATGGCAGACAGGGGGGCTTTTAGGGCACCCCAATCAGGGATGGACCTTCTTATGTATGCTACCATTCCAAGGAAGTTGTGGAGTTCACTCTTATTTCTTAGAGCTGGCATCTCAGTTATGGTGCATATCCTGTCTGGATCTGGTTTGATTCTGTCCTTGCTGATAATGTGACCGAGGAATGGAAGTTCTGCCAAGAAGAATTCAAACTTTGACAGTTTTGTAATCAGTTGGTTTTCTTAAAGGGTGCAGAGGAGCAGGCGGACATATTTCCAGTGTTGCCCTAGGCTGGGACTGTAAATGATGATGTTGTCCAGGTAGATGATTGCTTTTTTTCCAATGTGTTCCTTGAAAACTTTGTCCACAAAGGTCACAAAGGTACTGGGAGCGTTTATATGCCAAAGTTGAGAACAACACATTCAAAGGATCCATATTTAGCTCTAAATGTGGTCTTTGGGATGTCTTCAGGTTTCACAGAAATTTGGTGGTAACCTGCTGTCAAATCAATTTTTGTGAAGATTTGGGACCCCCAGGGTGTCAAAAAGGTTGTCAATTAGAGGCAGGGGATACCTGTTCTTAATTGTGACCTTGTTGAGCGCTGTGTAGTTGGTGACCAGGTGGAGTCCTCCATCTTTCTTTGCCACAAAGAAGACAGCAGCACTAAAAGGTGACTTTGATGGCCATATAAGTCCTTTTTTGAGTGTTTTGTCAAGGTAAGCTTTTAGGGTGTCATCTTCTTGTGGTCTGAGGCGGTAGATAGGTTGTTCTTTAGGTACACTCCCTTTGAGGTCAATTTTGTGTTGTATGCCGTGGTCAGGAGGTAGTCCTGGTAGGGTTTCTTGGAAGACAGCGGGGAACTTGTTGACTAGCTGGTCTCAGATGTGGTCCTTTTCATGCCAAGTCTCCGTATTTTTAAAGTGGATGGCCTTGTATGTGCAGGTACTCCAATTGATTTTGCTAGGATTAGTTTCCTCTTCTGTTTCCATGATTTTTAAGAATACATGATCCCTCATAAGTGTATCAAGGTGGTTTGGTTAAACATGGTGATGTACCTCTCTTCATTGTAGGGTGAGGGTAGCACTATCCCAGTCAATGTGAGGTTTGGTCTTTCTCATCAAGTCCAGGCCAAGTATAACATCATACTTGGGGATTGGTATGATTTGGCCACTGAGCGTAGTTTGCACATCTCCAATTTGGGCGCAGAAAGGGTTTGCCTCTTGAGTGACTGGTGTGTTTCTGTTATCTGCCATGATGACTCTCCTGATACTGCTTTGGGTGATAGGTAGTTTCATGAGGTCAGACATTTTCTTGTCAACAAGGGATTGGTCTACCCTAGTATCAAATAGTTTGGTGCCCTGGTATCTGCAAAAACAGAAAGGATAGGTAAGGAGTTTATTTCCAGATTGGGCGGCAAACAGTAGAGGATTGCTGGAGGGAACCTGGATCATGGTGATTGAGTCCACGTCCTGTTCTCTGTACAAGTCTTGTGAAGAGGGGGAGGGCGGCTTGCCTAGGCACTCCCCTGAGCTTTTCCCTCATGTTGGTATCTTTGGTGCTATCCTGGTTGGCTTGTGCAGTGCAATTCCTGTGTTGAGGTTGGGTACTGGTGGCTTGGTTTTTTTTTATTGGGGCAAGTCTCTCTCTTAACTGCAGGGGTTTCTTGCGTTTGTTGGAGGTGTGTAGATTGTCAGACTTCTGAGCTGCGTGTTTTTCCTCTAAGAATACATCCTTGAGGTTCTTGCATCAGGTCATGTCAAACTAGCGTCTAATATGGGTAGGGAGGCCATTGTAGAAGTCCAGATGTGACCCAGGTTCATCAAAGTTGATGGTGTTGGGTGCACTGTCACGTAGTCCTTTGTATGTGGCAATGTATTCCTTTATGGTTCCTGTCATTTTGAAGATTCAGAGTTTAGTCATAATCACCACGTCTGAATCCTTCATGGAGAATTTCTTGAGGAATTCAGCTTTGAACATTTCCCAGTTTTTCTTCTGGTCAGGATGTTGAGCCAGCCATTTGGTAACAAACTGCAAGGCAGTCCCTGTGACGTGGAGGGCAATCTCACTGACCCAAAGACTTTGGGGGTACTCCACTTGTTCAAACTTGCTCTTGGTGCTGTTGATCCAAAGCAAGGCGTTCTCACGGCGTAGTCCTGCAAAGGCGCCAATATCAGCGGTACGTAAACGCTGAAACACTATATTAGGTATCTTAGGTTGCGTAGGTGCTGTTGTGGCTGGCATGGTAGGGAACAGTTTGTGGGTTTTAAGAGAATTGTACTGGTCAATGGGTACAAGGAGATTATTGTAGATGACAAGTGCTGGGGGAATGTCTTGGCCTACTTTGTAATTGCTCCAACCGTTAGGGAGTACCATTTCTTGAGTCCTTTTCTTAGGAGGGATTTTTCCTTTGAGTTGGGTGGGTGTGGATAACCTACCTGTGCTACCACTGTTGAGTTTATACTTCTGGGAAGTATAATAAGCAAGATAAGGGGAAGATTTAAGAAGAGAATGATACTTTATTGGATATGAATATAGAAGAATATATAGTATCATGATAAGCCACATGCTGTCCATGTACATCATGGGGCTTATCTGAGTAATGTTCCTCTTGAGTCACAAGGCTTAATCAAGTTGTGTTCCATTTAGACCTGAATTGAGTGATCTCTATCATAGACAGTTAACTGATAATGGTGCCACCAGTTTACTGGCTGGCCGGTGAACCATTTGGTGATCTACTTGGGGTGTTAATTCCCTGAGAGAGAGTAATCAAAGATGTTGCAACATATAAATGATCTCAAAATGATTTTTAAGAGAGAGGAAGAAAGAAATGGATCATATGGGGCACTTGTAAATAATCCATATGTTTCCCAAAAACCTTTTCTACATTTACAATAGAAAATCTAGGTCCAAATAAGCTGGCTTGAAGTCAAAGCTTCTTATGATAGCCTTTAATATTTAATAGAAGATGGTGAGCTGTATGTTTCAACTTTGACATTTGAAGATGCTGAAGATTACCCCAAAAAATTCCTGTGTAAAGTTCTGCACAGACAACAGAGAAAAAAGAGAGTCAATCCTACTAAAGGATTAATAGGTCATGTTCATGGAGTTGGATGAATTACAAAAACTTATATTTCACATAGGGAAAAATAGTCTTTTGAACACAACAACATTTTTTCAAAAAATAAATAAGAAATTAATTATATGAGCCAAAGATAGGGTGATAGCAATTATAACTTTAAGACTGCTATTACTCTCCCATGCAGCTCATATATTTGATCCTTGGCTTATTAAAATAAAAAAAGGGTTTTGGCAGAAAATACAGTTAAAAAATAAGATTTGTTTTTATTATTTGTATATTTTACACTTTCAAAAATTCTTCAATAAATTGAGCATCATATTAATGTTAAAAATATACTGTAAATTCAGAACCTGAATGTAAAAATTTAGGACTGTCAAATCCTTGGTCCAAATTTTGAATCACTTTTGCAGGAAACTCAGCTGAGTGAAAATTAAAATATTTAATAAAATCAACCATTTAATTTGACTTTTTTGATTTATTTAAATTAGCAAATTTCAAATTGCTTGAGCAGATAACTCAACTAACAAAAGAAAAAACTCAGCAAACAAATTTGGGATACATTAATCAGAAATGCAGGATTCTAATGTACAATTTGAGATTTCCTGTATTTCAAAAAAATCATAGACATCATGTAAAACTTAACAAATCTGAAATTGCGGGATTGTCAAATTCAAGAACCAAATTTCAAATAAAAAATGAGGTGAATTTGAAATAAATATAATTTATGGGTGTCTCAAACAGGAAGTCAAAGGATCTAGAGTGGATTTGTGCTAATTCTTTTAGGAATCATATGCATTCTCAAAAATCACCCTATTCCATTTTAGGACGGCTAAAATTTAGATCATAATATTCAGCAACTTAACATACTTAACAATAAAATTGACTAAAACATACACTCCTCTTTTTGAGTTAAATTTTTTTAGTAAAAATACATTATGTCTTCTTCCAAAGACCAACCAAGTCAACAAGCTGTTTCCTGGCCTTGACAAAATTATGCAGGGCCACACTGGGTCTTCCAATAGTGAAGACTCTGTCTATGTAACACCCAACCCACAGGCCCCTCCCCAAGCACTACCCAGGAGTGTGTTCTTTCTCCTGTGTCTTAAAGCATGGCCCTGTTTGCCCATCACACACAGGCAGCTGCTAACCCAGATTTTGTATCAACACTAGCATCCCAAATTGGCCAAGTGAGCCATGGGGTCACCCAGGGAACCCAGAATCCAGAAACAGCTAATCAGATGGCACTGTCCAGTTCCCAAGATGGACACATCCCTCCTCCAGCCAATCAGCCTGCAAGACACAGAAGAAAATTGATTACCCCAGAAATTGTTCTTGTAATGGTTGAAAAGCAAAGGGATGATTATGTCCCTTGAGGAAAATTGCAGCTGTGATGGGTTTTGCAAAGTCCACTGTGGCTGCAACCCTGCAAGCCCACGTCAATTGTGCCCCCCTACCAAGAAGACCCCAACTGGTGCCTGTTCTTCAAATGAAGGTGAAAAAGCCCACCCTCTCATGATGGCTATTATGGAGCATGACCCGTGGATGCCCCTGGTCCAAGTCTGTCTCCAACTGGGAATCCACAGCATTTTCACTAAGAAAACGGTGAACTTGTGGATGCACAGATTTGTGGTTACCACAAGAATCTTGTCTAATCAGGCTCTCAGTGGTCCCAGTTTGGTGGATACTAACCTGTACAATGCAATCATTATTAATTTTATCAAAGGAAGGGCAATGAGGGCCCATAATGAAATAATCTTCCTGTTGTATGCCAAGATATCTGCAAGTATTCAAGACTATGGAGAAAAGTGTATCCAGTCTGACGTATACAAGAGCAGCCCAATCCTGTATCAATTTGTCCAGGTTTTATTGGCAGCTTCTCCATTGGGGGTCAATCATTACTTGGTAATATCAAACACTGCAGATGAGTATGCCTACCAGACGGAGCTCAAGGACATGCTGGAGGAGTGGGCTACCCAACACGCTGCGTACACAGTTGTACTGAGTGCCAAGATAAGGCAGCAGGAATGGGCAACCCAATAAATCAGGGCTGCGGGGCATACCTGTTGGTCCTACCCCATCAATCATGCTGACATACATCTTGCAGATGTATGTCTCTACAATTTTGGTTCTGCTCTCAGGCGCTCAAAGCCTGCCATCTACAATGAACTGTGATCTCAAATTGAGAAGGGGTTTGAGCATTTCCCTTCCGTGTTTGTCCAGGACCTATCAGATCTCACCATCTTCTATGCAAGTGATAGTGATAAGTCCAGAACAGACTCCTGCCTTCCTCACACCCATCCATTTGTTTTGTCAAGCCTGCATATGTGATGGAAGAAGAATTTAAGCAATTGAAGCAATCATCTCTTGCTGTCCCTTCCCAGTCAACAAACCCTGCCTCCCCAACCCCCCCCATCAAGCCACCTGCCTTCCAACCCTGACTCCCAAACCACTACCCATTCCCTCCCCATTATCTCTGATGCTGCCTCTTTCACAGGCGCAGATGAAGGCAATGCTCATTCTGCCCATTCCCTCCCCTTCTTGTCCTTTGATCAGTAAAATAAATATTTTCTTTATGACAACTTATTAAAATTAATATTTCTCTTTCAATTCAGACTTGAAAATATTTCTTTTACATTGTTAACATTTCCCATATTTAAATAATGTGTTGTACATTTTATGTGGTAACATATAATTATTTGCATTAATATTTTTGTTATCAATAATAAATTAAGAACCACAAATATAAATATTGCATCAGAATATTGTAATTAGACATCAACTCTTGATATTTTGATATTATGTGCATAACTCAATGCATTTTGTTTATTAAAATTCATTGTAAATGAGGCCTTTTTTATTGTAATTTATTTAAATGGACCGTGTTTCTATTAGAAAGCCATTAACACTTAGAAAAAATATTGATACATAGTGCATTTTACAGCCTATATATTTATTGGTAATAATTCTGTAAACTTTTTAGTTAGATTTTGTGAGGTAATAATAATGTAATGGGTTAATAATTTAATGTTAATTACCATTAATTGGCTGGTTTTCTTTGCTGTGGCAATTGTGCATTTTCTGATATTTATGCACTAGTATCCAATTAATTGGTAATAAACAGTAATTTATTAACCCATTATATTGTTATTACCTCACAAAATATGACTGAAAAGTTCACAGAATTATTACCAATAGGTAAATATATAGGCTGCAAAATGCACTATGTATCAATATTTGTTCTAAGCATTAATGGCTCTCTAATATAAACACAGTCCATTTATAATAAAATTACAATGGAAAAGGCCTCATTTACAATGGATTTTATTAAACAATATGTATTGAGTTATGCACATAATATCAAAATATCAAGAGTTGATGTCTAATTGCAATATACTGATGCAATAGTTATATTTGTGATTCTTAATTTATTATTGATAACAAAAAATATTAATGCATTGAAGGTAGTACTATAAAAACCAGTTTTTTGATGTAATCAAACAAAATATAAAGTATCTACAGCCTTATCAACAAATAAGAGTCAGCCCTCCAAAAGGTTGTTGAGCTTGAACATATCATAAGGGAAATTGTAGCAAATCAGCTGGGAAATGAGGGAAGGGCTTTGGTCCAGCAAAAAAAATCCGCAAGAAATAGCCTGGGAACAATAGTCAACAAAGAACACAAGGAAATAATTTTAAATCTTCAAAAGGAAATACTCAAGCGGTTAAATTTCAAAAGTGAAAGTTACAACTCGTGGGAATTGGCAAAAATCAATAGAAAGAATACTCAAATTTTCAAACTAATTGAAGAAAATGAAAGCTCAAAGGAAATCAACACAAATGAAGAGGAAAACAATCAAATGGAAACAGATGAAAACAAAGCACAATCAAGAAGCAGAAGCGCCTCAAGAAACAATGAAAATTTATCAAATGAAAATCAAGAGGAAGCACAAGTTGCAAGAAATATAAGGAAAATCAAGCCCAGAAAAATAAATGAAGAGCAGCCAACGCTCATGAAGTTTGCTGAAGGGGTGCCTGTGGCTGAGGGGGCTGCAGAGGAAACAATCAGTAATTTTTTTATGTTTTACTTATATTTACTTTAGTTATAACTAGGAATGGGGACAAGATAGCTGAAGTGGCGGCATTCACACTGAGTTAGTTTTATGGGGGTTACCAATCACTGGTAGCCCCTGTAAAGCAATAAATAAAAATAAAATAAATAAATAAAATAATTCAAATCAATATGAATAATTTTGCATATATTGAAGCAAAAGCCAAGGAATATTTATCACCCGCAGGGTGCTTGCTGTGGATTAGGGAAGCATACAAAATAGGAGCAAATATCAACTTCAAAGAGATAACTGAAATTTTGCGGTGACATCAAAATAAACTTCAATGAATATATTTATGAAAGTATTCAATGATTTCCCTTTTCAAACATCAATGAATACAAAAAATTAATAAAAACTGACTTTCAAATAGGATCTAAATATCTTAAAACTAAAATTTTCAATGAAGTATTCAAAGCATGATCAAATAAAGTCAGGGACATAGTCCTTGTGAATACATTTAAACCTTTATTTATTTTGTTTGCTGAGGCATGGGGGCGGATAAAAGTTGGGTGCCCTCTGGAACAATATTTGAATTCAGCCAAACATCCTACATCAACAGATTAGTTCAATTATACAAGAAATTATGCATGTTCTCTGAAAAATATACCCTGCAAACAATTCAGTTGCAGTTTACCTAGGAATCCTATTACATTGCATATTAAAAACTAATGTTAAAAAGTTGGAGGATGTACCTATACAACTTGATATATGCCAATTAGCACTAGAACGCTAGAAGACACTGCGGGGGTATAGGACAGTTGAGCACGTCCTGTACAACTCCTTTGCACTGGCAACACTGTATGGGTTTTATGTGCCTCCCAAAAAGAACCTATTAATTGATTTGCTTACCTGACTCCCTTTTATTAAGCGTTTGACAACCACTGGGGTGCAGGGCGCCACCCCTCTTGCAATTGCATCCAGGGTTGTCCACTATGTACAGAAGAGTATGTGGATCCAATTAGACACTCTAGCTGAAAATTTGATTTTGGGGTATAATTCCCTGGAATAATTGCATTCTCTTTGGAATTTGTATCTCCCTAATAAATTATCTTCCCTTGCAAATTAACTTCTTATTACTTTAATATTTAACTTTTTAATATTTAAATTAAAATATTTAAATTAAAATAGTAATAGTAATATACCTAAATATATTATAAGATAGTATTTATAGTAAGCAAACATGTGAAATAATAAAATATGATTTAAATGTGTTTATTTGCTAGCTTGTTGAGTACAGGTTCCTTTATTATATAGTTAAACATCAAGAACTGAATTTTATCTGCAACAGACAGCCTGCTCCACTTATATGCTAAACAAGTAATTGTTTAGAACTCAAATTACCTTTCCCTTGTAATATGATTTGATAAATATATTCAATATGCTTGACACACGTCCTAAGTACTAATTAGTAAGCAATACATAAAAATCATTGGTTTCCTTGTTGTGTGGCTATAGTGGCACTGAAATAATAAGGATCAGATGATGACTTGCAAGGTCCAATTTGTGGCTTAAAAAAAGCCAAAGTACCAACAAGGATTCACAATTGTTTAAATAAAATTAATCTATTTCTATCTTTTTTAATTTATTTATTTGTTAGCCCAACAGTCAATACAATATTCAGTGCATAAAATAAAATCATGTGTCCTCATATTTAGTATAATTAATTTTACTTAACTTTTGTATGTATTCTTAAATGTCTTCAATATAATTCAACGTCACACCATTATATATAATAATTTTTGAGTCCTAATAAAAACAAAATATATAAAAACAAATAAAATCCAGAGCGCCCATTTATCTGATTGGCTCAGAGTTGAGGGCTTTAGGGAGGAAGGATTCCAAGTGCTCATAGAAAGCCACCACCACATTGGGTGGCATTGCAAATTGGCTGATCTCAAGAATTTTGAAGAGATCCTCAGTGTCCTGAGGGAGAGCTTTCTTTACCTTATTCTTGATCCAACCAAACACCTCCTGATTGGATTCAGGAACAGAGAATACAGGGGGAGGAAGAGGAGTCTCCTTGGGCAGTCAGCCAGGCGGTGGCTGGCCAAATGACTATTTTTGTTGATGGGTGAGAGCTCTGACACAATCAATTCCACCTTGTGGAGCCTGTCATTATCCAACACAACCATTTTGGTTGTGCCACTGTAATTGATCTGGGGGTACTCCTTTACAGCTCAGAGAAAATTGAGAAAAGTCCTGCTATTGTTGGAACCATTGATCATTTGATATTGGTCCAACCCACAAGGACCCAGAAGCGCAACCATGGAATATGTCTGGGAACAGACAACTGCACAATGTGCTACACTATCCTTGGACCCCTTCTCAACCCACCCATGCCTAGACCTGAGTGAGGAAGAAAACAACAATTTGTTGATGTAAAAGAATTGGGCAATTCCAGTCTCCTTTAGGGCCAGATAAGTCTCGGCATAAATGTGTTGATCTTTGAAAGTTTTTTCACTGTTTCAATTGTATGGAAGAACCCCCTGTACTTTCCAAGAGAAGCCAAGATTGACCATGGTTTTATAAGCAGGTGTTTTAGAAACAGAAAGCCCAAACTCTGTGGCCAGCATTAATTGAACAGCAAGCGTGTCCAGGTGGCAATTCTTGGCTACCCACTGCTTGATTGCATTGATGTGCATGGGTTGAAGTAGTTTTTGCTGCCACTTAGCCTTGACAGATTTAGCAATTTGCCTGGTGTCACTGTATTTTTTGTTGATATTGCCAATATATCTGGCTGTGATACCAAATTAGGAGGCAATATCCCAAACTGCCATTCCCCTGTTCAAGCAATTGAGGAGAGCTTCACGCTCATTATCTGTCAACTAACGCTGGCCCTTGGCAGGTACTGCGGCATCCTGGATGGCAGGCTCAACACAGGAGATGGGGACCTTTGAGTAGAAGGTGGGATCACTCTTACTTGCAATGGAGCTGTCAATAGTGGACTAGGTAACAGGCGCAGATGGTTCCTCAGGGCAACCTCCAGAATTAACTCATACATAACAAAACATCCTCCATGTCAACAATTCTCAAAAATATTTTTCTTATTTTCAATATTAAAGATTATTTTTTTTCTTGATTAAATAATTGACACTGATAATAGAAGAAATGTTTGATTTTAATTTGAGCTTTTAATTGAAATTATAAAAGATTAAGGAAAAACAATTTTTGAAATTGTCAACATGGAGGATTTTCCATTCTGTATGAGTTAATTCTGGAGGTTGCCTTCCTCAGTTGTGACCAATGGCTGATAGGAGGTGTCAAAAACGCAGGGGCAGGAAGTGGCAACTCTTGGATCAAGAGTGTGGGGCCAGGTGACAACTAGGTACACAGTGGAGGTGTAAGTAACCTCAGTGTTCCCAGTGACCCTGGTATAGGATACTTTGATAGCAGGCCTTGAGAGCAGCTTCTGTCTAGGATTCAGGCTGTGTGATCTGGCTTGGGATGCAGGAGGTGGTTGGCTGGCAATGACACCTTGGGAGGCCTGTGTGTTGGCATGACTTCCCTCAAGTTGAGTTCTGGGTCTATTATTGGACCCTCTGGGACGCCCTTGTGGACATGCTGCCCCGCAGGCTGGTGCAGGAGCTGGTTAGGAATGTGATTGACGGTCCATAAAAATAAAATAAAAAATATATATTAGATTAAATCTTATTTATTTGAATTTTTGGTTTAGTAGTGAGTAGTTCTTTTCTCCTGATTTAGTCTTTAATAGTAACAGAATTTCTATATCTGTGCTTTAAAGTGTATAATATTGTATACTTTCTGGGTTTGGATAATTTTTAAGTTTAATCACTTTTTATGTCTAAACATGGTTACTAAAATTAAATTTTTCATTTGATTTTATTCAGAGTGGAGCTTCTTGATTTGGGTTGGTGTTTCCTAGTGTGCTCACTGTACATTAAATTTGGACTCCAGTTCCTGAAATTAATATCTGAGTTTACTAGTGCCATTCAAAAGTGATTTGAAATTTGGTTCTTAGATTTGACAATCCCGCAATTTCAAAAAACATAGTAAACTTAATGAAAATGGTTAATGGATTTGAACGCTTCAAAACTGATTCCAGTTAACTCATTTTGTTCATTGGAAATATGCAGTTTGACTTGAACTTTTCAAAGTGTCTTTGAGTTCCCACATTTTTAAAAATTCAAATAAAAATACAAAGAATTCAATTTAATTGAAAAAAGGACATCCCGCAAAAGTGATTTGAAATTTGGACCAAGGATTTGACAATCCTGCATTTTTACATTCAGGCTCTGAATTTACAGTATATAAGTTTATGAATTAAATAATAAAAATAAGCTAAAAGGCTTTAAAATGCTCAAGCTGGAACCTTGGCTTAACCTAATAAATAATGACCTAATATGGCCTTACAAGGAGATACTCTTAGGAGAGCTGGCTGACAAGGGGCAAGGAGTGTCCTTGTTATTCTTGGGAGCTTTTTTAATTAACTTGGGATGTAATCTATGATATGTTCAGCCAGTAATAATATGCTAAACAGTATGCAAATCAAAACTACTTTTTTCAACTACCAGGAAGAGGCCTGCATACACAAGGGTGAGCTTGTGAGGGAGTCCAGAGGTCCAAGCCTATGAAACAAGCACATGTTAGCCAATCTCAAAAGTGGCTAACTTTGGGCAGTGCTTTATGTCACAGGCAAACACAGTACATCTGTTTGTTTGAATAGAGCTGTATGCCTCCTGGTGCAGGGTTATTAGTCCCCTAGTGTCAGGAATATTCCTGAAAAAATAACATAATGAATTGACATTTGCAACACAATGGCACCAAATAATCAAGGGAATTATTTGAAGCAGTTTCTCCTGATTGAGGAAACTGCCACAAAAAGCGCACAATAAAAACCAAATTTTAAAATTGGGGATTCTTCTATTATAGGCCAGGTGTCAGCCTTCTGCAGACAGCACGGTCAACTGCCAGGCTCCCACCAGCCTCACGCCCAGCCTGACTGCTTGGCCGCATGGGCACCCAACCAGCCAGCTGCTGGCACCCCCCCCATGCCCAGCCTATCTATCCCTTCCTAATGGAGAAACTTCCAAATTGGGAAACCAAAAAAAGAAAATTTCCCCAAATCTCAATTTGGGGGATCTGCTACCCAAATTGGGAATCTGCCAAATATGGGAAGGGTTGACAAACTACACTGCACCAATGTTCATGCATCAAATGTAACTAATAAATTTGGGTGCATTAAAGCATCCCAATATTCCTAATGCTACTGCCAGTCAGGAATTGGCAATACCTTGCCACTAAATCCACCCCAATGCCACTCCAGAAAGGGAGTCTCAGACAACACCAAGTTATTGGGGTTCCCAATCCAATGCTTTTTGATATTTATGCCGCATCCAGGCACTAATATATAACAAATCTCAATCAATTGATGATAGTTTGTGCTATGATTGAGTGAAATTACCCTCAATTATATCACATAAATCACTCACAAGACTTATCTAAAAGAAAGTCAAAGACACTAAGATTTGTCTGACCTTTCCCAGGAGATAGAAGATGAAACATCTTATCTTTTCTGCTGTCATTACAGCCTGCCTAGGGATTGGGGGCCACTAAAACAACTTCAAACCATATGGACCTTCTCAAGAACCCACCAAGGAGTACTACTACAAGGATCCCATACAATTGAACTCCTCCCAGCCTTACTCCTGGCCCGCCCTGGTTTCCCCCCACTCTACAATGTCCATAACTCTATACACCTGTATATAATATGTACTCACTTACTTTGTTGGTAATTTTGGAAAATTTAATGTGCATACCAAGGTGTTCTGTTGGGTATTGACAGTATTCCCAACTGTCAACTCACTCACTGGGTTCCAAGTGTCAAATTTGGCACATTACCTTGCTAAAAGACTCCCTCATATGTTGGGTACTTACACTTGGTGAGAGTCTTATAATGATTGTTGGTAATCTATCATTATCCAAATGATAGGCTACCAAGAGCCCAGGTAGGGAGTACTATAGCCCATAGATCATCTGGAAATAAGAGCATCTAGTAGAAGTAAGGTTAGTTACTTTGTAAGCCATCAGGGCCAAGGGTACTAGAGTATCCCAAGACACCCCAGAGTCCGGCATGATATTTTTAATGATGGTCTTGGGGGTTCCATTAACTCTATTGACAGAACCATTATTTTCAGGATGATAAGGAGTGTATTTGGAGTCTTTTATTCCCATGGTCTTGTTTAATTTGACTAAGAGCTCACTGGTAAATTTGGCTCCATTATTTATCAGAATGGTAAGAGGGCAGCCATAGTTATCAATAATATGAAACAGAAAAAAGCAAGCTGTATGTCTAGAAGTTATAATAGGAATGGCTTTAGCTTCAACTTATTTACTGAAATCATCAATGTATATAATGAGGTGTCTATTTATACAACTGGTCGTGTTTAGGCCTACTGGTCCTAATACATAATACTAAAAGTGTGGAATAAATGAGTGAGAGGTGTAGTCTATAGCCATTAGACTTTTGTAGAGGCCAATAATTGGAGCAGGTCATACAACTCTAAAAAACTCTAGTAAATAAGTATAAATAACTTCCCAGTAACAATGTGATTCAAGTGTTAACATCATATGTTTCTTTCCTATGTGACCTGTAGCTAGATCACAAAAATGCACGCAATATAACTAGGTGTTGGGAGGAGCATATGCTAGTTAGCACCTAACTTTTGACCTCCTTGTATAAGCAACCATCTTTATCATAGTGTTGTTAGAAAGTTTAGCCAATACTTTATAGGCTTCTGGGGTGTTACTGTCCCATTTAAAGAGAAATTAATAAGTTCAAACAAGGACTCCCCTTCTGGAACAAGAGCTGCTATCAGTGATAGCCTAGAAAGTCCATCAGCATTAGCATACTTGGCTCCAGGAAAGAAACAAGTTTGTATTCATAGGCTTGAAGTCTTGCTGACCAAAAAGCCAGTTGCCCTTCTGGGTCCTTTAAGCTAGCCAGCCACTTGATAGAGGAATGTTCATTCACAACTTTAAAGTGAGAGCCATATAAATAGAGGCAACACTCTTAGATTCTTTATAGAACTTCCAGACAATTGTGTTTTGTCACCAATCAGTTCTATTCATGGACATTCAGGGTTCTTGAGAAATATCCAACAGTATGATTATGGCTTTCATTGTCTAATTATGCAAAAAAAACTCCAACAGCTCTAGACTGGCATTTTTGTAAAAAAATAAACTCCTATGAGAAGTTGGAATAAGCTAGTACAAGTGATTAAACCAGGGCTTTATTGAGAGCCTCAAAGCCAGTTTGGAAGTCTTGGTTTCATATAAGCTCTACATCTTTCTTCAGAAGACAGAAGAGAGATTAGACTAAGTTTTCAAACGGCTCTATGAACCAAATATAGTAGCCAACTATGCCAAGGAAGCATTAAAATCTTTAAAAGTTGTGGTGCAGTCATTTTAGCTATTTCAGATACCTTGGCTGTGATGGTAGATATGCCTTTTTTGTTTATGATGTAACCAAAGAATTCAAGATTCTCTTTAAATAATTGGCACTTTTTGGGCTTGAGTTTCATACCTATCTTTTCTAGCTATATAAAAACTTTCTCTAGGTCTCTGAGGTGGTCATAAAAGCTTTTTGAGTACACATTTATTTCATCCAGGTACACAAGGACACAGATGATTTCAGGTTACATAAAGTTGTGTTCATTAATCTTTGGAAAGTTGCATGGACTTTAACTAAACCTTTTGTCATTTGAGTAGATTGAAAGAGGCCATCAGCTGTCACAATGGCAAATTTTTCTTGATCTTCTACCTTCATTGATATTTGTCAATATCTGGCTACAAGGTCCATGGCTAATAAAATTTGGGTACCCCATAGCTTATCCAGGATGTCATTGATCTGAGGTAGAGAGTATCTATTTTTTCTTTGAAATAGCCTCAACTTTCTATAATCAATTATCACTTGTTTGGTATCATCTTTACTTTTTACCAGGAGCAGAGGACTGGTCCATGGGCTAATAAATGGCATTTGTAGTCCTAATTCAAGGAGTTTATCTACTTCTTGTTGAATGATTTGGTTAACCACTGGAGATTGACAGTAGGTAGTTTGAAATAGAGGTGAGGATTATCCTGTGTTAACCTTGTGGAAGAAGTTGTTAGAACAGCCTAGTTCTGCATCAGAGTTGGAAAAAAGGTACTCATATTTCTTTTGTGAGCTTGATAAACTTTTACTTCTTATCTAGTTCTATGTCTCCAATTTTCTCATCTTGCAGGATGGGTGCTACCAGGACTGGGCTAGTATTTGGGAACCCAAGCTTGTATAACAATCTAATGAAGTAGACAGAAGAAATAGCTTTATTTGAAAAAAATCTTAAGGAAAGTTGTCCCAAAGTTACATCCTATTTTCAAGGTAGAGGTATGTGGATTGGCTACTAATATACTAAGTTAATCAGTAGTTTCTCCTGAAATGATATGTGCAGCAACTATGGGTAATCCAGGGTGCAGTAATTCTAATGGTGAGAGTTCACCATGTAGTCATTTAGAGATGCAGATCTTAAGGCATGTTCCTATAATATCTTGTGATTTGAGTGGTAAACTTATTCTGTCTTTGGATTATATCAGGGTGGGATCAATGTAACTGACTGAGGTTGGCAGTTTTCTTATCCAAGATAAGATGGTCTCATAGAAAACCCCAATCATCCCAGAGAGGCAGGCCATCAAGATACATCCTTGAGGGTTCATGCCTTCTGGTGGGACTATTGGGTGATCATCAGGCATCAAAAGAGGGAATTATTGTCCAAGTAGATGGAAAGTTCCCATTTGGTGGTTGATGGTTGTTGTCAGAAATTTTGCCATTAATGCTATTTTGATATGGCCTTCAAATATTGATAGCTGCAAAGATTTGGCTGATTTTGCTTTCAAGTTTGGAAACTCCTTGCCCTCTGCAAATGGGTCTGGTCCAATATCCACCCATTCCAGATTATCATACCTGTCTGTGAATGATCCTGGTATGACCTCATCCCAATGTGACCCCCTCAGCCACTCTGTCTTTCTAATGAGTGATCACCGTCCCTTGTCTACTATTTAAGTAGAATTATTTCTCCTAATAAAGACAAGTTTATCCACATTTTCATTGGCTTTAATAATCTTCAAGCTTTTTTCTGTCTTTTCTGCCAAAAGGACTTTCACATCTTGTTTTCCAGGAAATTAAGGTACATGCCCTTAATCTTGCCCTGAAGGCTAACCCAAGGCTAGTTTCAAACCTCAAATCTTTTTTTATAAAGATTTCCCGCTGTGTCCTCCTGGATGTTGTCCCCAGGAGCCAAACACAACAGTTGTATCAAACTGATCCACAAATGAGGATACAATTAAATGTTGTAATTATTGGCCTCAAGTACTATGGCAGGGCAGGTGGCTACTTTGTCTCAAAATTTCAATGGTAAAGACAAGTAAGAACCTTTAGATCTGTCAGGGTTATTTCCTGCAGTGCCAAAGGTTTGACTGTACTCAATATCTTGAGTGAATTGCAGTTTTCAAGTGAAATGAGATGAAATTATCAAGGATGGGGCACTACTGTCAAGTACAGAACAGATAGGGATGCCAAAGACTTCAGTCTGAACCCATGTTCTGGCGCCCATCAAAATTTTGTGCCCATCCTCTATGTGGCAGACAAGGGAGTTCATTTCTCAAGTTCCTTGATTGCTTTTTGAAATTTGGGAGGAGGTTTATGATTTTGGAAAGGGGAGTGGTAACAACTGTTTTGGGTAAAGCTTAAATTATATTGTCAACGGCTCCCTGTGAGTTCTGAAGACTCTGAGCCTGGAGGATATATGGCAAGAAAGAGTCTGATAATGGGGGAGCCATTTCATGAGGGTGCTGGCTTTAGAGGGGGCTTTTTAGAGGGTGTGTTTGGCTACAACTAATATTAGGAGATTGGGGCTGGGAAGATCAGGGGAACCTTTTTACTAGGCAGAGACACACTGGTCTTGTGCTCTCTGCTTAGTAGTTTTTTGGCCCTTCATATGTACCACCTTTCTGAGGCAGGTTAGATTGTAAATGTACTCTGGGATTTATGTCCATTTGACAGTGGGACAGTTTTGCAAAAATTGTCCCTCATAACCACATTTAAAACAACCTCACTCTTTTATGGGTTGCTAATCTGAATAATGAACTCTGTTTTTATCCTCTTCATAGTTATCTACCATGTTCATTACTTGATGTTAGGGGTACATAGGCTGCAGTGTCTGACATAGGGTATGATGCTGGAGAGAGGCAACTATGCAGAGTACAGCTTGGGTTTAGATGGGTGTCAGTAACTGTGGATGAAAGACAGCAAAGTGTGAGAAGGGACAGATAGCATGTAGAAGGGCTGTTGTGACCTCCTTAGGGTTAAGAAGTTAGAGGGCATCAGAGTCTGTGCTTTGACTCTTAACTTTAAACCAGATTCATGGAATTAATCATCCTTCTTGAGGGAGATATTAAGGAAGTTTTCACTGTCATTCTCTAGCTGGTTGGGGGATCTGTATGTCTCTTCAAGGTTTTGTTTGATTTCCCTGTAGGAACCCTCCACTTCACTAAGAGAGGCCACCACTGTGGTGAAATTTGTTTCTTTCAAGACTATTGAGCAGCTTGGATTGGGCAACAGGCTCAGAGCTATATTAAGTCATGAGTCCAACCCCCTTAAGGAAGACATAAATGTTGTTAGGGCCTCCAGGCTTGAACTTTTTGTTGAGCTTGAGGCTTGGACATGAGCTTGGTCAGGAATCCAACATGAGATAACTGGGGTCAGAGAAGTTGGGCCTGATAGTCTATAAAATAGCCCAGGGAGGAAGATGGAGGTCCTGATGGGCCAGACAAATAACCCTAGTGTGGCCCTGGAAGACCAGGGGTCACCTTAAAGGACCCAGGTGGACATTGAGAGGAGAGCAGAGAACCAGGTGGGGCCTGGAAGCTGCTACTTTATTCTGACTGAGAGAGTGAGGTTGTTCCATGGTAGAGATTGGCAGCAGCACCTGATATAAAAGAATGACCTGGTCTGAAGAACACTGGGTGGGTGAACCATCCAGAAATAGGGGAGAGCACACCTGAGTTCAAAAAGGTGATGCTCCTTATTATGAGGTTAAATGGGCCATAATAGGTTTTTTATGCTTTAGTGTGATGGCGCTCTGAGAAGGGAGTCCCTTGGCAACTGGAGTGTTATGCTGAACATACAATCACTGGTCCTAGGGTAAGGATATCTGGGGTGGGTGAAAACACAGGCATGGTAGGAACTGGAACTCCCTGGGTAACTTGCAAGAAGCTTCTATAGGTCTTGTCTAAAGGGTGGGTGCTTGTAGAAAAGTAGTGGCGTTGAGAATTTTGACCAAACAATAATGCCAATTATGATAGAGCTCACAGATTAGGATTTCAGCAGCCAACTTCATAAATTAACAGTATAAAAATCAATGATGCCAATTATGACAGAGCTTGCAGATATAGATTACAGCAGCTGAACACCATAATTTAATAATATAAAATGTATGTATATTGAACCAGCAGAAGTCTGCTAACCTGAACCATAAATCAGCCAATGATAAGCGCTAGTGCAGGACTTAGTTGTTACATAATTTGCTGCTGCGCCACTTTGAAAAAGTTGCAGGCACCAAGGTGCCAAACTAATTATACGCCGGGCACCAACTGAAAATTATTGTAGGTGCTGCCTTGAAAATATTGTGGGCGCCAAAGTGCTGCCTTACTTTTACATCAATTTTCAAAGTGCTGGTTTTGATTCCCCATAATCTCAAATTCCCATATTAATCATATTATTAAGAATTGAACCTGAAGTATGTTCAGGATAGAAGTTCTTGATCCTGAAGCTACTAAACAATTACATGCCAGCAGGGGCCACCTGTTCTGGGTGATGATAAATCTATTCTATTGGTTGAAGTGCAATAAGCTCCAAACCTAGATTACTGATGACCCAAAATAGGAGTGTGCTATAATTTCCTAGAAGACATTGCTAGCAGCCCAGGGATTAACCTTTGAGAAGGTATAAGAAGAATTAATCAATTACTATAAAATTATCTTTTAATCTGCAAGTACTTCTGCATGTTCAGGAGCCATTCTTTGAAAATAATTATGTTTCTAGTTGACCATGAATCTTCTGATTCAATACTGCTCATATCCTCACATATGAATGTATTCAAGTGAATGCCCTGTGCTCTATAATATTAAATAATTGTGGTGCTGTAATGCAAAAAGCATAACAAGTGGTCTCTACTAACTCCAGAAAAGAACAGACAATGTCTTCAGGGAAGGTGAAGGCCAGGGTTACCTTGACCACCCAAGTCCTTTAAATCAAATATCTTAGTGAGGTTTATGGCTAAGAAATTTAGGTTGCCATCCTTCTCCTTGAGGGCGCTTATCTCCTGGCCATGATCTGTGGCTTGTTTCCCCTATTTCTGAGTTAAGTAATTAACTCCTGTTAGATCCTCTTAAGCTGTGTAAACAGATGCTGAATCAGGGCCAGGTGCTTACTATGAGTGGCCTCAGTTTGTGTTTTAATGTGGCCTGGTTTACCTCCAGGTCTTCCAGTTTGCTATATAAAGTTTCTGCATCAGTTCTGTCTGCATCCAAGTCTTAACAAGTTTGTTGGAGGTCACAATAGACAGAATGAAGATCTTCTTTAGAGCCTTCTACCTTTACAAGGGTTTGATTGGCTTGAAAAGAGGCAGTGGTAGCCCATCTATCACATGCTTCTTTGATGTCAGCCAATTGGGTCTTGATGTGACTAATCTCAAATCATGCATTGTTATGAATAGTGGTATTCATCATGTGTCAATTTTGCCTTTGATGGGTCATTTCAAAGACAAATCTCTTGCTTTTGCTTTTGCCTCTCAAAATGAGTTGATGACTGAATCAGGAAATACAATTGTTTGATTTTTTGACCCTGCGCAACTCACTTGCCCCACTCATGCTGGTGGTGACTGATCTCACTGTCCTGGTAGTGTTTTGTGGTATTGCCAACCACTATATATTCCATTTCCTATTCACCAATAAAAATTAAGTTATATTCACATTTTTGTCTTTGTGTCTTCAGTACTTCCGCGCCTCTCTCTAGCCACAACTAGTAGAGATTATTCTTCCAGGGCCGGAAGTAATTGCATAGCCTTCCATGTCATCTAACCAAGACTTAGTACAAATCCAATCCTAAGGTTAGGATTTCTGTTGTGTGTCTGTGCCGCGCCTTAGAACACAACAAAAATGGTGCTCAGTACAGGGGCTGTAAGCCCCTTGGTTATCCCTTTTGCATCCACAATTTCAGGTCCTTTGCCTCCGTCTATACAAGAGCCAACTTCACCTGAAATTACTAGCCCTCCTAAGAGGAAGATATTGCAGACCCACATATTGTCCCTACTGTTCTGAACCTTGGGAATGGTCCCCGCCTAGTGGCCTACCCTTTGGGTACCCCTGACTTGGAACAAGTCCAGGCAGTAGCCCTTAGGATAGCCCGTGAAGAAGCCATCCCTTGCCTTCAGCTACATTTCAGTCAAGTAGAATACTATGAATTGATTGTGGCTCCTCATATTCCACAGCATCTCCTCTCAGCGGCTGGCTCTGCTGAGCACCTACTATTGTCCTTTGTGCAGCCTGCCTTGGTCCATCATCAAATGGTGCTGGGTTCCACGTCCAAGAAATCTTGTCTCTACAAGCAGCGGTTACTCATCACTGGGACCAGTTTGCTGCCTACTAACAGTGGATACATTCCCTGTTTTCCTTGGTATCTGACAATCAATGCAACTCTGTTACCTCCAAGACCCATTTGGTTAATTCTATTGAACAAATGTGCCAGTCCATCCCTAAATATGTGAGAGAGTGTCTATAAAAGTTTCATCAGCTAGAACAACCCTGACAAACTCAAGTAGATTCCACCTTAAATACTTATCTCACTGACTTCAAACAACTTGTGCAGCAGCTCAATGCATTTAGCATGTATTCATTTGAGAAACTACAGCAGGTAGCAGACTTTGCTTCTAACAGCCTTAATGAACTCAGTACAGTGTTTGGTCAAGAGAGAGCTGCCACTGCTGCTGCTATAGCCAAACTCCAGAGTCAAGTGAATGAATTAGCTACGCCCAAGCCAGATGTTCTGCCCTCTCCCCCTTCTGATGATTTGGCAGATTGAGAGCAAAGAATATGGGACGCTATTTGAGAGCTATGTACTACTACTTGCATTCAAGGACATCCTGCTGAGGCTCCTCAACCTGACCCCCAGGTGCTTGAGTTGACTGCTTAAGTTGCATAGTTACAGCAAGAACTTGCCGCCCTACAAGAGATGATGACAACTGCTGCTAGTCTGATTGGGCTTGTTGACAAGAATAGTTGCTGCCCTGGCTTACCAGGAGCCCCTTGATTCAATGCTCTAGGGAACTAATTGCCCTAGCTAATAAGGTGGACCAATTGAAGCAGGACCATACTGAACTGGATAGAGACATACAAGAGATGAATGACTTGATTGACTCTGTTAATGATAGGTTTTCCCCTTGTCTCTCAGTGGGGCTATCTCTTACTTCTAGACTGGCTGAGCTCTCCACAATATTGACCACCCAAGGTCAACGCCTAGATGTTACTGCACAACAGACCACTCAAGCTTTTGATACAGGTGCCTGTGCTGTTGAGACCCTGGCTAACCTTGAAGAGAGTGTTTGTCAGCTGTGGGCTAGATAGCCCCTGCTGAATCCAAAGCAGAGTTTTCCCCATGTATAAATGTACTCAATAGCAACAATAGTGGTCCAACTCCCAAAGCACACTTCAAGCCTACCTTTAAGCAAGTCTTTGATCCCAGAACCTCGACTGTTGCAGCTTTCCTAGCTATCTACAAAACTGCCATGAGACAAGCTTCAGACAAAGTTAAGAAAGAACATATTATGACCTGTCTACATCTGACTTACCAGGAGGTGCTGGTGCCTGAGCTGCCCTCCATTGAGATGTGGGAAGATATGAAGCAGCTTCTGATTGACAAGTTTGGTGGTAATCTTAGCCTGGAAGTAAAAAAGGACGCCTTTATGCACATTGCTTTCAAGCCTAAAGAGACATTAGCCAAGTTTGCAGACAGATTCTACATAGAAGGACAGCAGCTGATCACAAGCCGCCAGCTGACTGCACATGAAGCGTACATGGCCTGCGCTCAAGCCCTCAAGGTTGACCAGCTTCTGTGTCTTCACTTCAAAGCCCATAAAGCTATTCTTTCCTCTATGAAGAGCATAAAGACGCTGTTGTAGGACATGCACCTTACCCATTCTGGAGCAGTTGTTAGGGAAAGTTGAGCTGCTTCTAACTCTGGTTTGTCTTCCTGGGGTCCTTGCATTCTCACCATGAACTCGCAAAATCCTCTTTGACACCAAGGTTGCCACAACTGTGGTCAGATAGGTCACCATTCTTGAGTCTGCATCAACCCACGGGTTAAAGGAGCTGATCTGAAAGAACAGGCAGGAAAAGAGCAGTCAACCTAGAGGCAGAGACCCTCTTGGTTGAAAATTCTTCCCAGTCTCTTTCAATCCATTCCTCTATATCTGACTCCAAGCCTGCTGATAATGAGGCTCCTTCTATCCTTCTATTGTTCCACAATATCTCTGACAACACTGACCTGGATGACTCTGATATAGACAACGCAGATGCTTATGGGTACTCTGTTCTGGCTGTTCCCAAAACCATCACAGTCCCCTATAAATTGTGATCAGGAAAGACTACAACTACTGCTAAGCCTTTACCTGAAGCCAAAAAAGTTGTCTCTTGCCTGTACCTCACTCAAACTAAGAAGTCCCCTGTGCTAGTGGAGTTGTCAGAAGAAGCTGCCAAGGTTGCTGACACTGTCTTCAAGAATGTATCTGTTTTTCTCCCTCTCCAAACTGTTTTTAAGGAGTTCCCAGGGTTAATATGCATGATTGAGAAGTGGGATAAGGAACTAGCAGAGCTCAAGATATCCTGGCTGTCCTTCCACCCTTTGGTTGCACTACAACTTGAGTAGAGATCTCCATTCAAAAAGTGAAGATCAAGGCCGTTTTAGACACTGGCTCACCAGTCAACGTTGTCTCCTCCAAACTTTTGAAGAAACTCAAACTTGCCCCTGACCTTAATTATCACCAGTTTTATGGCACAGCTAGACTGTCTATGACCCGCGCCATAGGGGCGTACTCCTCTCTACCCATGCGGTTTGGCAAGCTTCTCCTAGCTGCGCCAGCAGTTGTCTTGGAAAACAAGAGTTACAATATCTTAGTTGGCACTCAATTCCTTAGGGAATATAATGGGATAATCAACTTGAAAGATGGATACCTCTCTATTCTGGGATACAAAGTCCCTCTGATCTTTGAAGAGCTGGTTAAATGTCCTGGAAAACAGCTCAAGACATGTGCCTTGGAGTATCCCACTGGGGTTTTTAACCTCAAATATTGCACCCACTCTTCAAACATGAAATGTCCACCAATGACTTGTCCTGCATCTGAGGGGATCTCTTTTCTAACCATGTCTGCTGCCATCATCAACTCCCCTGGCTCCCAGGCCATCCTAGACTCCCATATATCATATGAACTACCTGAACAAACCTTCTTGGAGTTGTACTCTCCCCCCTCATTAGGGCGCAACAAACCTTATCTCTGTCCTGGAATCTTAGATGTCTCCTATAAGGACCCTGTTCAATTGTTAGTAGCCAACCTGACTGCATTCCCCATGACTGTATCTAGGGGCAGATTGTCAGATATGGCAAGTTGTTGTGCGCTTCTGATGTCCTGTCTCTTCATTCCTTTGGATTGTTCCAAGATATTAACCCACCTGAGGATGAGCCTCAAGTCCTATCCTTGTTCACTGCGCAAGACTTTCCACAGCTGTCCCCAGTTCAACAGAAAGAGGTGCTAGGCCTGCTAGATCAATTTTCTGACATCTTTGCTAAAGACAGTACTGACTATGGGTTAGCCAAAGGCGTTATCCATCAGATTGACACTGGCAACGCTCCCCCCTTCCGTGCTAAACCATATTTCCACAGCTGCGTGGAGGACGCCCAGGTATCTAAAGAGCTCAAATAACTGTTAGACACTGGGCTGCTGGCACCTTCCCAAAGTCCTTGGGCATCCCTGCTACTCATCTTAAAGAAGAAAGATGGAGGACATTGCATTGTGATGGACTACCGCCAATTGAATTCTTTGACCAAGAAGGACTTGTACCCCTTGCCGTGTATTGATGATGCTCTCCAACGTCTTAGAGGCTCTAAGTTTTTTTCCGCAATGGATCTGGTATCTAGATACTGGCAAGTTGACCTGTTGCCCAAAGATTGCCAAGAAGCCGTGCTCATTACATCTGAAGGGCTTTTTGAGCCTACTCGCATGCTGCAGGGACTCTGCAATGCCCCAGCCACCTTCCAAAGGGCCATGGACTCCATCCTCTGCAACTTAAAGCTGTCATATGTCCTAGTATATTTGGATGATATCACTGTTTTCAGCGCTACCTTCACCAATCACCTGGCTCATCTCAAAGAGGTGTTCATAAAGATTTGGGAGGCTGGCCTCAAGCTAAAACCTTCCAAGTGCGCTTTCTTCAAAGAGCATCTTGAATTCTTGGGCAATGAAGTAACCCAGACAGGGATTTGCCCAATGAATAAGAAGGTTGAAGCCATTGACAAAATGCTTCTGCCCACCAACCTGCGGGAGGTACAAGTCTTTCTAGGGATGATGGGCTACTATAGACAGTTTATCCCTGATTTTTCCAATACTAGTGAACCTCTAGTCCAGCTGTTACATAATGTTCCTTTTGAATGAACAGCCAGTCAGCAGCAAGCCTTTGAAACTCTTAAGCAAAAACTCAAAGAGGCACCAATCCTTGTGTATCCTGACTATGATAAGGAGTTCATTCTATAAACCAACTCCAGCAATCTTGCTATTGGGGCTATTCTGGCCCAACTAGATGATGAGGGTGTAAATCATCCTGTGACTTACACTTCCCTTATGCTAAACAAGCATGACAAGAATTATAGTGTCACAGAGAAGGAGTGTCTTGCCGTGTTGCATGCAGTCAAGCAGTTCTGCCATTATGTGTATGGTACCCATTTCACAGTCTTCACTGAACATGCTTTGCTTAAATGGTTACAACAACTTAAGGAGCCTGAAGGACGCCTAGCTAGATGGGCCCTACGTCTGCAAGGGTGGAACTTCACTGTGCTGCACTGTCCTGGGATTCAACATCAAAACGCTGATGGGCTATGCAGAATGCCCATTCTTGCTTTACATCCTGCAGAGGCTGATTGGTTATACAAACTAATTGGATACTCTTCTTCTTGGAAAAGTGAGACAGAAGAGGTCTGACTGGCTTTGTCCAAGCTATCTGAAGATACCCTCATATGTGACAATCAACTCTTCAAAAAGGTACAAGATCAGTATCTGCCCTATGTATGACCCAGTCTTTGTCTTTTGTTGGTGTCACAAGCTCATAAGGAGACTGGGCATGGAGGCATTGCCAAGACTTTTGACTGGCTTCAGAAGAATTACTTCTTTGAACACCTTTTCCTGCTAATCCCAGACGTCATAGCTAGTTGCCACAACTGCCAGCTGCAGAGGCCTTGAACTGTTGCCCACAAGTTCAAACTAGTTCCTCCTCAAAATGCTTTTCATACTGTCAGCATTGACGCAGTAGGCCCTCTCTCCTGCTCATGTTCTGGGTGTTGCTTTATCCTGATTGCTATTGATCACTTCAGCAAGTGGGTAGAGGCTTGCCCTATAAAGGACATCACAGCTAAGACAACTTCTGCCTTCCTGTTACAAGATGTTTTCTACTGCCATGGCTGTCCTCAATTGTTGCTCTCAGATAATGGGACCAACTTCAAACCCAAGCTGGTAACCTCTGTTATTGAAGCTTTGGGATCCCATCAGTCCTTCTCTTCCCCCTACAACCCTTCTACCAGTGTGGCCGTTGAGCGTGCAAATTCAACACTGGTCTTCATCATGAGGAAGCTCACCTACTCTGACGCTGCCAACTGAGACCTATACTTACCTGCTGCTCTCTTTGTATATTGCCTTAGCAAACGTTGTGTCATTGGGTACTCCCCTTTTGCTATGCTGTATGGACAAGAGGCTACTACCCCATTGCTCTTGGGGGGCCCCTGCTTTCTTCTGATAAGGCCATGAATCCTGACAACCACATCAAGGATCTGGTTAACCATAAAATTGATATACAGGCCACTGCCTACACTTCTGCATACAAAACTAAGATGATTGAGATTTCTCCCAATAATACTGGACGCTCCTCCTTGCCTGAATTTGATGTTGGTGACTGTGTTCTTTACTACCAACACAGAGTAGGTGGGCGCGCGCATAAGTTGGACACTCTGTGGATTGGCCCTTTGGAAGTGACTTTTAAACAAGGGTCTAAATACACTGTAAAGCTCCTCTCCAGTGGTTGTCCTTTTTTTCAAGTACATGCCAAGTTCCTCTGTGAATACCACCCCCCTAAGGCCAATCTAGGGGAGGGCAATTTTGTGAATAGCGGTATTCACTATGTGTCTTTTTGTCTTTGGTGGGCCATTTTGAAGACAAATCTCTTGCTGTTGCTTTTGCCTCTCAAAATGAGTTGATGACTGAATCAGAAAATACAATTATTTTGTTTCTTGACCCTGTGCAACTCACTTGCCCCACTCATGCTGGTGGTGAGTGATCCTACTGTCCTGGTAGTGTTTTGTGGTATTGCCAACCACTATATATTATATTTCTTATTCACCAATAAAAATTAAGTTATATTCACATTTTTGTCTTTGTGTCTGCAGTACTTCTGCACCTCTCTCTAGCCAAAACTAGTAGATATTATTCTTCCAGGACCGCAAGGTAATCTCATAGCCTTCCCTGTCATCTAACCAAGACTTAGTACAAATCCAATCCTAAGGTTAGGATTTCTTGTTGTGTGTCTGTGCTGCGCCTCAGAACACAGCATGCATGGTGGTGCAGCCACATATATTGGCTACTTCTTCTGCCAAAGGCTGTTCCACACAATACTGGAGGTAGAAGTGGTCTTCTATAATCTGTTGAGTTATTGGTACAGCTATAGAATGCATGGCACCCAAGACTTTATGCACATAACAGATTTGATGGAGCCTGTTCTGTAGGGGTTCACCACAGCCTCAGTATAGTCTCTTATGCAGTTAAGGGCCATTATTGTATCTCCACTTCTTAGTTGATGTTGCTCCAGAAAATTAACCAGAGCAGTAACTATAGAATGGTTGAATTAGATCAGGTATGCCTTGTGTCATGGATAAAGACATCTTAGCAGGCATTGTTTGCCCCAAGAAAACCAAACAGAAAGTAGCTACCAACAAGAAAGGGCCAATGGAAACCTACACAAATCTGAATCAAGCTGTTGACAGTAATTGGGTGGTGGCCAAGCAGGTACACCTCCAAACAGGACCCAAAAACCAGTTAATTTGATGTATTTGGCCCAAAAAGTGATTTATGATGTCAAAAATATTTTCAATCACATCTGAAGGTTTGGTTGTCAGGATTAACGCTGCTGATGTCAGCATTCCCATCCATTCTATATGAGCTGGGTTGTAGTTTACAACTACCTTAGTAGTTTAATAAAACCCATATTATATCTAAAGTTATTAATTTTATTTATTTCTGGTACTTAAAGCTCATGGAGATCAAATTCCTGTTTGTGTAGGTCCCTGTGTGCACCATTATGATGTTCAGTTTTGATTCTGTGCTGTCTGTGGTAACTGTGCTGTTGTTGGCAGCGTCCACACCTAAGATTGAGGAGTATGTTGAACCCATTTTCCAAGCCATCCACCTGCAAAACCTGGGTCAACCTCTCAATCATTGGCTTTTTTACTTCCTGTTCTTGTTTTTACAGGCTGCATTTTGTCTGTACCTTTACTTGGAGTTTGCTGCTTACAAATTTCAGCGTTGAGAATTTTTTTGCTACTCAATGTTTCTAGTATTTGGGTCTCCATTCCTCATTTTCTCAATCCTTCTGAATTTAAAAAAGAAGCTCCACCATTACACCTTGATCTTTCTGGTGTTATCAATGGCTGATGAGGTGAGGATGTCTCTGTTCTTGCTCAAGAACCAACAAAATTGTTCCATATATGCAATTGTGGGATCATCCAAAGGGCCAGGATGGGCAATGTGGTACATTTGGAGGGTTTAGCACCAGAGAGAAATTAATAAAAGGGAGGGACAGTGGGGACAGAAAGTAGCTCTATCTGGGAGACAAAATGAGAACAAGGGGTAGAGTAGTTGATAGTCCAGTAATTTTGGGTTGGGAGCACAGGGATGCCAGTCAAAGAAAAAAATGTTGGTGATTTTCACTGGAGGTAGATGATCTTGATGTGATAGAAGAGAATAGGTGAGTGATTCTTCCTCTAATTCAGATAAGTTCTCAATGGGGCTCTTATCTGTAAAGGAAGAGGAGCTTCTGGGTTGTACCAAAACAGGACAACATAGGGGTCCCAGAAGTTTGAGGTATGGTACAAAACAAGGGCAGGTTGGCTAGTAAATAGGTGATATCCTGGATAAATGACAAGGGCTTGGTGGGGATGGGAGAAGGAAGTTCTACCTCAGTCTCTATAGTCAGCCAAGGAGATTTCATGATAGGGCCGGACTGGCCCTTGGGTTGGGGGTCCTCAGTGAGAGTAGGTGCTTGTGCAACAGTTTGGGGGCAGCTGCAGTCTCTACAAGCAGGATTAAGGTGGGAAGGTTGCTGTCATGGCCTGGGTGACTCCCAGGGGAACCTTCAGTTAAGGAAGGGTTGATCCTGGAAGGCCCAGTAGATAACAGGGGCCATCTGCATCACATAATTGGCAGCAGTAGCCCAAGGACACCATACTCCCATATGGGGTATCACTTGCTCAGTGAGTCCCAGCATGGTCAAATAGGCAAATCCAAGCTTACTGTAGTCATATGATGAAGCAGAAAGAATGAGAGGAAGTTCTCCTGTGGCGGCGCTCATGGTCAGGCTTGGCTGGGCAAGTTGTTGGAGCAGAGGAACACCAGAAAAGGAGGGGCGCAGTGCGGAAGCAGGAATTAATTCTTGGTCCAGCACTCTAGGAGATGGGGTAAAGGCTGGCAGTGGTTGGTTGGAGGCAGCTAGAAGTTGCTCTGTTTCCCAGCGCTGGCACTGGTACTGGAGGTACTCTCTGTTTGAAAGCACCAGCAGTATAAAATTTGTAATAATGTAATAAACCCCTGTAAAGTATAAATGCTCAGTGTGCATTAACCAACAAAGTTTATTAGATGAAGATGTCAACAAAGAAAGGGGATGCCAGTGTTCCCAGCTTTATCCTGCTGAGAAACTGCAATTGGACTTACTGGCAACTTCTTATTGGTTGTCAATGGGCTATTCTCAAGCTGGGCCCCATTGGTGACTCCTGATTTATCAGTTAGATGGATTCTTTCATTATTTTTGCCCTGGGGAAGCTGGTAGGGGAATTTTAGCCATTTGGTAACCCAAGTCCCCAATTCTGGGTTTCAGAGGGTGTGGGCTAATTAAAATCTTTTTTGCTTGGCTTTAGGACAGTTTCCAATTGCCCCCAGGCTTGGCCTTGACCAGGGTTCAATTCCCCACTTGGAATTAAAGTTTCTTTTGGGTAAATCTGGTAATCAACAACGCAATCAATTGATCGCGCAATTGCTCAATTGCAGGCGTTGAACCTATATAACATAGGGTTTTGTCTGGCCCATTCTGGGCCCTGACAGTTGCATGGGACTAACAGTCTGTTACATGTAGTTGGCAGTTGAATGGCAAGGGTGGACCATTTTTTAAAGTGACAGGTTTGTCCCTGGACTTGAAGTCTCTGGCAGCAGTGCAGGGTGTAGTGGTGAATACTCCTGTAGTAAGCATCAGAAACTGTGGTTCTCAAGGGTTCTAAAGTGATAAACAGTGTCATGTTCAGCTCCTGGGGACAACATCCAGGAGGACACAGCAGGAAACCTTTATATAAAAAGGTTTGAGGTTTGAAGCTATCCTTGGGTTAGCCTTCAGGGCAAAATTAAGGGCATGTACCTTAATTTCCTACAATACAAGAAGAAGATTTCCTTTTGGCAAAAAGGAAAGGAAAAATCTTGAAGAATACAAATGCCAACACAAATGTGGATAAACTTGTCTTTATTAGGAGAAGTAATTATACTTAAATAGTAGACAAGGGTTGATGATCACTCAATAGGTAGACAGAGTGGTAGAGGGGATTGTGTTGGGTTAAACTCATACCAGTATCAGTTGAGGGCAGGTATGATATTCTGAAATGTGTGTACATTAATGTCAACCCATTTATGGAAGGCAAGGAATTTCCAAAGTCAAAAGCAAAACTGACCAAATTTTTGCACATATCATTATTCAAAGGCCATATCAAAATGGCATTAATGGCGCAATTTCCAACAAGCGGCAAGATGGGGCAGAAAGTAAGTAAGCACAAAAAGACTGTTACCTCCTTACTCAACAGAACTTATCTATTTGAGCTCTTCAAGTAATCTAAGAATTGTAAGTCAGTTCCTATGTTGTTTGATATATTTATTAAGGTTTATGGGGGCTTTTTATACCCATCTTTTAGTAGCAAAGAAGGGTGATGGAATGCTAGCTTTTAAGGCCTAGATCTGGAAAAGCTTTTAGAGCTCTAGGGCAGTGAAAAATTACTAGATAATAGCAAAGGGAAAGGGCCAGGATTGGGCATTAAGGGAACAACCAGACACATGATGAGAGTCAGGTGATATCTGGACATATTAGGGCTGTTTTCTTGGGAATAGGGGGCCTAGGCCAGATAGTCTGGGGGAGAGGTGCAGCATGCTTGACAGAAGAGCAATAATCAAATTTACTATGATTAACATTTGATAGGTCATTGACTGTTGACCCTTTTGATGCTTCTAATTAGTCACTAATTGACACATATGTGGCTATTCACAGATTCTTTGATTAGTCACCAATTGCAGACTGAAAATATCCTTTCAATGAGTCACTCTCTGAAGCATCTGCGGCCAGCTGCAGATGCTCCAATTAGTCACTAATCAGAAGACAATTCCCTGGCTTTGATGGGTGACTCTCCAGTCAAAATCATAAAAAAGGTCAGTGGTCCCCCTAATAATCTACCTTTTATAGTAATAACCCCAATATGGTAATTATTACAGGTGGTGCCCTGCACCACAGTGGGTCCTTTCTTAAAGGGTGACACAACCAATTTCCCTGTCTGTTTAAGATAAAAAACACAGGTTTGATTCTATTATAAATGAGCTAAAGATCCAGCATGCACATGGAACCAGATTTACCCCAGGCTCTTGAGAACAAGGCAGTTGTTTCAAATTGTGCCAATCAGCAAGTCAAATTTTTAATAGTGATCAAAGAGGTTTTGGCCCACTACTTTAAAGAGGATCACCTTAACCATAGCAAAGATGTTGCAAAGGTACTTGGAGGCAAATCCTAGTTACTATTTTACCAATAAATACTTCTTTGTAAATATTTAATTTTAGTTTAGATTTACTGTATAGATATTGATATTTTAAAGCCCAAAGACAGAATATTAAGATGTCAGAAATCTTGGTGGGTTGGCTTTGGATCTTTTTGCACTATAGCTGCCATAAATTGGCCCCCTTTTATTGTAGATTTGGGATCCTTGAGGAATTTTGAGTCTAGCCCTAGGTCTTCTGTTTTTTGAGAGTTTTTTGGACTTTGATATATGTTTAAAGGTAATTGCCACATTTGAGCTGGAACTTTGATATAAGAGTTATAGATGGGGTTATTCTAGAGGGTACTTTTGAACACATTTTCTAGAGGTGATGTTTTTAGATAAGGCATCCCACCAAGCTAACATAGCATGAACTGTTAATGATAGATATTCTAGATCATACAAGTTTTTATGCTAGCTATTTAAAGAGGCATTGGAATATGTATAGGGGTTTATTGGATAAAATATACTTGTAAAATGCCACAAAAAGAATTGTTGGTGATCACTCTGGTACAGTATCAAAAATCTCCAAAGAAAAAAGAAACCAGGCTTACATTAGCACTATAACCACCCCCAAAAATATCTTTGAGAAAAGAGAGAAATAAAATAATGGTGCAATTCAGTATCATTAAGACCAAATACTTCACACACTTGTCTTTCTATATTTATGGAAGACTTTCTTGACCTTAAAAAGGGGCTTAAGATCAAATTTTGTGCACCATTCTGTTGTATCTGATAGAAATAGTGATTTATATCATCTGCCTCTAACTTTTAAAAGCTTATCTGGAACCCCAGAGCTGACATAGAATTTCAAGTTTGGTAATGATAATAGAGGAATGAAGATATCATAATAGCATTTGTTAATATATGTGGGGGATCTGAGCAATATTGTATTGTCTCTAAGATGGGATTTATTTGGTTAATAGGTCGTAGATAGATCTGTGAAGTTATCAGGTGTTGATATGAAGCATATTTTATCTAGATAGACAAGGGTAATAAGTTGTTTTGATTTTGTACTATTTGGCAGTATACTCTTGCTTAGGTCCTTCAATAATTTGAGCTGGTAATTTAGATATCAATATTTCATAATATATAAAGGGAAAATAAGATGGCTGGGAAATGTATATTTCTTTTATTAACAATGAGAATTGCAATATGGGGTGTTGTGAAATCATGTGGTAGACAATGTCATGTTCAGTCTCAGCAAAGATTGATAATTTGAATATAGCTGTGATATTTGAGTTTAAAAGAGCATTTATGATTCATTTATTTTGAAGCAATGTATGGATATTTGAGTGTAAAAGAGCATTTATAATTCAAGTATTTTAAATCGATGGATGAAGGGGTCGTGGATGGATATTTGAGCTTAAAGTTCAAGGGTTGTCGTTGGATGAGGCAGGCAAGTTGTTGTGGATCCAAGAGTCGATGAGGTTGCGAGTGACGGCGGGTTGGGACAGGGGGGCCTAAAGGTCAGAGGTGTGAGAATGGAGAGGCTTACGAAGTGGCCTGCATCTATGATCTTGACAAATGCCAAATTCTTGTGGGCACGGGATATCCAGTCAACTCTGCTGCTGCTATAGTGGAAGTAGGTTTTCTGGAGGTTGAAGCTTTGTTTGCCGCTCCAGCTGAGGGATAAAGCGACTGTCTCTAGGCCAAGCCAATTACATATGAAGTCGGCTTCACCGGCGTAAAGTAGAACCCGGATGCCGCTCTCAAGGAGCCTTTCGTAGAGAGGCATGACAGATTTAGCCCTAAGGGTTAGTGGTGTTTGATGTAGATTTACATGTCGCCAGACTTGATAAAGCGCGTGTTGACATCGGGGTGGTCAGTGATGAAGGTGATGTTGGTGGCCAGCAGCTTGCTGCGGATGAACGGGTCATTCATTGCAGTGGCGGTGGCATTGGTGGCGGCAGCATAGCGGTGGGTGGGGAGGATGCTTGAGCGAATGTCATAGATGTCGTGGCCATCGTGGAGATGGGGTAGGATGATATCGGTGATGAAGTAGGACCATGCTTTACAACAGCGAGCAGACGTTCCGTTGTTGAGACACTCCAGCGTATGGGTGATGAGCTGGGCAAGCTTCTTCTCAAAGCGATGGCAATTTTCCAGAGAAAAGAGTGCAGCATACTTGTTGTGACAGGCTATCTGGGCAAGGCTTTTAAATTGGATTGACGGAGAAATGAGACCATTTCCTACGGCAATTGATTCCAGTCTGATGATGCTGCTGTTAGTCACCTTGTTTGCGTCTAGGATGACAGAAGCAATGCCAGGAGCGAAATGCCCGCCAAAGGACTCGGAGACAATATGCAGCCTTCGTCTTCGGTACCTTGGGAATTTACCATAGAAGGCATTCAAGGCAAAGTAAACATCCAAGGCTGCCGCCTCTGTACTGTTGACCACCCCGTCGCCGTAACTAAACCCCGTTCCAACAGGCTTCATGTTAGCTCGGCCATGCTGCTTCTTACCTGGTCCAGCACCAACACGTGGGCGATGTCAACCCAAGAATTTTTCTGTGCAACCATTTTCCCTTTGTAAATTCCACATGGTCCTACTCCATGAAGTGCACCAAGAAGAGACGATGTGCCAGGCCCCCCGTTGATCCACAACACCAGAGGGCCATTTCCTTCGTTCCGTTTAGATGGGAAAAGCATAAAGAATATATGCTTATCTTCAGATACATCCAAGTATCCTGAATGCTAAACAATTAGCTTTGATTACACTCCCTTTACTTGTTTAACGCCATCGCATAAAGAAGATACCAAAGCCCTTGCCCTAGGGAATCCAGGCATTAATCTATAAGTTTCCAAGTTTATCCTTTCTTGAACAGACCCCTGGGACTCAAGGTTTCGAGATAAGTAGATCTTAGATGTCGTTTCCGCATACAAGAAACCCCCAAGTAAACACAGTACATGCATACCAACCAGCTCTCTCTCTCTCTCTCATGCCAATGTTATCCCTACCCAATTATATCACCACGCACATAAGATTCTGTTTCAAAATAACCTAATCATCCTCTTCCAACCATACCATAAACCTTATGTCACGATCTTCTGAATAAACTATTTCACTTTCACTTTAATCTACCTTATTGTTTACAAAAAAAGGTTTTTTTACGAAAACCTTGTCTTTCAATTCTCGGGTAGTATAGTGGTGAGTATCCCCGCCTGTCACGCGGGAGACCGGGGTTCAATTCCCCGCTCGAGAGCTTTTTAAAAAGTTTTTCCAACCTGGCAGGTAGATAGCTCAATCCCAAACAGAATCCCCTTGGAGTGGAATAACTCTGAAGATCCACATAACTTGCCCGTGTGCCTCACCCATACCCTATGCTTGCACCTGACCTGGTGTTTGATTTCACTTTTACTCCAGCTATCTTTTGGTTAGGGTGGCTGAGAATTTGTGGTCGGCCTACTCAATCCTAAAGGAGAATGATTAAATTTTCAATGATTGAGACTTAAGGAAGATGTCCAACTATAGCTTCTACAAGGATGATATGAGAGCTGTATTTAATTACATGTCAGAACCTATCCAGGATCCATGGATCCGATGTACATCACTTAGTTCAGCATGAGCTCACATGTAGCTCATTAGAAACATCCAAGAAATCTGAACTTGCTCAAATAAAAACATGGACACAGACAGAAACCTAGAAATTACAATAACCAGATGATTGTCTTAAACAGGCCCTGCTTTTATCACAGCTCAAGATGTAATCAGGGCCTCTATGCTTCACTTAAGAAATATAAGATTATCACTCACTCTGGACTAGAATAAATATACTATGGATATTGGGATGTATGCTGTTTCAACTGTAATAACTCCAATTGTTCCACTGGGGTATAGAATCTACCCAAATATTAATATTTAAGTCAAAGGAAGCAGCATAATATTCTACAAAACAGTCATCCTTTAAAATAAAATTTATATATGCTTCAAACACTTTAGAAATGGTGCACATTGTATCTAGCAACCATTGAGAAAACTATTGAATTATCACATCATTTCCATTTTATATAACTTTGATAGCTATAAACACCAGTGCCCAATCTTGAATATTTATTTCAACAATATCTTTATAGACTATATACAGTAATTTTTATCAAGTCATTGGTATCACAAGATTGCTGGACCCTTTATAGAATCCCCAACACTTTCACAGACTTCATATGGCTAACCCTCAGCCACTAACAGGATCCAACCCATCAAAAATGTTGCAACCAAGATTACTCCCCCACTCACTAACATATCTCACAATACACAGGGACATTTGTAGAGATGTCCCAAAATGTATCTAACGGTATGAGGGATCCTGTGGCCAGTGTCAAATCATGTACAATATCTCTCAAATAGAAGCACTGTCAATCCAATGTGCTGATCCCTCACCTAAGATATTCCTAACCCAAACCTTATTTGGAACTTGCCACTGTGCCACCCCCTGGTGGACTTTTGGCTCCCCAATATAGTATATGAATTACATTATCCTCCAATAAACAGTATCTTATTCCTATTTCTTGTCCTTTCTATTGACTTTTTGACTTCCCCAATCTAAATACTGAACTACAATTGGTTCTGTTGTAATAAAAATATAAGTTATGATCCTTATAGATATCAAATCTTCTATATGGCTTAAAACAAGAAAGATAGATTTCAACAGGAAATAAAGCAAAATTAACCAAAATGTTTTATTTAGACTTTAATTAAGAGAATGTAATTAAATAGCACCAGTGGTTCATGACACTAAAACTTAATTAGGGTGAATATATAGTTTTGTACAAACCCAGGAGGGATAATAATTACCTTATAAACCTAGGGGTTTGAAGGTTAATAATAAATCATATGGGCAGATGGGGTGGGTAGTTTTTTATCAGGTTCAGATAGGATGGGCTATCCAAATAAGCATTTCTAATACTGGTTGCCTCATAAAATAACAAAAGACAGCATCACAAAAAAGGCTATCTAAAATCCACTATTTAGCATCCATCAAAAAACCTTTTGGCAATGTATCAGCACCTCTAATATAATATCCAGAAATAAAGTATGTTATTGATCTGAGCCTCTGCCAAAAACCATCCCAAATAAATGCTACCTTGATAGTGCTATCACAGTACATCCCAGCCATTTAAAAACAACCTCTGGTATAATATTTTCATTTTTATCTTTGATGGCCCTTTAAAAGTGAGGGCTCTACAGTAAATGATGTTTAGTAATTGGCTTATACAGTAAAATATATAGCTGCATCATTACAAAACATATAATCATAAATACCACCAAGTTTTTAAGTGCCCAATAAGAATGGGGCATACAACAGGGACATATAAGCAACCTATTTTACATATGTCATTGTCACAACATCTTTGATTACTCCCTCTCAGGAAAGCAATTACTCAAGTGATTTCCCAACTAATCATTAAGTCAGTGACACTCTTATCACTTGCCCATCTGATATGGGGTCAACCCTTTTGAGTCCTAAGTGGAACACTATTTGTAAAAGCCCCATGTTTTTCATGACATACATGATCAGTATGTGGTTTATCATGATACTATATAAAACTCTAAACTAATATCAATAAAGTATCATTCCCTTCTTAATTTTACCCTTTATCTTGTTTATTATACTTCCAAAAAGTATATACTTGAAAGTGGTAGCAAAGGTGTGTTACTCACACCTAAACAACTTAAAGAAAAATTCCTTCAAAGAAAAGAACCCAGCAGATGGCACTCCTCACAGGCTGGAGAGGCTACAGAGAAGGACAGGACGTCCCTACGGGATTTTTTGTCTTTAAAAAAGTCCCAGTCCCTACCAAACATTAAAAACTTATTAACACTCATGGAATCCTTAACCCATCTACAACTCCAATTCCACAAACAACCAAAATACCCAATATTGTTTTTCAGTGCCTGTGCTCAGCAGATATTGGAATTTTTGCAGGACTACACCAAGAAAACGCCAAACTCTGGATTCAAAGCACACAAAACAAGTTTAAACAAGTAGGCTATCCCTGCAGACTCTGGGCCAGTGAAATTTCCCTACACATCACAGGGGCTGCCTCACGCTTTGTAAGTGAATGGTTCAACCAGCATCCTGATCACAGCAAAGACTGGGATATGTTCAAAGCTGCCTTCCTCAAAAAGTTTGCCATAAAAGATTCCAATGTGGTGATCATGACATAACTCAGAACTTTCAAAATGATAGGAACAATTGAGGAGTACATTGCAGCCTACAAAGATCTCTGTGACCAAGCTCCTGATACCATCAACTTTGATGAGGCTGGACTACAATTGGACTTCTAAAACAGCCTTCCCACACACATCAGACATCAGTTTGATATGAGCCGCTTTAAGAATCTCCATTATGTATTCTTGGAAGGAAAAGTGGGCTGCTCAGAAATATGACAACCTTTACACAACCAACAAGCAGAAAAAGATTCCCTTAGCCAAGAAAAATACTTGACCTAACAAAAAACTCAACCAAGCCAATAACCCTCATCCTTGGGGCAGAAATTGTACAACTTGGGTGAACCAGATGAGTACTAAAAAACCCAAAGAGAGAAAAGAACAGGAAAGTGCTTAGATGAGACACCCTACCCCACTTTACAAAACTTGTACAGGGACCAAGACATGGATTTAATCACCATGATTCAAGTACCCTCCAGCAATCTCATACTATTTGCCGCCCAAACAGGAAATAAACCTCTTACTTATTCTTTATATTTTTGAAGATACCAAGGCACAGAATTATTTATCACTGGAGCATACCAGTCCCTTATTGAAAATAAATTTGGTAGCCACATAAAGTTACCTACAACAAAAAGCAACATCTAGCAATTAATCATGGCAGACAACAGGAGCACCCCAGTCAGCAGAGAGGTAAAACCCTTCCAGGCCCAGATAAGAGATATTCATAATATCCTTAGTGGCCTCATCATTTCTATACCTAAGTACAATGTAGTACAATAATATACTGGATGAGAATGAAAAATCCTCACATTAATTGGGACAGTGACACACTCACCATAAAACAAGAAAAATCACATCACCATGTACACCCTATTCACCTTGACATGCTTATGAAAAATCATGTATTTGTGAAGTTTACCAAAACAGAAGAGGAATAAGACACTAGTGAAATGGAAATGAATACCTGCAAATACAAGATCATCCACTTAAAAAATGGGTAATTCTTTATCAAAAAAGATCCAACACACCAACAATTTGTCCAAGAATTCCCTTCAGTATTCTAGGAGAAACTTCCAGGCTTACTACCTGAAAGAAGTATCCAACACAAATTTGACCTTAAAGAAAGCATACCAAAAGTAAACCTCATTTATTGCCTAATATCACAGGAAGACAATGCACTGAAAGCTTACCTGGATGAAGCCCTAGAAAAGGAGCTCATTTGGCCATCAAATCCTCTCTTTGGTGCAACAGTCTTCTTTTTAGCTAAGAAAGATAAAGGATTACATATTGTCACTGGTTACAAAGCACTCAAAAAAGTCATAGTTAAGAACAGGTATCCCCTGCCCCTGATTGACAACCTCTTTGACGCTCTAGGGTTCCAGTTCTTCACAAAAATTGATTTAACAGTAGGATATCATCTATCCTATGTTAAACCAGAAGCCATCCCAAACTAGCATTCCAAACTAAATACTTCTCTGTTGAATGTGTTGGTCTCAATTTTGGCATGACAGATGCCCCAAGTACCTTTGTGACCTTTATGAATAATTTTTTCAAAGAGCACATCAGAAAAAAGGACATATTTTGGCTTGACAACATAATTATCTACAGCCTCACTAAGGATCAACACTGGAAAGACATCCATATGGTGCTCAATAATCTGAAAACAAACAGCTCGTAGATAAACCTTCTAAATGTGATTTCTTTTCAACCAAGCTTCCATTCCTAGTCCATATCATCAACAGAGAGGGGGTCAAACCCAACCCAGAGAAGTTAAGAGCTGTAACTAACATGCTAGTACCACATAACAAGAGTGAAATTTGAACATTATTGAGAGTGTCCGTGTATGTCAGGAGGTTCATCCCTGATTGGGGAGCCTTAACTGCCCCCTGTCTGCAGCCACTGACAAAACAATAAAAGTTGTATGGACACCATTGAGAGAACAGCACTTCCAACAACTAAAATAACTAATGGGTACCACCAAAATCTTACAGTACCCTAACCACAAAGGAGTCTATGAGTTGGAGACAGATGTCTCTGACTATGCAATAGGAGGAGTACTTAGAATCCAAACTTCAGAAAAGGATTACTTCCCTGTAGCATATGAATCAAGGAAGCTGTTTAAAGGTGAGCAAAGGTACCTAATACATGACAAGGAACTGATAGCCATTTTCCAATGCCTAATAAAGTGATGCTGCTATCTGGAAAGTGCACAGATATTCAAAATGCCAAACAATCATACATCATTGGTATTCTTTAAAACACAACAACATCTATCTAGAAAACAAGCTGAATGAATGAGCCTCATAAAAAGGTATCCAATAATAATTGAGTACAAACCATACAAGGAAATGCTTACTGCAAAAACCCTATCAAGGCTATAATGTAAACATCTACTATGCATTAATAGTGACCCCAATTGGCCTATGTTAATAATGGAAAAATTCCAAGAGGAGTTCTCACATGGTACACCAATATAAATCCAAGAGAAAGTCTTCAAGAACAAACATATGTTCAAAAAAATGTGTATGGTACTCTACAATGCATACTGCCAAGTGGTGATACTGTACCCTATGTCCCTTCAACACAAAATATTGACATAATCCTTTGATATCATAGAGATCTGGGACACACATGCAGCAGGAATTTACATGAATAACTCAAGACACACTACTGGTGGCCCAACATGCTGGAATTCATCCAGGAAGTGCTAGACCAATGCAAAGTCTGCAAGAAGTACACCTGCTCCAAGGCATCCCCTAAGTCAGTGATATCAGTGTCTATCACAAAGCTTTTTAAAGTGTGGTTGCTGGATATTGTGGGAAAAATGTCAGAAAATAACAAAGGTAAAAAGTACATTATCACACATAGTGACTATGTAACTAGGTGGCCTGTGGAACAAGCCACAAAAAAACACAAACAAAATAATATGAGACAACCTATTAGCAAAGAGATCATAGAAAAGTTTGAAACCTGAACTCCTAATCACAGATAGAGGAACTGAACTTAAAGCTATCAATATCAATATACACTTTGCTAAAAATGAAATAAAGCACACAGTTCTCAGCCCTTATCACCCAAAAGCAAATAGGAGAGTTGAAAGACTGAACAGTTCCCTTGTAGAAGAACTCATTAAACTGTCTGCTAATGATCCATGGCTTTGGGCCAACATGCTTCTGACAGCGGTAATAGTGTGTCAAACACAAGTCAATTGCAACACAGGCAAAAGCCTGTATGAACTTGTTTATGGACATAAACATGTAATTGTTAGTACTAAGTTAGGACCACAATTATCTCTACCTAAAGAAGTACCAGCAACAATAATTCTGACATATAGCACACCAGAGAAGACCAAGAAACCAAATAAAAGGAAAAAATTAAGAGAGAAACAATACCCATCTGTTGCAACAGAGTCTTCCTCCTTGCCTGCTAACATATCTTACAATACACAGGGGGCACTCAAAGAGACGCCCCTTGATGTATCTAACAGCATGGAGCAATCAGATAGCAGTATTGAACTACAGGCACTTTTCCTAATTAGGAGCGCTGCCAATTCAACCTGCTGATCCCCATACAAGTTATTCCTTGGCTCCAAACCTTACATGGAACACACCACTAAGTCACCCCTGTGGCCCGGTGGCTTTCCCCACACAGTATATTAGCCACAATATTCTACAATAAACAACACCTTTTTCTTATTATTTCTGTCCTTTCTATTGGACTGTTGTCTTCCCCAAAACAAATACTGAATCCTCATTGGTTCAGTTACAACACATCCAACAAGAACAGTTTCAAGTTAGAGACAAGATTTGGGTTGTCAACCACAATTTACACAAATTAGAACCAGGGCTAAGAGAACCAGGAATTGCTATGGAAGTCAAAACAATCAACACTTACCTCATCAAAGGAATTGATGAGCATACTGAGTTAAAACACATGCATCATGATCAACTCCGCCCATGCAAAGCAAAAACAGCACAGTGTAACTCACAGCTGCCTCTCCCCAATGTAAAACTGGATCAATATCAATATCAAGCCAAATCCCCAACAATCTCAAGAAAATTCCTAAGGTTCTACCTTCCAGTACCCCAGGGGGAGATGTTGCAACATCTTTGATTAATTCCTCCCAGGAAAGTAATTCCCCAAGTGATTCCCCAACTAATCATTAAGTTGGTGCCACTCTTAGCAATTGCCCATCTGATACAGGGATCTAACCTTTTGAGTCCTAAGCAGAACATTACTTGGACAAGCCTCATGACTGTCATGAAATACATGGAGAGTATGTGGCTTATCAGGATACTATATAATACTATAAACTCATATCAATAAAGTATCATTCTCTTCTTAATTTTCCCCTTTATCTCATTTCATATACTTCTAAGAAGTATATAATTGATAATAGACAAGTTGTTTCTTGAGGAAATAATTCTCTGAGCAGCAGTGATTGAAGATGCTGCAACACTAATACAGAAATTCTCCTGTGGAAAATTCCTGCAATGATAATATCAGTTTAAAAATTGATTATTTATTTGTTTATAACTGATCTTTCCTGAAAGTGCCACTGATCCACTATTGATTTGGCTGGCCATAATTGATAGTCAGCTATCAGTGGCTTCATAGTTGGTTTGGCCTAACTTAATATGTAAGAGGCCTTAAAAAACCAGGATTTTATAAATATGTGTATTTAAAGTTAGTGAACAGGTTGACAGTCCACATAGGCTCATTCCTATATATAATGGTTTGTAATCACTGTTGCAACTGTGATGTATTAGCAGAGTTATCAAAAAAGAAATAAGATTATAATATATAATATCTTTATTTTAGAAGAAAAAATTATATAGGGTTTATGGTGGTAGCATGGGCTAGTCAGATGTTTTTATTATGTTGGCACTATCCTTGGGAAATGAATTTTGCTCCATATACGGAACTATTCAGCCATAATTTCTCACATGATGGGCTTGGCTTGTTTTGACTGAGTCGTGGGAAGGTCAAGTCATTGGCTTTTCTGACTTGGAACCTTGATAAGGGATTACCCTGTAGTCTCAATATGATAAGTTTTATTTAAGAGACTGCTGACTTGCTATGATCTAGAATTTTATGAATCACTTTCTTCCACTTGGATTCAGATGGTTTCAAAGCCAAGTTCATTGATCATTATACCATTTAATTGGAATGATAGCTTGCAAAATTAGTAATAATATTCAAATAAGCTCAATATTTCAGATGATTTCGAGTATAATGGTGTTAAATTGATGGCCTTAGCTGCTCTGGACAGCAAGAAGCCAAATCAAGTGTGTAATGGAGCAAGAAACAGGGCCCAAAACCATAAATCAAATTAAATTCACAATGCATTAAATTTAAAAATTTAACCCACTCTACTTTGTAAACACCAAACCAAACTTAGTTTAGAATAAAAATTTTTAAGCCAAAGTGATATTTCCAACATTAATTTCTACTATTTTTCATTATACTTAAAGCATATTTAACTAGAATTAAAAATAAAATTAACTTAGACATTTTATAAAGTTAAATCTAACTTTGCATTTACCATTGGATTGGCAAACTATCTAGTTAAATTGGCTGGAACATATGGTGGAGACTATACGTTGGCTGCAGAGCGTCATTTTGGAATGCAAAAGGGGTTGGATCCTGTTGTCAAATTGTCACTGCAACAAAAGATGATGTAAGTGGAAAGTTTACTAATGAATTGGTCAGTACATAGGCATCACTTTGATAGCAGGCAACTGAAGTTTAGGCAAACCTGAGATGCACTTTTGGAAGTAAAATGTCTTGGAATAGCATCAAAGACCCTAGTTTACTCTAAACATAGTAGTTAGCAATGATGGTTAGTTTTTCTATTTATAGGCTTTGGCGTAGGGTTATGGAACTTGAGGTTTAGCAATGCTTATCTACTTTGCTTCATGCTTTACTACTGGGATAGTTTTTATAGCATGAGTGGGCATTGTTGTTTAACTTCATTAGCAAAGTAGAACGTGGCTTGTAAAAAGCTACAATGGATATTCCAGCTGGATATAGTGGTTTGAAAGGATACAAGTGGAAATAGGGATAGATTCTCAGTTTTCCTTTTTAAAACAACTCCATCCACAACAAGATTGTTTTGGATATCAATAAGTTATTCTCAGCCCAAAAAAATTATAAACGCTCCAAAGCTGGACAGCATGGATAAATATTCATTCCATATCATCCAATACTTCACTCTGCTTTCCTGAATCTGAACTATGATCTAATAAGGTTTAAATCAATATAGAAAACATCAACTGTCCAGTTTGACACTTAATGAAATTAGATTTGTCTTTTAAAGAAATGATATCCAATAAACCATCTTGTTTTAATTTAAACACAAGCAGAAATTTTTAATTTAAATAAGAATTTAATTTTTATCAGATTTAAATGAATTTTAACCAGCCCTTCTATTAAACTTCAATAACCTACTATAAAAATTTACCATTCTGAACCCATTGAAATAATTATTTTTGAAACCTCTTCAGTTCCAACTCAAAACAAGCCTTCAATAAAATCTGCAAAACTTAAAAACATTATTTTTAAAACATGGTATTTATACTGTAGATTTAGAACCTGTTAGGTAAATCCAGGAATTTCAAATCTTACCTCTAAATTTCAAATCACAATTATGAGCAACTCAGATGAGTTAAAAAATATTTAAAAGAATCAACCATTTAATTTGGCATTCTTTGTTTTATTTGGATTTACAAATATTAAATCTTGGATGCAGATAATTCAATTAGTATAAGACAGAACTGATTAGCAAAACACATGATACAAGAACCAGAAATATGGGATTATAATGTACAATTTGGTATTTTCTACATGTGGAACAAATAATAGACAACCTGAAATAAATAATGAATCTAAAATTGCAAGATTATCAGATCCAAGAGCCAAATTTCAAATCACAAATAAAGTAAATTTGAATTTAATTTAATTAACTGTCATCTCAAAAAAGAATTCAAAGGATCTAGCAGGGATCAACACCAATTCTTTTAGAAATTGCTGGTATCCTTTAAAAATAAAAAATATTTTGGGATGGCTGAAATTTGGATTCATAGTATTCATTAAATTAGTCATACTTAACAATAATATTGAATAAAATGTACACTACTCTTATTGAGTTTAGTCTTTTAATAATTTTTTATACATTATTATTATAATAACAATCAAGTAAATAAGCTGTCTATGGTCTTAATGAAATCATTCAGGAATATGTAATGTCTGCCAATATCAAAGCCTCAGTCATTTATAACTACTAATTTGAATACCCCTCTTCAAGCATTGTCCAGGAGTGTGTTCTTTATCCCACTTTGTCTAGCATGACCCTCTTTGTGCATTATGCACAGGTCACTGCCAACAAACACATAGTTCTTAAACTGGCACCAGTCAGCTGTCAATAAAGCCAAGGGACCACTCAGGGAAGTGAAAATCATACAGTGCTCAATCAGATGTCAGCATCAAGATCCAAATTTAGACATATCCTCTTACAGCCAATCAGCCTGAAAATAGAAAAAGCTCATAACTTCCAAAATTTTGCAGCAAATGATTGTAAACCCCATTGTGGCTGCAATTTACCCAAGGTACATAAGTATCTCTTGTTTTTTAAAGTCCACTGTGGCTGAAACCCTGCAAGCTCATGCCAACTGTGGTCCCCCTCCTGCAAAGATAAAAACTGGTTCCTGCACCTCAGCCAACAGGAACAGGGAATACCCCTTCATGTTGGCTATCATGGAATTTGACCTGCCAAATGCACCTAGTCCAGATGTGTCTCTAACTAGGACTTCATAGGATATTTATCAATCAGAGAAAAGTCAATTCTTGGATGCATTATGTGGTTATTGCTGTAAGAATCTTAACCAGTCAAGTTTTAACAAGCTCATCTTGATGAATTTAAATCTATACAACTCTGATGTTGTCAATCTTATCAAAGGAAGAGCCACAAGAACCCAGAATGACGTTACTTTCTTGTTCTATGCAAAGGTTTCTATTAGTATCCAAGACTTTGGAGAAAAGTGCATCTAATCTGATGTGTACAAGTGCAGCCCAATTTTGTAAAGATTGTTCAGAGTTTTTTGGTTGTTTTCCTGGTGAGAGTAGATTGTTACTCTTTATCCACAAATACTGCTGACAGATACACCTACACAACAGAGCTAAAATACATACTGATAGAGTGGGAACCCCTGCAAGCCCTGCACACAGCTGTATTAAGTGCAGAGATAGAGAAGTGTGAGTGGAATTTTAAAGAGGTTGTAGTTGCAGGTCATACCTTCTGGATTTACCCACTTAACTATGCTGACATGCATCTTGAAGTTGTGTGTTTGTTCAAAATTGTAATAAATTGTACTATTAACACTATTTTGATATGGACTGAAAATTTTGATGATTTCAAAGATTCAGTTGGGTTGCCTTTGATTTCAACAGTTTACTCTTTTTGTAAATGAGTCAACATCAATATCCACAAATTCTAAATTATGCTACCTTAGTTATTCTGATCCTGGTACAATTTCACATCCAACCAGCTCATTTTCTATCTATTGAACAATCCCTGCTCCCAGTCTACTATAAAATTAGGAAATTTTCTCTAAATAAAGACAAGTTTATCCATATTTGTGTTGGCTTTTATATTATTCAAGAACTTCTTTCTTTTTGCAAAAGGAAACTCTCTAAATATTTTCCAAAAAACTAAATTAGGACTACTCAATTTTACCCTGAAGGCTAACCCAAGGCTAATTTTGAACCTCAACCCTTTTGTATCAAATATTTCCCTGTTGTGTACTTTTAGATGTCTTTCCCAGGAATCAAACACAACAAACATTGGGGCTGCACTCAGATGCCAGGTATATTTAGCATACAGTAAATTATGTACTAGGGTTGATATGGGATTCAAGTTTTTTCATTCTTTCTTTGTCCAACAATTTTCAGATACTTTTATATTTTACACAAGTGAAAGTTATTATTCAAAAAAAAGACCCCCACATCCCCCTTGCTACTCAGTTTGATATTTCTAGTTTCATTTGTGACAGAAGAAGAATTCAAGCAATTGAAGCAATTAGCTCTTACTGTTTCTTCCCAGGAAATCAACCTAGACTCCCTAACCTCCTTCAAGACACTGCTAACAAACTTTTAACCCAGACAACCAACATCCCTGCTGTAAAATATTGCAGTGGTTGCTAAATTCTACAAATAGTTAGTCAGTAATCCTCACTCTTAATACTATACCTTTGGCTGGTATAGTGACAGTCTTATTGCATACAGAAGAATAAAAGATACAAAGACAAAACTGTTATATATTAAGATAGTGATGCATTTATATAGTAGAAGGCGGGGAATTTCCACCAGGGGAAAGGAGGCACAGACAGAAGGACTTTCCAAAAGGAGGAGATTGAAAAGGCACAGCAGAATAAGTCACACAAGAAAACAACTGGTTTCACACGCCTTGCCTAATGGAGGCAAGTAACAATTATTTTGTTGTCCTATTGATAACTTTGGAAGTGAAGCCCACACTTGATGCACAATTCAGATATGCTTCAAACACCCATGTTTAGGCGTTTTTAATATATTTAACCCTGCTAAAACCATGTTGCAATAAAGCAATTGTGCAATCATGCAATTGTTTTATTGCTTAAAGCCCTAAGTGGATGTTTCTTTGTCTAATCTATTCAGGATCTGCAACAATCCCACTCAAGCCCTCCTACTACCAAATATACCCCTCATATTTCCATAACCTGGTGATGTCCTTTTTACCAACACCTTCTCACACTTCCCCATGTTAAGCAACTAGACAGCTCTTAACTCTTCCAATTTAATAAAATTGGTATTCTATTTTAAAATTAATAATTTAGTACAGTAGATTTTTAAAACTAAGGTGCTAACAAAACAACTCATATTTAAAAATCAAAATTCAATGAGTTTATATTGATTAAGAATATATTAGGGCACACTTAATTTTGTTTAAATCTGAGTTGATTTTGCTTAGCGCCACAGTTTTAAAACATATGTAATATATTTGTTAATTAATATCATAATACACATGAAATAATATTGTTCTACATTTTCTGCAAAACATCTTGTCATAACTGTGCTGTTTTAGCAGAGTTACATGGGGAAAATATTTAGTAGATAATAATCTTTATTGTGAGATAGTGATTATATAGTTCATGTGAATCAAGAATAACAGGAACATGATTGGTGTTCACACAGCTGGATGGAAGAGGGGGGTGGCTTGATCCTGGTAATGAGTCAAGCGCCAAAACAAGGTATCCAACATAAAGGATCATCATCTGTTCATGTTGTTGGATTTGGTAATTTGAGTTGACTTCCTAGTCTGGCTTCAAGTGACTGGATAATTGGATTGCGGGTCACAAACCTGCTTGGTTAGAACCTTGCTGGCAGGTCAAGCCTGCAGTTTCAACAATCTTATATAACTATATACATGTATTTCTTGTTGACAGAAATCAAATACTATCAATTGTAGTTAATAAATTGAATTTATGCTGGTGAATTTTATCTTTTGTTGTTTCAAATTAATCACTAGCAAATATATACCTCTTTAAAGTATATAAAACAAAATAAAAGGGGAATTTAATAAGGGTATAGTACTTTATTTTATATGAAGATAGAATGTTATATAGTATCATAATAAGTCACATACTATCCACTTAAATAATGGTAGTGATGAGGAGCCACTTGTGGGGAAGCTTCAAATATGGAATTTAAGAAGAGAAGAAGTATATTTTATTAGATAATACTTTAGACTTATATAGCATGTTCTGTGGCAGGGATTTAAGTCAGATCAAAGATAAGGATGGTCATGTGCAGGATGTGTTTGAGTTTTTGGATACTTGGACAGTCATGTGATATTGGCTTGTTGCCATTTCCAGAATGTCAAACTGCATATTGGAAAGGCACCAAATTGGGCAATGTCAGGATGTTAAGTGGGTTAGCAGTAGCCAGAACACCCGTACATCCAGCTCCTCAACACCCCCTTAAGGGATTACTCTGGTATATCAGGAGGGAGCTTTGTCTTGGTGGCTGCCCCTGATGTTCCTGGAGTTGTTTTCTAGTTGGTACCAGCTGAGTTGAGTGTTCCCCTTTGCTGAGGCAAAGGCAGGATCTGTGGTACTTTTTGATGATGGGGTCTTTAGCGCCCTGGAATTTAACCAGGTAGGTGTTTCTGTCTGGTCTGTATTTGATGACTCTTCCTGGTCTCCTGTGTACTGAGTTCAGCTTCTTCCTGTTTCCTTCCAGGACCAAGACAGGGGAGTTGATGAGGAGTGATTTCTCTGCAGAGGTCCCCTTTTGTGCTTTGAGTCTTTTGGTTTCTGCTATTTTAGCTTTGAGGTGTATGTGTTGTAGTACTGGTGCTTGTTCTACTGTGGGAGGTTTTCCCAGGGAAATTTTCACATATGGTTGGTTATTGCAGGTGACTATCTCTGGTTTGTATCTGTATGTTAGCTCAAATGGTGAGTAGCCTGTCCCTTGGTTGATGGGTACCCAAGATACTAATAATGCATGTTTCACTTATAGTGGCCATATGCCCTTGTCTTTGCCATCCATTATTTTCTCAAGGGTTCTGATAAGGCTGCTTTTTAGGCTTTCAACTCTGTCATTAATCTGTGGCCTTTAAGGCAAGGTTGTGGAATGTTTGATATTTTTTGCTTTAAATTGTTGTTCACTAAGTGTCCTGCTAGCTCTGTGGCTCCATCAGTTATGATGTATTCTGGAGTACTGTAGTTGGCATTTTTTCCTTGTTGATGAAAAAATTTGTTGTTTCTGCTTTGTGATTCTTTGTTGCCCATAAGATAGGCCAGCATGTAGCAAAGTTGATGGCTACAATTAGGAAACACTGTTTTGTTTTAGTTTCTGGGAAGGGTCCCACTATGTCCAGCCCACAAACCTTAAATGGTTCAGGGTCTGTTACTGGGTTAACTGTTGGCTGGGGAGCCTTGGTACTGGCATATTTTTCACACACTGTGCACTTTTTCAGAACATTGATTATGTATTGTTTAAGATTGGGCCACCATAATATCTCTTTAAAGTGAGGTATAGATTGTTAGCCTTTGTGTGTCCTGGTAGAGGTGATTTCTTAAGATAGTGTCAACTTTTTGTGCAAGCGTGATGTAGGAAACATGTTTATCTTTAACAATGAAGTATACTATGCCATTTGGTATGTGGTTTTTTTTTCATTCCTTAATAATTTATTGTTGGTTAATTGATGTGTGGAGGGGTTTTTCCTTTTGTCTTGTAGTCAGTGTTATATAGGTTGGGCCAGTCAGGGTCCAGGTGGTCAGGATGATTCTCTCTTGGCTGACATAGCCTAGAGAGAGCATTGGCTGTGACCAGCTATGCCCCCCTTTTGTACTGGATGTCTAAATTGAGCTGTTCCAGCAGGTACATTCATTTGGCTTATTGCTGTGCAAGTGCGTTCTGGGTTTTGAAATAGATTAAGGTTTTAGGTTAGTTAGTACTTGGACGTTTTTAAATGTCCTTTTAGATAACATCTCTATTTCTTGCATGCATGGTATATTGCTAGCAATTCCTTATTGTGTATAGAGTATCTCTTCTCAGTGTTAGTTAGCTTTCTACTTTTGTGACATACTGGCAGGAAGTCTTTCTGCCCTGGCTGGCAGATGCGTAGTACTGCGCTAATGGCAGTATCACTGGCATCTCACTCAAACTTGTAGCACATGTTGTTATTAGGGTATTGCAAGATTGGCGCTTTTATCAGAGCTTGTTTTAATAGTTGGAAAATCTTGTTACATTCTGATGTCCAGATGAATTTCTTTTTGACATTACCTGTGGTTATATCATTGATTGGTGTAGTTAGTTTCCCACAGTCTTTGATGTATTTCCTTAGGTAAGCTACCATTCTGAGAAAGCATCTAAATTGTTTAACAGAGGTGGGGAATTGCATGTTGTTTATGGCTTTTATTTTATCTGGATCTGCTTGATACCACTGTCAGAGACAATGTGGCCCAAGAACAAGAGTTTCTTTTTCATAAATTAGCACTTATTAGGCATGGCATAAATTTTGTGTTTTTCAAGTTGATTGAGTGTTTTGCAGACATGTGTGAGGTGTTCCTCTTTGGTTTTTGAGAATATGATGATGTTGTTAAGGTAGCATAATGTATTTGAGAGACTGTTTAGTGCTTGGTTAATCATAGTGAAAAAACGTTGCAGGAGTGTTGGTCATCCCAAAGTTCATTTATTTGAGTTGCACAGACATTCCTGACTGGTACAACAAGCCCATAGGGCCAAAAAGGAATGGTCAAAAGTCTCATATACAATGTAAAAAAAGAAAAAGAGGAAAATTAAACCTGCACAGCAGGGGGGAAACCTTAGGTGAGAGGGAATATTGTGAAGGGGATGATTAATTTGAGCTATATATCCCATTTTGGGGTACTATAAATTTCAGGAATTTCAGGATAGTGAATGCCGTCAGTTCCAGATTGAATTGTTATTGATCCCAGAAAAATTGGGCCAGACAAAATTTGGGCCTTTGGCCCACGTTTTTTGTTGCTTGATTCCATTCTGTATGTGTGACTAGTGGTGTGTGTGTGAGTTGGGAGTATCAAGATTTTGAATTAGAGCCCCCTTTTGGGCCCTAATGATAAAAATAGTGAGTCAAAACTGGACAGAAAGTCTAATAGAAATGTGCTGATCCAGAATAATCTGGGCAGAAATTTCCTTGGGCCGGCTACCTGCGTTTTTTTGTTGAACAGCCTGATACACATTTTGTGTGGCTAAATCTGTGTGCGGCTATGGTTTTAGGGTCAATGCCTAGGGTTAGCGCCCCAAAAAAATAGGATGTAATCTTTAGGGTCTGGTGTGGCGTGGAGTGGTAGATCAAAAGACTTATAGCTGATCCAATTTAATCCGGGCTATTAGCCCTTGGGCTGTCCACCCAGATTTTTTTGTTGGAGGGTCTGTGTTTGTTACAGGATGATCTTTTATGTTTGTGGCTGAGTTAGGGTGTGGAATTGCTAGTCTGTGCCCTCAGTGCAACTGGTAGATCACACATGAGTATCATTCTGCTGAGAATGTGGCTTTCACATTTTTGTGTTAACTGCTGGGCCACATTCTCCTTAAATTTTTGGCCTGCCTTGGATTGTGTGGCGCTTTGTGGGAAATGTATAAAGGGTCTGAAGGCAGAATGTGTTGTTCAATGGGAGCAAATAAGGTGTAATTTTGCGGGCTGCATTAAACCAAAAAAATGTGGTCCTTTGGCCCAGGTTTTTTGTTACCAATTTACTTCCATGCTTGACTGCTGCTGTGGTGAACTCCTTTAATCCAGATGCAGCTTCTTATGGTCTGATTATATCTGGGAGAGTCAAGGCCATAAATTGGCTCTGCTCAAAGCAGTAATTAGAACATCTGGGCCAATTGGTACTGCTTTGAGGTTGCAAGAAAATTCTATTCATGCTTGGGACTAGGGCCAGAAATCCTATGGAAGAGTTTGTCCCATTGGTGAGGTCCATTAGCCACTATACATTAGTGACCTCACCAGAGGTAGGGCCACTGCTGTCATTGGCTGCTGCATCTTTGGCTTTTTTGGGTGCCCTGGACTGTTTGGGATCCTCTACTGTATAAGGGGATGGCTTAGTTGCTGCAGAAAGTTTGGTCTGGACCTTGAGTCTTGGTCTTCCATTATCCTGTGCAGAAGGTGTCTGCTCCTGATTGGGTGTATCCTGGGTTTGATCCTGCTGCAAATTCTCTTGGGCCATCACATTGTGGTGACTATCCAATAAAACTTGGGCCTGGTTGGTCATTAATTCCTGGGTTTGATCCTGCTGCAATTTCTCTTGGGCCACCACATTGTGGTGATTATCCAATAAAACTTAGGACAAGTTGGCCATTAATTCCTGCACCACCAGGTCTGGAATTTTCATTGGTTCATCAACCACATTGACATGAACTTTCTGGGTCTCTTGGGCAGGCATTTGCATGAGTTGAGGTGCTTCTTCTTGGGAAGATTCTGTTTCCTTGATTGGTTGAGGCTGAGACAAATTCTGAGCCTTTGCATGAGCCTTTTTCTGGCAGGATGTGATTGGTTTTACAGCTGCATACTCAGCCATAGTGCCCCAGGCCAAGGCTACAAGAGCATTGGATTGGGACCCAGTTGGTTCACTATTCTGGTGCTCCTTAGGGATGTCTTGTTCTGCGGCCTGGACTCCTGCTATGGTTATAGGGCAAAGGGCCTCTCTGTGGCCAAGGGCTGAGCACAGAGCATAGATGGACGGAGTTTGCTCAGGGAATACTTTGAACTTGCTACTAAGGGTGCCATCCTTCTTAAGAATGGTTGCACAACGGGAAATGGATGCCAAGCTTTTATTTGCAAAGGGTTTGATAATGGCCATGGCTTTTGGTGTGGTCAGGTGGCCCATGTAAGGATCCTTGAGCAGTTCAAACTGCACTATTTCTCCATACTTGGCCAGCCCTTCCTTGAGCTGGGATTTAACCTCCTCTCTGGGCATATCTAATGGCAAGGCCTCAGAGGACATAAAGAGGGTGGTATCTTGATTAAATTGGGTGCAGGTGATTGGCAGGACTTTTTGGGTCTTCTTATCCTTGGGGTCAGTGATCTCAAGAGTGAAGTTTCCTCAGCTGCCTTATCAGCATCTGCTTTATAGAGGAAGCTAAGATCTATAAGTCCTTCATTGGGCTTTGGTGAAGTGACACAGCCTTGGGGTATTCTGTGGCAACTGCTTTTGTTGCCTCCTGGAACTGAGTAGGGTTGCCTCCAAAGTTGACTCTGATCCCATGGGGCACAGGGGACTTGGGGAGGGCTCTGGTAATGTCTTAAACCAGTATTTGGAGGGCAAAAACTTAATCCATCTTTCCGATGGAATAAACAGTCACTTCTTGGTGGTTCTTGTAGGGTTCACCAGTTGACCCTTGACAGGGCATTTCTGGCCCTGGACCGCCTTGGCACAGGATCTGGAGTTGTTGGTTGCCATACCTTTCTTACCTATAATAAAAGCCTATAGTAAACTTAGAATCTCATGCGCTTTGATTGCTTTATTAATGCTTAGATTTCAAAAAGTGGAGCTAAGCTGTGAAAGAAAGGTCATCCCAAAGTTCATTACTCTACATTCAAACAATCCAAATTGTGTATGGAAAACAGTTTTTGGTATGTCTTTTACTTCAACTTGGTTGTAACCTGAGGCAAGGTCAATTTTGGAGAAACATTTGGCTCCAGAGAGTCTTGCAAACAGGTCCTCTATGAGTGGGAGGGGAGATTTATTTTTTACTGTGCTTGCATTGAGAGCTCTGTAGTCTGTTACTAGACGGAGTGAGCCTTCCTTTTTCTTTACAAAAAACACTGCTGCCCCCATGGGGATTTTGATGGGCAGATGAAGCCTTTAGCTAGGTTATTCCCAATGTGACTTTTGTTGATTTTTGTCTCCATGGGGAAGAGTCTGTAAAGGGGTACATGTTTGAGCAGGCCTTGTATAAATCAATGCCGTTTTTGACTTCCTGTTTGGGGGGTAGGACTGTTAGTTCTTCCTTAAATATATGGGCAATTATTTTAGGAGTGCTGCAAGTTCTGGGCATTGAATTTTGGTTGTTTGCATGTTATTGAATTCAGTGTACCTCATTATATGGAGGGCACTATCTTTGGTTAGATGTTCTGATTCATCTTGGTTTATGACCTGGACAAATACTGTTTCTCTTAGAATGAGGTCACTGGGTTCTTTGAGGATATTAAAATTGACTCTGTTGTGTTTGATGGTCATGGTCTTTGTTTTCCAACATACGCTGGGGTTCACTCAGGTGAACCAGTCCATGCCTGCTACAATGTCATAGTTTATGTTGTTAATGACAAGTCCTTTGATGGACGTTTGTATGCCTTGAAGGTTGATTATGAAGGGAATTGTTTTGCCTTTGAGTAGAACCTTTGATTTATCTGCCATTCTGGCATATTTGAAGTTGGATTCGACAACTAGTATTTTGTACTTGGTTACAAATGGTTTGCTAACCATAGTGTGTTGTAAACCAGAGTTGAATAAAACTTTATGTGTATGTGATTTGTAAATGCATGGGTAGACAAGAAGTTGTGAGTAATCTTTAATTTTTATGTTCATAAAAATGGAGGATTGTGGGACACATGAGATGTTAGCAGCAAAGTTTGTGCCTTGGTACAGTTTCTTGTCATGTTGGGGGGAGACAGGGGCACTTAAGCCTGTACCCCTTCCTCTTTTCCCTGTCTCTTTTTTTTTAGAATTTTGAGGTCAGAGAATGTGGGGTCAGATTCATAGCAGGTTGCTACTTCAGCATTGTTAACTTTGGTGGTGTCCTCTTTCTTGGAACAGGAGCAGTTTGCGCTCTGGCTGCAATTATCATTGTTGAAATTGGAGTTGTCATTGCTATGATTGGTGTTTTGGCGTTTGTTGCCATTGGAGTTTTCTCTGCTGTTGCTGTTTGAGGAGAAGTTGCCATTGTGTGCAGCATATTCCATGTTTGAGTGTTTTTCTGCGCACTTGACTTCTGCAATGAGCACAGGCATGTAGGTATTAGCCTCTGGACAGATGAGGGCAGCAACAGAGAGATTCATTCTATTGATGAATGAGGCTCTGGTATGTACGTTGTCAGCTTGCGCTGGGTTCTGGATTTTGCGGCGTATTTCCTCAAATTCATTGGCGTAAGCTGTGATAGTGGTCTTCTGAGGAAGATTGCTGAGCTGTATTGCAATGTCTTGGAGTGATTTGGTGACACAGAAGGTGTGTGATGTCTGCTTTGAACTCTTCCCAGTTGTCAAGCTGGTTGTCAGTTTATGAGCTAACCCAGTTGGCAAACCAGTTAGCTGCGGCCTTGTACAGGCGTTTGCTGGCTTCCTGGTCTCATTTTTTGTGGGGGGATGCAGCTGGCACAGAGTTTAGCGGCTGAGTGGTATAGCCAGTTGATGACGTTTTATTTGTTTTTCCCAAAGAACTTGTTGATACCAATGTACTTGTGTTGGTAACTTTTCCTGTGATAGGTGGTTGTGTGTTTGTTTGTGGTTGAAGAGAGCAACTACATTGAATTATCTTGGCGCATGCTTTGGGCATGACCAGTCCTTTGAATACAGTGTATTCACAAGGTATATCTTTGTCAATGTTGTGGGCGTGGAAGTACATCTTTCAGGTATCCTGAGATTTGACCTGGTTGAGTATGTGAGCAAAGGTGGGCAGGTTCTGTTCAGTCATTTTCTCTTTCATGGGCATGGTCAAAAAACTGTAGCTGCTACCAGTGATAAGGAGCGCCTTTAGGGGAAGCTTTAAATATGGATTTAAGAATAAGATAAGTATATTTTATTGGATAATACTTTAGACTTATATAGAATGTGCTGTGGCAGGGATTTAAGTCAGATCAATAATAAGGATGGTCATGTGCAGGATTGGTTCAAGTTGCTGGATACTTGGACAGTCATATGATATTGGCTTGTTGCCAGTTCCAGAATGTCAAACTGCATATTAGAAAGGCACAAAATTGGGCAATGACTGGATGTTAAGCGGTTGACAGTAGCCAAAACACCTGTACATCCATCTCATTGACAGTAGTGATGAAGCTTGTTCAAGTATTGTTCCTCTTAGTATTCAAAAGTCTTGATCCCTGTACAACATGGGGGTGTAGCAGAAGTGTCATCAACTATTAAGTAGTTAAATTGATTCCTGGGGAATTTATTTTCTGAGATGAAGCTATAATAAATATTGTAACATCTCCCCCTGGGATGCTAGAAAGCAGAGCTCTGCAAACCTTTTTGAGCTTATCTGGGAGTTATTCCTGGTATCAATCCATTTTGGCGTTTGTGATAGGTAATTAGGATTATGTTGGGTATGTATTGATTTTAACAGGCAGAGTCAATTGGGGTGCACAAGCTTCAATGATGTGCAGGTACCAATTTCTTTTATGAGGTATATATTGTTAGATCAGACTTCATGATAATTACTGGTCCCTATAGTCCTGGTTCCAATTTGTGTAGGTTGTGATTAGCCTCCCAGATTTAGTCAACTTCTTGAAATATTTATTTTTTGAGTGAGATAGTATCTCTTTTGACTTGTTTTCCCCCTTGGTTTTCTGCTCTTGTCTCTCTTGTTTTAAACTGAGATCATTGTCTTTGGTAAATTCTTAGATAAAATTAGACATTTTCCCAGAGTGGTCCTGAAATGGCTGGTTTATGTCAATACACAAATTCATATGGGCTTTTACCTATATTAAAGTTCATATAGGTACAAAAAGCCATAAGTGCTGTTGGCAGAATGTCAGCTCAGAGGCAAGGGTTGTTAGCAGATAACTTTTTAATAGTTCTACCAGTAAATCTTTTAGTCTTTCAACTATGATATTAGACTGGAGTGATAGATACTACTGATTGTGTTATTTATGCCATTTTTGGCAAATTAAATATTGGTGTTGTCTGTGGTGAGTTTTTTTATCCATCTAAGATCATGATGCCTGGTTTTCCATCCTTGGAAATTATTTATTTGTTTATAAACTGTCTCACATTGTTTCTTTTGTGTTTTTTAATATCTTGCACTAAATAACACCTTGATACATAACAAGTGGATGTGTTAGTGTATTTTTTTGCATTTTATTTGCCTCCTGGAATAGATACCACAATTCTAGTGCCCACACCTTGAATGATTGTGTTATCAAGACTGGAATCACAGACTTGGGGGTGCCCTGGAGTGAGAATTTCCCCACATACTTTGCATTGGTTAAGAACTATTATGATGTCATTCAACATTTTGGGCCACCAGTAGGGAGTTTGAGGGATTTTTTTGTAGATTATAGATACAAGAATGTCCCAAATCTATGTGGTATCAGAGGATTGTATCAACATTTTGTGTTGATGGTACATATTGCACTGTATCTTCACTTGAGAATATCTGGCGTAGAGTGTCATAGATGTTTTTTTGAACAGGTGTTTTTTATTAAAGAGCTTTTATTGTACATCAATCAATATTCTATATGGAAAACTCTCTTGGAGATTACCCATTATTAACATGAGCTAATCAGGAGTTTCTTAATTAGTGCAGAGTAGATATTTATGGTATAACTTTGATAGGGCGTATGTGTCAGGGATCCAGTCTTGGGCAGCCGGCATGTTGTTTTCAGGGGTAACTTGGGCCGTTTTTTTTGCAGGCAGTGTCCACCACAAGAGGGGAGCTAACTTTAAAAGGTAGGAGGTGGAATTCCCCACCCAAGAACACGGGCTGGCAGCTGGGATTATAGTGTCAATCACCCCTGTCAAGGGGATGTACACAATCCCAAACAGCTTGCCAGAATGGTCAGTTGGGAGGTTGGGAAAAAAGTAGGCATAGGTTTTGGGGTCACAGGCGGTTCCATGGACAGGTTGTAAGCAGGGAGATAGTTGAATTTCCCTCTGAACAACTTGGTTGTTGAAAATATCCACAGGCCTTGTTGGTTGTATCTAACTGCGGATTGTATGCGGGCCAGGGGATTGAGCTCAAGTATCTTTTCCGGGGTGTATTCCTTGTATTCAGACTTCAGAGGGTAGTCAGTAAAATGAACGGGTCCAAAGGGTACACCAGGAGGACAGAAAACAGCAGGCAGTGGGGCAGGGGGGGCCAGGAGATCTTGAACTGAATTGGTAGATAGCAAATACAAAACAAGGCAATAGCTGTGTGAGCCAAAATAACATAACCTTTATTCAAAAATGGCAATAAGTTTGGAGTGCAGGGTCTTTGGGTCTATATAGTACCCCATCTCCAAACTTAACATTTTCCATGGGGGTTCATCAGGGCATTGGGAAGGGCAGGGCCAGGGGAACTGGGCGCTTGGGTCCAAAGGCAGCAAAATGGCACTTGGCCTGGGAGTTCTTTCATTGGTCAAGAATCTCAATTTGGCTATCTGATTATCTTGCTTTAGTGTTGTGGTCATGGGACCAGGCTGCGGGCCTGTGCCTCTTTCCTGGGTTAGCTCCTGATTGGTTGCTGGTGTAGACTTCAGATTTATGAAGTTAATAATTGCCAAACCAGTTCCTCCATTAGGCACTGCAATTAGTCCTCCATTTGGTGCAATAATTTCTTTGGTTTGGCTCTTTTTACTGCATGGCTTGACATTCTCAATATCAGCTTGTAGGGGCTCAATCCCAGGAAAACGCAGGCGGGCGGTCCTGCGGTCCACAGGCCTGGCAGCCCAAAGGAATCCAGGGTCAGGGTTTGATTCCTGTTCCCAGGCCCAGGTTTCCAGAGGGGAAGAATTGTCAATCCTGACAGTCTGCCATAAGTAACTAATTGCCTGGTTTATATTTGATGATAATGAGAGACCTCTGGATAAGGTTCATATATTCAGATTGTCTTCTTGAGAGGTGTTTTTGTGCCTTAAAGAACACTAATGACTTGTGATTGGTTAGCACTTTGAATATTTATGCGCCTCTCAGATAGCAGTGCCATTTTATTAGACATTAGACAATTGCTACCAGTTCTTTGCCATGGATGGGGTATCTTTGTCCATCACCAGAGATTTTTCTTGAATCATATCCAGCACAGGGAAAATTCTTTTCTGCTTTCTGTATTTTGAGCACTTAACTAATTGTGTAGTTGAAGGCTCTGTTTCCAATTCATTGATCCCTTATCAGCTGGAATTTTTAAAGATAGGTACTATGATAATTTTTTACTTCATCTGGCAGAAGTGTTGTTCTTGTAATGGTATTCAGAAAAACTTTTTTGCCTTTTTAGTGATTGCAGATAGTGGTTCAGTCAGAGCTCCCCAGTCCAGGATAAACCTTCTGACATATGAAAACATCCTCAAGAAGATACAGTAGCTTTCAAAGATATGGCAACAAGAAAAATAATACAGATTTAAACAAAATTAAAAAGAAACAAATTTATATTAGTTTAAAAAGATTTGGATTAATTTCAATTTTTTTAAATATTAGTTATTTTTTTTAAATCTGAAGTATTTTTGCTTGTTGCCATAGCTTTTAAAACTACTGTGCATAATCCACTCTTGGTTTGTAGCACTGGTATGTTGGTTATAGACCTTATCTTTTCAGGGTCTGGTTTAATTCTGTATTTGCTGATGATAAGCCCTAGAAAGGGCGGTTCTGTGAAGAACTCATATTTGGAGAGTTGTGTCACTAGTTGATTGTCTTGTAGTGTGATAATTACCACATAAATGTTGTTCCAGTGTTGCTCCTTGCTTCAGCTGTAAATGATTATGCCATCCAGATAAACTATGTAATGCTTTCTAATATATGCTTTGAACACTTCATTAATAAATGTCACAAAGGTATTGGGAGCGTTTGTTATGCCAAAGATAATGAAAAAATATTCAAATGAACTATATTTAGTCCTGAATGCTATCTTTGGATTTAGCTCATATTTGATAGTATTTTGCAGTTAGGTCAATATTGTGAAAGAATTGAGACCCCCTAAGGCATCAAAGAGGCTGTAAATCAAAGGCAGAGGATACCTGTTGTCATAAAATATGCAGCCTGGGTGCTGATTTCTACAAATAGTTAGTCTACTACTTCTTTATCTTAATACTATACCTGTTGTGGTATAGTGACAGCCTGGGTAAGGACAGAAGAATATAACAAGATAATAAGACAAAACTGGTGTTTACTTAGATAGTATCACACTTATATAGTGTGAGGCAGGGGAATTGCCACCAGGGGCAGGGAGGCACAGACAGAAGGACTTCCCTAATGGAGGAGAGTGGATTGGCACAGCTAAAAGTCCACTGCAAGAGAACAACTGCTTTCACGTGGCTTTCCTTAAGGAGGTAGATATAAATAACTTCATTGTTCTATTTATAATTGCAGAAGTAAAGCCCGTGCCTTGTGCGCATTCAAAAGGCAAATCAAACACCTGTTTTAGAGGCGTTTTAAACGTCTTTATTCCTAGTAAAATAGGATGCAATAGCGTGATTGCACGACCTTTTCTGTTGCTCAATTACTAGATAGACAACTTAATGTCTAATTCATTCAATCTGCAACACCTGTTCTTAATTTTGACTTTGTTAAGAGCTTTATAGTTGGTAACAAGATGCAGGCCTCCATCTTTTTTAGCATGAAGAAGACCGCTGCACCAAAAGAAAATTTGGACAGTCTTATAAGTTCTTTTTTCAAATGTTTATCTAGGTGTTCTTTTAGTGCACCATCTTCTTATGGAGTAACCAATAGATAGATCAAGCTTTTGGTACACTTCCTTTAAGGTCAATTTTGTGTTAGATACCTCTGTCATATAGTAAGCCTGGTAGTTTTCCCTGAAATACTGAAGGGAATTGTTGGACAAGTTGTTGACGTATTGGGTCCTGTTTGAGTGAGACTTCAACATTTTTGCAATGGATGATCTTGTATTTGAAGGTATTCCTTTCTATTTCACTAGTGTCCTATTCCTCTTCTGTTTTGGTAAACTTCACAAATACATGATCTTTCATAAGCATGTCAAGGTGAATAGGGTATACATGGTGATGTGATTTTTCTTGTTGTATGGTGAGGGTAGCACTATCCCATTTAGTGTGAGGCTTTATCTTTTTCATCCAATCTAAACCAAGTACCACACCATATTTAGGTATTGTAATGATGAGGCCACCAAGGGTAAACTCTAAATTCCCTATTTTTTACCAAAAAGGGGTTGCCTCCTTGATGACTGAAGTGCTCCTGCTGTCTACCATGATAACTCTCTTGAAATTACTTTTGGTTGTAGATAGTTTTATGAAGTTGGTAAAAAAATTAACAAGGAATTGGTCTGCTCCAGTGTCAAATAGTGATGTGCCAAGATAATTTGAAAAACATAAATGATAAGTGAGGAGTTTATTTCCAGCTTGAGTGGCAAACAGTATGGAATTTCTGGAGGGTACTTAGATAATGGTAATTAAATCCATGTCTTGATCCCTGTAAAAGTCTTGTAAAGTGGGGTAGGACAACTTTCCTAAGCACTCCCCTGAGCTTTTTCCTCTTTGGGTGTATTGTCAGTACTCATCTGGTTAACTTGAGTTATACAGTTTCTGCCTTAAGAATGAGGATTATTGGTTTGTTTGTTTGTTTAGGTTAACTATCCTTATTAAATGAAGAGCTCTCTTTCTTCTTGTTGGTTGCGTGCAAGTTGTCAGATTTCTAAGCAGCCCACCTTTCCTTCCAAGAATAAATAATGGAGGTTCTTGCAGTGGCTCATATCAAACTGACATATGATATGTGTGGGAAGGCTGTTGTAGAAGCCCAATTGTGGTCCAGTCTCATCAAAGTTGATGATGTTGGAAGCTTGATTATGTATGTCTTCATATGCTTTAATGTACTCTTCAATGATTACTGTCATTTTAAAGGTTCTGCATTATTTCATGATCAAAACTTCAGAGCTCTTTATGGTAAATATTTCTAGAAAGGCCTTCTTGAACATATCCAGTCTTAGTTATGATTGTGTGTTGTTCAAACCAGTTGATAACAAACCAGGAGGCAGCCCCAGTGACTTTTAAAGAAATTTTACTTGTCCAGAGTCTTTGGGGGTAGCCAATTTTTGTGAAATTGTTTTGAGTGCTTTGGATTCAGAGGTTGAAATTTTCTTGGTGTAGTCCTGAAAACTTCCTAATCTCTACTTAATGTGAATGCCGTCATTCACCACATTTTGATTTCACCTTCAATAGGTTATTTCAAGGACAAATATCTCTCTTTTGCTTTTGCCCTTTGAATTGAGTCTGGCTCCAAATTGGGAAATTCAATTGTTCAATTTCCTGATTCTGCACAACTTACCTGCCCCACTCATGCTTATGGCAAGTGATCCTACCGTCCATGTGCTGTTTTGTGGTAAAGCTACACAGTATATATCCCATTTCACTTCTACCAATAAAATTTAAGTTCTATTCACATTTTTGTCTTTGTGTCTTCACATACTTTGGCGCCTCTCTAGCCACGTCTAGAAGATATTATTTAATCAGGACCACAAGGTAATCACATAGCCTTACCTGCCATTCTAACCAAGACTTAGTACAAATCCAATCCTAAGGTTAGGACTTTCTGTTGTGTATCTGTGTTGCGCCTCAAAACACAACAAAAATGGTGCTTGCTACAGGGGTTGTAAGCCCCTTGGTTACCCCCTTGCAACTACGCTTTCAGGTCCTTTGCCTCCGCCTATACAAGAGTCAACTTCACCTGAAATTACCAGATCTCCTATTGAAGAAAACATCACAGATCCATCTTTTTCCCTACTGTGCTGAACCCTGGGAATGATCCCTGCCTAGTGGGCTACTCTTTGGGTACCCCTGACTTGGAACAAGTCATGGTAGTAGCCCTGGGGTTAGCCCGTGATGGGGCCATTCCTTGCCTCCAGCTTCAGTTCATTCAAGCAGAATACTACAAATTAATTGTGGCTCCAAAATTTCCATAGCATCTCCTCTCAGCGGCTGGCTCCACTGAACACCTATTATCATCCTTTGTACAATCTGCCTTAGCCCATCATCAAATGGTGTTAGGGCTCCACGTTCAGGAGATTTTGTCTCTACAAGCAGCTGTCATAAACCACTGGGATCAATTTGCTGCCTATCAACAATGAATCCACTCCATGTTTTCCTTGGTGTCAGACAATAAGCATGACTCTGTCACTTCTCAAGCCTTCTTGGTTGATTCCATTGAGAAATTGTACCAGTTTATCCCTGAATACATCAGGAAGCGTTTATATGAGTTTCACCAGTTAGAACAGCCCTGTCAGACCCAAGTAGATTCCACCTTGAACACCTATCTCACTGATTCCAAACAACTTGTACAACAGCTTAATGCTTTCAGCGCTTACTCCTTTGAGAAACTGCAACAAGTAGCAGATCTTGCTGCTAAGGGCCTTCATGAGCTCAGTGAAGAATTTGATCAAGAAAGGGGTGTCACTGCCGCTGCTATTGCCAAGCTCCAGAATCAAGTGAATGAATTATCTATGCCCAAGCCAGATGCTCTGCCCTCTCCCCTATCTGACAATTTGGTGGATAGAGAGCAGAGACTATGGGATGCCATTCAAGAGCTACAAGCGTCTACTTGTAGTCAAGGTTGCCCTATTAAAGCGCCTCAGCCTGATTCTCAGGTGCTTGCTCTGACAACTCAAGTTATTGAGCTATAGCAAGAGCTTGCTGCCCTATGCAAAATGGTGGCAATTGCTGCTAGCCCAGTTGGAGTTATCAATGAAGATGGCTGTTGCTCAGGCTTGTCAGGAGCCCCTCAAATCCAATGTGCTAGAGAGTTGATTGCTCTAACTAATGAGGTGGACCATTTGAAACAAGACCACACCAAACTTGATAGGAATACACAAGAAATGAGTGAATTGATTGACTAAGTAAATGTCAGGTTTGTCCCTTGCCTCTCAGTAGGGCCTTCCCTTACCTCCTGGCTGGCCAAGCTTTCTTTGGTAGTAACAACACAGGGCCAACGCCTAGATGTTACTGAGCAGCAGACCGCCCTAACTACTAATACAGGTACCTGCATTTATATAACTATGACTACTATTGAGGAAAGTGTTTGCCAGCTGTGGGCCAGACAGCCCCCCTCCAAATTCAATGCAGAATTCTCCCTGCGCATAAATGTACTCAATAGCAACAATGGTGGCCAAGCTCCAGAAACACATTTCAAGCCTACTTTTAAGAAAGTCTTCAATCCCAAAACCTCAACCATTTAGGCTTTTCTAACTATTTATGAAACTCCATGAGAAGAGCCTCAGATGAAGTTAAGAAGGAACACATTCTAACCTGTCTGCACCTGACCTGCCAAGAGGAAGTAGTACCAGAGTTGCCCACCATCAAGACCTGGGAATATTTAAAGCTGCCATAACAGTGCTGTTTTAGAAGAGTTACAAGGGAGAAAATATTTAGAAGCTAGATAATAATATTTAGTGAGAGATAGTGATTATATAGTCAATGTGAATTAAGGATAACAGTAACATGATTGTGCTGATCACACAGCTGGATGATAAAGGGGGTGGCTTGATCCTGGTAATGAGTCAAGCGCTAAAACAAGGTATCCACTGTAAGGGATCATCATCTGTTCATGTTGCTGGATTTGGTAATTTGAGTTAACTTCCTAGTCTGGCTTTGAATGGCCGGGTAATTGGATTGTGGGTCACAAACTTGCTTGTTTAGAACCTTGCTGGCAGGTTGAGTCTGCTGTTTTGACACCCCCAACTGAAGGTTGGCCTCCTCTGGGGGTATGTTGTCAGGGAGGTTGTCAGGAGCCCAGGCGCCGTACTGGACTAATTGTTGTTTTGTGGCAGGCAGGGCAGTTTCTTGTTTTTTTGTCTTGCTTTGCAGGGTCTCAGGCAATTATGGTGTAGGGTCTTGTCTTGCTTGCGCTTCCTGAGTACTTGCACAAGGTAAGTGTTATTATTGTTTACCTTTAGAATGATTGCTGGCCCTACTTTCTTGGGTTGTAGTTTGCTTTTATCAACGTTCATGACCCAAACTTTGTCCCCAACTTCATGTCTATCTTGCTAGGGACAAATTTTTTTGCAGACATTCATTTTTCTTTTCTGTTTGTTTTCTGTTGGCCTCTATAGCTTGAGGGTCTGGGTGTGGGGGGACTTCACTTGGGATTTCCAGTTTGGGCCCTGTCAATGCTTGAATGATATTTGGCTGTATGTGTATATCAACTCAAATGGGCTTTTTCCGGTGGATCTGTTCACTTGGGTTTGGTACACAAGTAGTGCAGTTGGTAGCTGCTTATACCTATCTTCAGGTCTCCCAGCAGTGAGCTTGGCTAAGGCTTGCACAAGGCTGCCATTAAGCTGCTCTACACGTCCATTGACCTGTGGGTGTATGGCGTTGTTATGGTGTGTTTGACCCCATTTTTAGCAAGGTATACATTGGTGGTTTTGGAGGTCAATTCTTTCCCTCCATTGGTTATCAGGAGTTCTGACTTTCCAAACTTGCTTATTATCTCTTTACCAATAAATTGTTGTACGTCATTGCCAGTGTGCGCCCTTACTGCTTGGGCTACTGGCCATCTTGTAACAAAGTCTATGGTGGTGATGATGTATTTCTTATCATTGTGTTTTCCTGGCATGGGGCCAACAACTTCAAGGGCCCATACTTTAAAGGGTAGTTGTGTGTGGATGAGAAGTAATAACTTTGGAGTGGTTTCACTTTTGGCAAATTTTTTGCATACCTTGCATTGGTCTAGAGCTTCTTGAACATTGCAATATAAGGTTGGTCACCAGGCCTTGTGCTTTAGAAACTCATATAGGTTTTGGCTCTTGGTATGTCTGAGGTCTCTGTGATAGTGTAGGATGGTGTCTACTGCTGGTGCGTGGGGATATAGGGAATGGTAGTGCTGTCAGACATTTTTCTGTGTAGGGTCCCATATATGTCAGCAAATAGGTGTTTGTATTTGATAACTGTTTACTTTGTTATGCCAGGTATACCAGGGGGAAACCCTTGTCTTTTGTTTGTAGCACTAAGAGAGGCCAGTCTGGGTCAAGCCCATTTCCCCCTCTTGTAGCACAGACATATAGGTGTGAGAGGGCGTCTGCCATGGCAAGCTTGGGCCCAGGTTTGTACTGTATGAGCATATTGAATCTCTCCAAGAGCTCCATCCAGCGGGCTTGGCGGCAAGATAGATTCACTTGGGTTTTGAAATATATGAGCAACTTGTGGTCGGTTAATGCTGTGAATTCTTCCTGCCGTTCCAGATAACAGCGCCATTCAACTAGACAGTGCACAATAGCCAACAGTTCCTTGTTTTGGATAGGGTATCAACACTTGCCATCTGTCAATTTTTGTGATTCATAAGCTATGGGCAGGAAGTCACCATCATTATTTTTGATTTGTAGTACTCCCCCAATGGATGCATCTGAGGTGTTGGTTTCCATTTGGTATTCCCCGCCACGTTTGGGGTATTTTAGGATGGGAGCTGTCATGAGCTTCTCCTTGAGGCGTTCTAAAACAGAGATCACATTGGGGGGGTCCACACAAACTTGGATTTGGCGCCTGTTATGGCGGATAAGGGGGCAGTCAAAACACCATAGTCAGGTATGAAGCGGCACACATAGGCTACCATCCCCAAGAAGGTGCGGAGTTCTGACTTATCCTTGGGTGGCAGCATCTTGCATATGGCCTGTATCTTTTGACTGTTGGGTTTGATATTGTCCTTTGAGACTATGTGTCCAAGGAAGGGTACTTTCTTGCAAAAGAACTGGCACTTGGAGGGCTTGGCCAACAGTTTGTGTTGTGCCAGGGTAGCAAAGACTGCCTCTAGGTCTTTGTGGTGCTGTTCCATCAAATTACTGCAGACAATAATGTTGTCTAGGTACACTAGAACATGCTTGCCTATGTGGGGTGCAAACACTTTGTTCATGAAGGTCACAAAGGTGAACGGGGCGTTTGTCATGCCAAAGTTGAGTACCACACATTTATATGAGCTGTATTTAGTGCAGAATCCTGTTTTGGGGATATCTTCCTCCTTGATGCAAATATGGTTGTATCCTGCAGTCAGATCAATCTTAGAGAAGACTGTGGCTCCTCCCAAGGCGTCAAAGAGATTGTCAATCAGTGGTAATGGATAGTAATTCTTGATGGTAACTTTGTTTAGGGCTTGGTAGTCTGTGACCAGACCCAAGGTACTGTCCTTCTTGGCCACAAAAAATACAGCAGCCCCAAAGGGAGATTGTGAAGGGCGGATAAGTCCTTTCTCCAAGGCTTCCTTGAGATAGGTGTATAGGGCGTTGTCTTTGTTTGGGGTCAGCCTGTAGATAGGGCGCGCTTTGGGGACAGCCCCTTTGAGTTGGATGGAGTGTTGGATGTGTTTCTCGGGGGCAGCCCAGATAGCGCTTATTTGAAGATTTCTGGATGGCGGGCCATAATTTTGCAGTCCTGAGGTGTGGAGGTATCCTGGTGACCTTTGAAATGTATGATCTTGTACTGGCAGGAGTCCCAGTCAATTGCCTTCAGGTTTTCCTTTTTGTCCAGGGTCTCTGTGATGCGCACAAAGATGTGGTTGCGTAGGAGTTGGTCCACTGAGTCAGGGTAGATCTGGTGATTGAAACCTTCACGCTTGATGGTCAACAATGAGGTTGCCCAGTCTATGTGAGGATTTTTCTTTTGTAACCAGTCTAACTCTAGTACAATGTCAAACTTTGGGAAATCAATGACGGGACCTTGGATGGTGGAGTGAAGGTTATCAAGCATGACAGAGAAGGGGGCAGTTTCCCTTGTCACAGCAATATGGTGTTCATCAATCAGGACCACGTTTTCAATCTGCAAAGGATTAGTGGCCAACTTAAACTTGTCCACAAAGCTGCTGTTGACTAGGGTTCAATCTGCACCCAAATCCAAGAGTGCTGAGCCTGTGTAACTGCAAAAACAGAAAGAATAGGACATCAGTTTATTAGGATGCCTGGCAATGGTGTACAGTACAGGGTCCTCTGAGGGCACTTGGATCATTGGACATTGGTCCATGTCCTTAGGGTCAGTACTCATCATTGCAAAAGTTGGGAGTTGTGTGGGGAGAGCTTGGCTTGCTTAATCCTCTCCCCGGGCTTTTCCCTTGTCTTGATTGCCTTGCATGGTAGTGATACAGAAATGGGTATAATTTGACCGGCCATTGTTCCCAATTCCATGTCCATTTGAACCTGTGGGTTTATGGTTGGTGTTATTCCTGTTGTTTCTGGGGGTGTTCAAGTGGAGTGCCTGCCTGTGTGGGAGTCCTTGGGTCTCTCTTGTTTTCCTATTTGTGCCTTATTAAGGGCTTTAGAGGGTTGTTCCGCTTTCTCTGCTTTGCAGTATAGGTTTTGCAGGTTGAAAACCTGGTCCAGGTTCACATGTCTCATCACATGCAACTTGAGAGCGTTGTAGTACATAAAATGTGTGTCTGGGTGTCAAAGGCCATGTCAGATGGTGCACAAAGTTGGATTTCCTCATAGGCGGGGGTTAGTTCCTTCACAGTGCCTGTCTGGGTCAGGTTCTTCACTTGGCGTATGATCATGAGCGCTGTATCCTTAAGCACAAATCTTGCCAAGAAGTCTTGCTTGAAGGTATCCCAGTTCTTGTTGGTGTGTTTCTTATGCCACTTGTCACACAAGGTGCCAGCGTCATGGGTCAGGCAAATGGAGATTTCTGCAATCCAAAATTGCTATGGGCATTCCATCTGAGCCAGTTTGCTTTGAGCAGACTGGATCTATGCAGCAGCATTGTTGTCGTTGGCCCCGGCAAAAGGCTCCAAGGCAGCGCTTCACAGTCTTTGAGCTACATAGGCGGGCATGGCATTTTTGTTGGCTGGTTGCAGAATGGAGGAGAGAGCATGAAAGAGTTCTTGTGCAGACATGGCGTTGAAGGCGGGTAGTGGAATCACTGTGTTCTGGTATAGGACAAAGCCATCAGGTATCTTGGCACCAGGAGTGTACAGGGTCCAGTCAGGCGGGAGGCTAGACATAATTCTGTCAAGAATTTGTTGGCCGCGGCACGTGCGGGCAACAGGCAGAATTTTTCAAGATAAGGTAGGATGGAGAACCTACCTGTGCTACCAATGTTGTAACTGTGCTGTTTTAGCAGAGTTATAAGGGGAAAATATTTAGAAGCTAGATAATAATATTTATTGAGAGATAGTGATTATATAGTCAATGTGAATCAAGGATAACAGGAACATGATTATGTTGATCACACAACTGGATGATGAAGGGGGTGTCTTGATCCTGATAATGAGTCAAGCGCCAAAACAAGGTATCCACTGTCAGAAATTGCACCTTTAATGCTTTTTGATATGGCCTTTAAATATTGATAGCTGCAAAGATTTGGCTGGGTTTACTTACAATTTCAGAAATTCCTTACCTTCTGCAAATGAGTCTGGTCTAATATCCACCCATTCTGAATTATTGTACCTGTCTGTGAATGATCCTGGTATGACCTCATCCCAACGTGACCCCCTCAGCCACTCTGTCTTTCTAATGAGTGATCACTGTCCCTTATCTACTATTTAAATAGAATAATTTCTCCTAATGAGGACAAGTTTATCCACATTTGTGTTGGCTTTAAAAATTTTCAAGCTTTTTCCTGTCCTTTCTGCCAAAAGGACCTTCACATCTTGTTTTCCAGGAAAATAAGGTATGTGCCCTTAATTTTGCCCTGAAGGCTAACCCAAGGATAGCTTCAAACCTCAAATCTTTTGTTATAAAGATTTCATGCCTTGTCCTCCTGGATGTCATCCCCAGGAGCCAAACACAACATCCACTGTAAGGGATTATCATCTGCTTATGTTGATGGATTTGGTAATTTGAGTTGACTTCCTAGTCTGGCTTTGAGTGGCCGGGTAACAGATTGCAGGTCACAAACCTGCTTGTTTGGAACCTTGCTGGAGGGTCAAGCCTGCTGTTTTAGCAAAGCAGCTTCTGATTGACAAATTTGATGGTAACCTTAGTCTGGAACTGAAGAAAGATGCCTTCATTCACATTGCTTTAAAACCTAAGAAGACTCTAGCTGAATTTGCAGATAGATTCTACATGGAAGGACAGCAACTGATAACAAGCAACAATCAATGGCTCATGAAGCTTACATGGCTTGCGCTCAAGCCCTCAAGGTAAACCAGCTTCTGTGCCTTCACTTCAAAGCCCATAAAGCCATGTTTCTTCTATGAAGATCATCAAGATGCTGTTGCAAGATATGCCCCTTGTCCATTCTGGAGCATTTGTGCAGGAGAATCATTCCGCCTCTAATTCTGGTTTGTCTTCCTGTGGCCCTCTCATCCTCACAATGAACTTGGAAAATCCTTCTAGATGTCAAGGCTGCCACAACTGTGGCCAGATAGGTCACCATTCTTGATTCTGCACCAATCCTTGGGTTGAAGGGGCTGATCCCAAGGAACAGGCAGGAAAAGAACAGTCAACCTAGAGGCAGAGACACTCTTGGTTGACAATTCTTTCCTGTCTCCTTCAATCCCCCCTCCATTGCTGACTCTGAGCCTGCTGTTACTGAGGCTCCTCCCATTCTGCTATTATTTCACAACATCTCTGATGACTCTGATATGGATGATTCAGATGTGGAAGATTCCAACGCCTATGGGTATTCAGTTCTTGCCATCCCTGAAACTATTGCAGTCTCTTATAAGTTGCGTTCTGGGAAATCTAAAACAACCACCAAGCCGCTGCCAGAAGCCAAGGAGGTTGTCTCTTGCCCTTACCTTAATCAAGCTAAGAGGTCCCCTGTACTTTTAGAGTCATCCAAGGATTCTGCTGAGGTTGCTGACGCTGTATTCAAGAACATTTCAGTCTCATTTCCTCTCCAGACTGTCTATAAGGAGTTTCCAGGCTTGAGATGCATGATTGAAAAATGGGACAAAGAGCTAGAAGAAGCCCAAGAAATTCTGGATGTACTCCCTCCCTTTGGTTGTACTACCACTTGTGCAGAAATCTCCATCCAAAAAGTGAAAATCAAGGCCATCTTAGACACGGGGTCTCCAGTTAATGTTATCTCCTCAAAGCTTGTCAAGAAGCTCAAAACTGCCCCAACCTTAATTACCACCAGTTGTATGGCACAGCTGGGCTATTCATGACTCACGTTTTAGGGGATTATTATGCTCTTCCCATGCAGTTTGATAAGCTACTCTTGGACCTGCCTGCTGTTGTCTTGGAGTATGAGAGTTATGACCTCCTAGTTGATACTCAATTCCTTAGGGAATACAATGGGATCATCAACTTGGAGGATGGTTACCTCTCCATCCTAGGGTACAAAGTCCCTCTGATCTTTGAAGAGCCTGTCAAAGTCCCAGAGAAGTGCCTCAAGATGTGTGCCTTAGAGTATCCCACTGGTGTTTTCACCCTAAAATACTGTACACATTCATCCAACATGAAGTGTCCCCCTATGGCTTGCCCTGCATCTGAAGGGATTCCTCTCTTGGCTACTTCCGCTTTAATCATTCCCCCTGGGTCTCAAGCCATCCTAGACTCACAAATATCTTATGAGCTACTTGAGTGTACGCTTCTAGAGTTATACTCTCCTCCCTCTCTAGGACGCAACAAGCCCTACCTATGCCTGGGAATCTTGGATGTCTCTCATAAAGACCCTGTTCAATTGCCAGTCAACAAATTAACCACTCTCCCCATACAAGTGTCTAGAGGGCAGGTTGTTGGCTATGGAAATTTGTTGAATGCCCTCAATTTACTGTTGCTACATCCCTTTGGCATGTTTCAGTATTTCAATTTACCTGAAGACAAGCCCCAAGTCCTGTCCTTGTTCACTGCTCAAGATTTCCCCAACTGTCCCCAGTTCAATAGAAAGAGGTGCTAGATTTACTAGACCAATTTTCTGACATCTTTGCTAAGGACAGTACCAATTATGGGTTAGCCAAAGGCTTTATCCATCAGATTGACACTGGCAACGCTCCTCCCTTCCGTGCTAAACCATATTGCCGCAGCTGTGTAGAGGACGCTCAGGTATCTAAAGAGCTCAAACAACTGTTGGACACTGGGCTGCTGGCACCTTCCCAAAGTCCTTGAGCATCCCTGCTACTCATCTTAAAGAAGAAAGATGGAGGTCATTGCATTGTGATAGACTACTGCCAATAAAATTCTTTGACCAAGAAGGACTTGTATCCCTTGCCGCGTATCAATGATGCTCTTTGACGTTTTGGAGCCTCCAAGTTCTTCTCCACCATGGATCCAGCCTATATTTACTGGCAAGTTGATCTCTCTCCTGAGGATAGACAAAAGGCCTCACTCATCACTTTCAAAGGACTGTTTGAGCCTACATGTTTGCGCAAGGGCTCTGCAATGCCCAGCTACTTTTTAATAAGCCATGGACTAAATACTCTGTGATTTGAAGCTCTCATGTGTCCTATTGTACTTAGACAATATAACATTCTTCAGCGCTATCTTTACAGATCACCTGGCTCACCTCAAGGAAGTGTTCATAAAGATTCAAGACGCTGGTCTTAAGTTGAAACCATCCAAGTGTGTTTTCTTCAAGGAACACCTTGAATTCTTGGGCCATGAGGTAACCCAGACCAGGATTTACCCAATGACCAAGAAAGTTGAGGCCATTGACAAAATGCTTCCGCCCACCAATCTGCAAGAGGTTCAAGTCTTTCTGGATATGATGGGATACTACAGACAGTTCATCTCCAACTTTGCCAACACCAGTGTGCCTTTGGTCCAACTGTTGCATAACATCCCTTTTAAATGGACTGCTAGCCAGTAACAAGCCTTTGAGACTATCAAGCAAAAGCTCAAAGAGGCTCCCATCCTAGTATATCCCAACTACAATAAGGAATTCATCCTATATACTGATGCTAATGACCTGGCTATTGAGACTATCTTGGCTCAACTAGATGATGAGGGTGTAGATCATCCTGTAGCTTATACCTCTTGTGTCCTCAACAAGAATGAGAAAAATTACAGTGTCACAGAGAAAGAATGTCTTGCTGTGTTGCATGCCCTCAAGCAGTTCCGCCATTACGTATATGTCACCCATTTGACAGTGGTCACCGACCATGCCTTGCTTAAGTGGTTACAACAGCTTAAGGAACTAGGAGGACAAATAGCTAGATGGGCTCTCTGCCTGCAAGGCTATGAATTTACTGTGCTACACTGTCCCAGGATTCAACATCAAAACACTGATGGATTGTCTAGAATGCCCATCCTTGTGCTACACCCTGCTGAGGTTGATTGGCTATATGAACTAATTGGGTATCCTTCCTCCTGGGAGAACAAGAAGGAAGAAGTTTGTATTGCCCTATCCAAACTATCTGAAGACACACTCATTTGTGGCAACCAGCTTTTCAAGAAATTACAAGACTGCTATCTATCTTATGTATGGCCTAGTCTTTGCATTTTGTTGATGCTTCAAGCTCATAAGGAGACAGGACATAGAGGAATTTCCAAGATCTATGACTGGCTCCAGGAAAACTATTTCTGGGAGAACCTTTGCCTGCTGATTCCAGATGTCATTGCTAGTTGCCATAGTTGCCAGCTCCAGCAACCACAAGCTGCCTCACACAAGTTCAAGCTAGCCCCCTCAACACGCCTTTTATGCTGTCAGCATTGATGCTGTAGGGACTCTCCCCTGCTCTTGCTATGGTTGCCGCTTTATCCTAATTGCTGCTGATTGTTTTAGCAAGTGGGTAAAAGCTTGCCCTACTAAGGACATCACTGCCAAGACCACCACTGCCTTTCTGTCCCAAGATGTATTCTTTTGTCATGGCTGTCCTCAAGTGTTGTTCTCTGACAATGGGACTAACTTCAACACCAAGTTGGTAACCTCTGTTGTTGAAGCCTTGTGGTCTCCAGTCTTTCTCTGCCCCCTATAACCCTTCTACTAATGGGGCATTTGAGCATGCGAACTCAACTCTGGTCTCTATCATGAGGAAACTCACTTATTCTGATGCTGTAAACTGGGATCTATACTTACCTGCTGCTCTTTTTGCTATTGCCTTATCAAACACTGTGTCACCGGATAACCCCCCTTTGCTATGCTGTATGGGAGTGAGGCCACCACTCTGTTGCTCCTGGGGACTCCCCTCCTCTTCTCTGATAAGGCTGTGAACCCAGATGACCATATCAAAGATCTTGTCAACTGCATAATTGACATGCAGGCCACAGCCTAAACTTCTGCATACAAGACCAAGAAACTTGAGCTCTCTCCTAACAATGCTGGGCACTCTCCTTTGCCTGAGTTCAACATTGGGCACCACATTCTATATTATCAGCATAGAGTAGGAAGACACACCCACAAGCTAGATATATTGTGGGTCAGACTTTTATAAGTGGCCTTCAAACAAGGGTAAAAGTACACTGTGAAACTCCTCTCTAGTGGTCAACTGTTTTCCCTTGTGCATGCCAAGTTCCTCCGCAAGTACCACCCCCTAAGGCCAATCTAAAGGGGGGCAATGTTGTTGTCATGAATTGGGCCTGGTTGACATCTTGTGGTTTAACGTCTGTAATGTTGCTTGTGGTAGAGTACAGTAGCAGGCCTAAACACAAAATAATACAGGTCTAATGACTCTGTAGTCTTTACCTTTTAATACTAGGTAACAACTAAGTTGAGTAAAAAGGCAAGATTTAATATGTGAAAGTATATCTTTTATTTAGAAAGAAGGGAAGTTTATATACTATACTGGCTTCACAATGGATGAAGGAGTGTTATTGACACCTGCACCATTTTCAGGAACATTACAGGATCTTCTAGTGTCCACCAGGCTCTTGTATCCATATTCTTTCTGTCTTGGGATGATACGGACAATCTGGCAAGGAAGAGTGGATGAGAATTACCCTGGAGTGGCTGCAGCTTGCAGCTGCTCATTATGGAAGCTACTTGTAGTTCCCAAACCCAATCCAATCTGGATGTAACAGTTTGGCCGTCATATTGTAACATCCAAGATACAATTAGGAATACAAATCCTTTGGATCTGACGGATTTGAGTGCAAATCAGTTTAGTCTTGACTATCAGGATTAATTCCACTGATAGCCTTGAACATTATACACATGCAGTCTAATTTACAACTTTTTCCACCACTAGAATAGGCAAGGGTATAAATAGAGGGTACAGTATTCAAGGGTTGCACATGTCAGATAACCAAAGTAAATCACTAAGAGCTTCCAGAGCTGTCACAGTTAGAGAAAGAGCTTCAGCCAACAAGACTGCCAGATTATCCAAGGAGAAGAGCACTCAGAATAAGAGCCAGAAGAGAGCTGAACAGTTGGTCAAGCAAGTTCAAACTTCCCAGGCACAGGAGCCAGTAGTTCAACTAGAAGCTCAACAGGAAGAAGGAGTCACCTGGTTTGATCTTTCTAGTGTTCTAGAATGGAAAGAAGCCATGGAAGTCAAACTTGGGGAAGGGCATCATCTTCATGCCTTATTTCAAGAGGTGTTGAAGGATCCATCTGTATTAACTCAGGCCAAGGTCAAGGAGGGGAATTTTTATCATTTCTGTTTTGACCAAGAAGCAGTACTGAAGTTTGCTGAGGGTCAACTCCAAAACTTTGAGTGGCAGGGGAAGAAGTTTGATCAAGAACAGATTGAACTGGCTCTGGCAGTAGTCTGGGGGATAATCAGAGCTTGGTGCCATGAAGGGAAAGTAGACCTGGAGGTAGCCAGTTGGGTTGATAGAGATTGTAAGAACTTCCATATTCAACAAGTAACAGCTAGTCTTCTTACAGCCTTGAATCTTAAGAGCAAGGTCATGTAAACCAGGTTGGCCTTGCAGGGGCATTTCTTCACAGTACCTTCAGATAAGTCAGCAGTGGCTGAGGTGGGGGATGTTCCCTTACTTTTTGGGGGCTTATGAGAGAGGTATATAAGCCCAATATTGCCTTAAGTTGGAAATATTGGAGCAGGGAACACCTGTTCTGGGATGCCTTGGTAGTGGGGATTGGATTCCCAATCTGGATGAGCCTCAATTGTGCGCAGGCTTGGGACAAGTATCCAAATTATCCTATCTTCTGTCTGTGGCACTTAAAAGAGGACTACACTGAGGAGTACATGGCGGCCTGTGTGGTCCTTCTCACAATGACTTGTCATTTAAAAGCAGTGATTTCCAAACATTGCAAGTTCCAATAAAGCCTTTTTTTTGTATATTTGCCTTATTCCTTTCTTTCTGCAATGTGGATAACAACCCATGGCATTTTTTTATTAGGCTTTTCTTTTTCTGGATTTTTGTCCTAAAGGGGAATTACTCCTGATTGCTAGGAGCCATACACATGTATTGCGCATGGACTCTAGTAACCAGTTGTCCAGTGGTAGGTTCCTCCAATGTATAACTGTCAGGACCTACTTTCTGGATGACCTTAACAGGTCCTTGACATAGGAAGGCAAGTTCACTTTCACGTCCATAGCCTCTGTTGCTATAGAAGTAGACTAGGTCTCTAATCTGATATCTGGGGAGGAAAGGGCGTTTAGCCTGGGCATGCTCCACATCCTTTTTCTTGGTACTCAGATTGATAGTGTAGGCTTCAGCCTGTATTCTTATTAAAGTCTGAGACAGCTTATGGAGGTAGGCTTTTGGGGTGACAGCCAGATTAGGTTTCATCAAGGAGTGCAGATGAGGAGGTAAACCAGGCTGGCGTCCATACAGGAGTTGGAAGGGGGTTTTGCCTGTTGCTCTATGATAGCCAATGTTATAAGCAAAGTTGGCTGCAGGTAGGTAAGTGTCCCATTTTGACTCATGTTGGTGCACTAGTTTCCTGAGGATCTGCACCAAACTTCCATTAGTCTGTTCAACCATTCCATTAGTTTGGGGATGGTATGGGGTGGATAATGTGCCTCTGATACCCACCAGTTGATTTAGTCTGGGTATCATATAGCTAGTGAAGTTGGTTCCATTTCCAGTTAACAGCATCTGAGGACATCTGTGACAGTAGATGATGTGTTCCAAGATGAACATGGCTGTAGTGAGTGCAGACTGATTTGGGATAGCCTTGGCCTCAACCCATTTGGTCAACTGGTCCATAGCCACTATAATGTACTTGTTTTTCCCTTTTGAGACTGGCAAGGGTCCCACCACATCAATATCACAGTATGAAAAGCAAATCCTGGGTGGATCAGCTTGTGCTGGAATCTTGCTATCTTTGGCCGTTCAACATTGTAGTCATGGCAAGCAGCCAGAATCTCACCAACATCAGAGGGCATTCCTTCCAAGTAGCAATGCTGCTGTAACTGATCAAGGGTCTTTTGTATTCCTCCATTTCCTTTGGCCTTGTGTGAGGCAACTACAGAGTCTTCTCTGAGTGAGGGGCGTACATATGGCAACAAGTTGTCCTTGTAAAGCTTAAAGAGTTGATCATCTTTAACCTTGGTGTCCACTGAAAGCTTCTTAAGAACATTTTGGATTTCAGTGGGCTCTTCCCCCTACAAAAATTGGTCAACCAGTAGTTTATTATAAAGCTCATTGACAATAGAGGACACAGGGGCAATGGTAGGCAATCTTGAGAGTCAATCTGCATTCTGATGGGCTGCACCAGCACAGTGAACTATGTCATAATTAAAGGCTTAAAGTTTGATGGCCCAGCGGGCAAGTCTTCCTTCAGGGTCCTTCAATGTTTTCAGCCATTGGAGGGAGGCGTGATTAGTAACCACAGTAAAGTGTACACCATGTAAGTATACTATAAACTGCTGGTAAGAGTAAATTACTGCCAGGAATTCCCTTTCAATCACTGTGTAGTTGCATTCATGAAAGTTCAAGGTGCTAGAACAGTAGCTAACAGGTGTTCTAATCCATTGTCATCTAGTTGTGAAAGGACACCACCAATAGCAGTAAGACTAGCATTTGTGTGCACCATAAAAGGTTTCTCAAATTTAGTATGGGCCAGTACAGGGGCCCACATCAAAGTATGTTTCAGGGTGTTGAAGGCCTTTTGAAAGGCAGAGCTCCAAAAGAAGTACACATCAGCACATAGAAGGTTGAACAAGGAGTCCCCAAGTGTAGCAAAGTTTGGGATAAACCTGCAGTAGTAACCAATCATTCTCAGAAAGACTTGGATATCATGCTTGTTGGCTGGTACCTGCATCTTGGCAATTGCTTTCACTTTAGCAGGTACAGAGCGTAGGCCATCCTTGCTTATTAAAGACCCTAGGAATTCCAAGTGTTCCTTGAAGAAACTACATTTCCGTGGCTTCAGCTTCAGATTGGCTTTATTATACCGTTTGAAGACCTCTTCTAGGTGTTGTAAATGCTCAGTGAAGGTTTTGGAAAAGACATTAATGTCATCCAGGTATAAAAGCACCAATTTGAGCTTTAAATCACCCATAAATGCATCCATAGCTCTCTGGAAAGTGGCAGAGGCATTTGTTAGTCCCTGGGGAATCTGTGTGAGCTGAAAAGGTCCTTTCTCAGTAGTTATGGCACATTTTTCCTGATCCTCAGGTGGAAGATCAATCTGCCAGTAACCACTGATTAGGTCTATGGTACTGAAGAACTTAGCTCCTCCCAATCAGTCCAAAGTATCATCAATACATGGAAGGGGGTAGGAGTCCTTCTTAGTGATGGAGTTCAGTCTTCTATAGTAAATGACCACTATATTAGAGCCATCCTTCTTTTTGACAATAAGGAAGGGAGAAGACCAAGGGCTTTTGCTGGGTATCAACAACCAAGAGCTTAGTAACTTCTGAAGCTCTTTGTTAGCAATAGCTTGGTTTGCTTGGCTACGGCAAATAAGATGTGACCAGATTGGAGGTTGTCCTTGGGTGTCAATGATATGCTCTACTCTAATGGCTTTCCCAAGGTCCAAGTCATCTTTAGCAAAGACTTCCTTGTACTTTTCAAAGAGAGCCAGAGCTTGTTACTTTTCAGGTTCAGTGAGACCAATCAGAGAGTCACAAGGGATCAAGGGCAAGACCAAGGGCTGGTTCACAGGAAGTCCTAGCTCATCAAGTCCAGAAAGGGGTGAAGCTTGGAGAAAGTTGGCATGTTCTTCTAGTCTGATGTATCCCAATAGCTGATTTTTCTGCACAGTCAAGGGGACATGACCAAAGTTGGCTAGAAGGACCTGGAGCTCTTTTGGTCCAGGGATGACTAGTCCAGGACAGATACATGGTTCCAGGTGAGAGGCAACATGATGTCCAAAGACTTCACCATGTAATCCAGAAGGAATCTCTAAGGACAGACCAGTATGGTGATTTACTTGAGACCCAGAAGGAATGGTGAACATGGAGGAAGTTTACAAGGGAATTCCCTTGTACTCCTTAGTTGACAGGGGAAGCATCCTAAGATTCCTTTGCCTTAAGGTATAGGCCACAGGAATATAACCGTCAGAATACTCCATGTTGATGAAGTGAAGCTTCTTCTTGGGAAGGTCAACCACCTTAGCACCATTGTAGTACATGGGGATAGTCTGACCTAGGATCTTGAAGGTATTATCACCATGTCTGGTAATAGTCCCATATCTGATAATAGTCCCATATCTTGTCATGAATCCTGTGCCAATAAGGATATCATAACTGTGGTTGTCCAGAACTATAGCAGGGGTGGTTACAATCAACTTCCCAAACTGCAGGGGTAATGGCAAGTAAGCGCCCATGGCTTTAGTGGTAAGCGGACCTGCCTTCCCAAATACCTCTTGGTAGTCCAAGTCTGGGGCCAACTAAAATTTCTTGAATAGTCATGAGGAGATGATGTTTCATGGTGCACTGGAGTCAATAATGGCTCAGACCTTAATCTTGTGAACCATCATGTCAATGTAGGTGCAGTCTGTTTTATCAGTTCCATTGCTTAGAGATGTTACTTGATAGACATACATATCCTTGTATTTACTAAGGAATTCCTCCAAAGCTGTACACAAGGTAGGACTGAATCCCTTCAAGGCATCCAGAGAAGCAGAGACATTAACAGACTTGAGGATTTGTGCCATTTTCTCAGCACTATCACTCTCATATGTGACTTCAGTAGTAGGGAGAGTCAGCTGCTCAGCATAAGGAAGTGCAACTGTTTCCTGGGCTTCAGGGGTGATCAAGGGTTCCTTCCTTATTCTCCTGCCTCTGGTGAGGGCGTTGATAGCAAGAATTCTATGCAGCTGGTCTTTTTCTATCTCCTGGGAGTCAGGATAGCAGATCAAGGGGCTAGCGTCAGGGTCAGTAGAGCCTAGGCTAGGCCTTGCTGGTGTGAGGACTTTGGGGTCTGCAGCTTCCAAAGTCAGAGCTGTGTTAGGTGGGGGGAAACAGCCAGGGGCACCTGGGTTTTCAGGTGGGAGGGGAGAGGGCAGAGAGAGGGGAGGTACATGTACATGGGAAACCAGGGATTTCTCCTCATCCTGGCTGCTTAGCAGTTTTTTGGCTCCTTGTATTAAGAGGCCTCCTCATCCTCTTGATCTCCTTCTGAGTCATACTCCTCTGCTCCTACGTGGTGTACCTTGGGTGCTGGCTGCTTGCATTTTCTAGACATGTTTCTAGCTTCCCACACTTATAGCAGGTGCAGTTGCTATTGGTAAAAGCTGTTCCTTGAGTTATAGAGCTTTCATCAGTTTTAGGCTTGTCAGAGAAAGAAGGTTTGTTTCTATTCTCCTGGAATGCTCTTGGCACAGAGGGCATGGGCACTTCAAAGTTATCCTTGAATGTGAGCAGGTGGCAAATCAGGTTGGAGACATTGCAGGCTCCATATAAACTAGACTTCAGAGCAAGAGAGAGGTTCTTGTTAGGTTGTACTGCATTAAGCAGAGCAGACTTGACATCGATGAAGAGAGCAGCCTTCAGGGAGATCAAAATCTGGGCTTCTAGGTAAAACCTATCAGCAAACTCCTGCCTGGTTTCTCCTTTTCTGATGCCTCCCTCCACAAAGTACATTTTCCGGTTGTTGAGGGCCTCTTTGCTGCCAAACTCATCCAATAACGCCTTGGAGACGTTGGCAAAGGTTCATCCACGCTCTGGGGTCTAGGCATGATGATTGTTTGGGTCTCAGAATCTAGGCAGTTAAAGAAGGCAGAGTTTTTCATTGCCTCATCAGCCCCATACATTGTGTTCTCATACAATCTCAAAAACATGGTGATATTACTCTTCCTATCAAATTTTGGCAAGTTGACAGGTTTGAAGTTAGGGATCACGTTATTTGTGTTGAAAGATTATTGGATGAGAGAGCGGTTGCTTCTGGAAGCCTGATACCTAACTTCTGAGGCAGCCTGAAGTTCCTGCAATCTAGTTTGCTCAGGAGTAACCAGGGGATTCTCACTACTCTCCAGTACTGTTTCAGTCATCATGATGTTCCTAGGGACTTTTCTCTGAGCAGCATTGTCTTCATCATAGCTATGGTAAGATTCATTGCCAGAGGAGTTTGCCTGGCTAGCCAAATAAAGTCTACTAATTGACCTAGGCTCCTCAAAGTGTACTGTTCTTTCTCTGGGAGGAGAGGCTGGTAGACAAGCAGTAAGGCGGTCAATTTGATCTTGGAGAGTGAAGAGAGTGGCTCTGGTGTCCTTGAGCTCCTCTCTGATGACCTGGTTTTCTTTTACCAGTCCATCTACTTCATCCTCTAAGCCTTGGATCTGCTGACAGGTGGTCTCAGCAAAGGGCTGGTTGACCTGTTCTAATGTGGTCTGTCTCTGTTGGTCATGCTTGGGACCAGCATGGATGGCTTTAAGATCTTTGAGCCCTTCAGCTAATTGAGCCTGGAAAGTGCGTAGGTCCCCATACAAGAAGTTATTGTCCTGTTGGAGTTCCTGGACTTCCTTTTCCAAGGAGTAGAAGTGACCAAAGAGTTCCATCACCTCTTTATGGAGCATGTTGTTGTCATTTCAAGTGGTATCATCTGTTGTAGTACCAGTGGCTATCTTTTCCAGTTCCTTTACAATGGCCTGGAAGAGATCTCAGGAACTTTTGACATGTCCAGTTACTACAGAGATCCAATGTGGATCCAACCCATAATTGCTAAGGATTTGTTGAACCACCTGAGGGATGTAGTTGTGGAAGGATTGCTCCATAGTCTCCATGAACTGGGTTGAAGACATCTGGTTTCTGTATAGCTCAGCAATTTGTTTGTTAACCAACCCAAAGTTTGAACTGAGATTGGAGTACAGGGTCTGTAAGAAGTTCTGTTGGGCTGCAATTAACTGTCCTTGATGCAGGAGAACATTCTCTTGACATGCAAGATGGACTTGATTATGACAGATAGCAGGGGGTACAAAGTAATATAGGTACTCCTTCATCTGGTCAATGGTCTTCATGTCTTTCATGAGCTGGTTGGGGGTGATATGACTCAAGGTTTGGAATCTCTCTCTGATGGAGGGTTATACACTGACAGGATTGCCAGGCAAGCCAAGTTCTCCCATCTTGTACTGCTCCTTCATCCATTCCTTGGATAGTAGATTACAAAGTTTGAAAGGAGGATACTCATTGGCATTCACAGGTTTGGGGATTAACACATTAAGATTCAAGGTTTGGTAGCATTGAATGATAGGAGATCTCTGTACATCTCCCATAAAATGGCTCAGTAAAGGCAGTTCCTGGGGGTTTTGAGGAGAACCATCCTGGTTGGTGGTCTTCAGGAAGGATAGATCCAGTGTCTACTGGAGTATTGTGATGATCCACATGTGTGCTGTTTTGCAGGCAAGGGTTGATTTGGCTTCAAATAAAGACAATATGTTGAAGAGTGACAATGTGTAGTTAGCTGGTGACGCTGTAAACAAGTAGGTAACATAGGGCTTCTTGGGATAAGTAGGGGGAGCCTAGTAGGTAACATGGTCTACTAGGGGACGTAAGGTGAGCCTAGTAGGTAACATGGTCTACCAGAGGCAGATGTTGCCTCCACCCAGCAGAAGATATTGGCTGCTTTGGGCTATAGTGCTTCACCTAGCAGGGAACTGTGGCTGCGGGAGGGTGAAGACTGAAATAGCAAGCAGAGAACTTTGTCTGTCTGGGGGGAGTAGGTTTTGGACCCCTGGCAGGTAACGCAGGCTGCCAGGGAGGGGAAGAGCTCAGAGGGCTCAACGTACCCTAATACGCTTACAGGAGGTCTGTGAGCAAGCATCCTACCTAACAGACTGGTAGGGTGTCCTTGTTTATGCCCCTATGGGAGCTTTGGGGAAGCCCAAGGTGAGCATTGGAGGGTGTAGATTTGCTCAGAGGTGTCACCAAGGCGGCTTGCTTAAGGAAGCAAGCTGCAGAACTTGGTGTGATCAGGCCTCTGGGAAGTAGAGCTGATTACTCTCTGACTGAAAGCCCGGACTTAATCACCTGGGTGAGTAAAGACAACACATAGACATTGATCTATGGTTGAATGGCCTAAGTGGATTGCCACTTGCAAGGGCCCAGTCAAACGCCAGTTCAATGTAGACTCATGCCTGGGTCTACAAGTTCTGTTAATGGGGGCTGGGATAAAGAACCAAGATGGTTCACGGAATTAACAGAGAAAACTAGAAAGAGGGACTGTTTGGTCACAGAAAAGGCTAGTTGATGGACTGTTAATTCATATTGAATGGAATGAACCAATATGGTTCAGTGTGTAGAAGGAACAAAGGAGGTTCCTAGTGAGGATTTGGTGAGGAACTGGTTAAGGATAAGCTGAAGGACAAGAAGATTATGATGCAGGACTAGCTGATCATAATGCAGGATGGTCAGCGGACCAGAAGTTGGTGCTGAAGAACTGAAGAGCTGAGAGGATGAACTAGCTGGACTGGATGCAGAGGCTAGAAGAGCTGGTTTTAGTGACTTTTGAGAGGAAATTTAGATAAAAAAAGAAGTTAAAGAATAATTAAATAATGCCTGATTATGATTGAAAAAGGAGTGAAAATCATATAAATAAAAAGAAAGAGAAGGAAAAATAACCTATAGTTTGTTAGAACTGTATGTTATTTTTAAAAGAGGGATTAAAGAAGAAACAGGCCAGAAAGAAGCTGGAAGAAGAACAGGGAAATTGTAAGGGCAAAAGAGCAAATTTAGCAAGAACAACTAGAAAAAGTAAAAGGACAACCAGCAGGCAGGTTTGAAGGGGCAAAACGTTGAAGGAAACACAGAGAAACACAGAGAAACGTTTTAAATTGAAGGGTCAAAATTTGCCTAAGTAAAATATATGTGGAAGCGCTTGAGATTTGCCAGGGACCTGTGACGGGAATTACAGCAAAACCGTTCAAAACGCGGAGCAGTTGTTGACCTGGAGCAAGACAGACTTGGGGTTTAACCTGGGTCAAGGACAGGTCATCCGGGGAAACCTTCTTGGTGAAACTGTTGAATTGAGACGTATGATTGGCTATGAGCCAAAGTTTATTTAATTGGTGTTTTAAGGGCTGTAACTTAAGAGTTAAAGCCTAAAAAATGAGGAGCAGAAGCAGGAAATTCAAGGCTTTCATTGGCTGAAGTAAGTTTAAAGGTTTAATATATTATAGAAGAAGAAAAACAGGATAGTTTAAGCTTTGAAGAACCAGAGTTCTAAGAGAGGATTTTGGTCTGAAACAAGGGGCTATAAGAGGGAGAGCTGTCTGAGACTCTTCAGGGACTGGATCAAGTGGATTACAAAGGCCACAAAAGCTACAGAAGGAGCAGAAGACCAAGAATAGAAAGCCAGAGCTAGAACAGAATGCAGAAGCCCAAGATCAGAACACAGGAGCCCAAGACCAAGGAGCAGGAGCCAAAGACTAAGTACAAGGAGTCCAAGCAATTGTTGAAGGACTCCAAGTATTGGAATAAACCCTTTATTACTCCCTATCCTAAGGCCATATATCAGAAGGTTTCTAAGGGGATCTTCCTTCTGACTGTAAATAAAGTGCCTATTACAACCCCTATTTAAATTTACAGTTTAAAGAGAGAATATAAGTCCCATGAGTCAATTACCCTATATTTTCTATCCTAGCCCAGGGGATGAGGAATCCTATTGCCTAGGGTGTAGGAAGTTTGCCTCTAGTAAATCTGCCCAGGAGGAGTGGGAGAAGGTGACAAGTCATTTGGAAATGACAAATAGAGGAATAGAGTTCATTGGGGGAAGAGTTTGCAAGACTATATAGGATTGGTATCAGCCTACAGAAGGGCTGGCGCCTGCTGAAGTACAAGTGTACGGTGGAGATGCTTGCTTAGTAATTGGGAAGGTACTGGAAGAGTTTGCCCTTATGCAAGCCAAGTATAAGCTCCTCATCAACCATTCACCACTGTTAGGGAATGACAACTCCTCCAAGATGGTCCCTGGATATGACCCAGGACACACTTTGGGGACTGGTGACCAGGAACCCCACAAGTATTCTTTGCAGGTATGCCAAAGCAGAAGCAGAGAGTGGAACATTCCCTCCCTGGCTAAAACAGGACCACAGCGGGGTGTCCTGCAGGCTCAGTGTGTTTGGATGAATACATTCTAGGAGTGAACACCAATGTTGTGAATTGGGCCTAGTTACATCTTGTGGTTTAACGTCTGTAATGTTGCTTGTGGTAGAGTACAGTAGCAGGCCTAAACACAAAATAATACAGGTCTAATGACTCTGTAGTCTTTACCTTTTAATACTAGGTAACAAATAAGTTGAGTAAAAAGGCAAGATTTAATATGTGAAAGTATACCTTTTATTTAGAAAGAAAGGAAGTTTATATACTATACTGACTGCACAAAGGATGCAGGAGTGTCATTAACACCTGCACTATTGTCAGAAACATTACAGGATCTTCTGGTGTCCACCAGGCTCTTGTATCCATATTCTTTCTGTCTTGGGATGATACGGACAATCTGGCAAGGAAGAGTGGATGAGAATTACCCTGGAGTGGCTGCAGCTTGCAGCTGCCTATTACAGAAGCTACTTGTAGTTCCTGAACCCAATCCAATCTGGATTTAACAGTTTGGCCGTCATATTGTAACATCTGAGATACAATTAGAAATACAAATCTGTTGGATCTGACGGATTTGAGTGCAAACCAGTTTAGTCTTGACTATCAGGATTAATTCCACTGATAGCCTTGACCATTATACACATGCTGTCTAATTTACAACAGTTGTGAATGCCACCATTCACCACATTTTGATTTCACCTTCAATAGGTTATTTCAAGGACAAATATCTCTCTTTTGCTTTTGCCCTTTGAAATGAGTCTGGCTCCAAATTGGGAAATTCAATTGTTCAATTTCCTGATTCTGCACAACTTACCTGCCCCACTCATGCTTATGGCAAGTGATCCTACCGTCCATGTGCTGTTTTGTGGTAAAGCTACACAGTATATATCCCATTTCACTTCTACCAATAAAATTTAAGTTCTATTCACATTTTTGTCTTTGTGTCTTCACATAATTTGGCGCCTCTCTAGCCACGTCTAGCAGATATTATTTAATCAGGGCCACAAGGTAATCACATAGCCTTCCCTACCATTCTAACCAAGACTTAGTACAAATCCAATCCTAAGGTTAGGATTCCCTGTTGTGTATCTGTGCCGCGCCTCAGGTCACAACACTGCTGAGCAGATATATTGAAATAAAATATTGGTTATTTTAGGTATGTCTCGGTATGAGAGCAGGTTAAGAAATTATTGGGTGCTAAGAAAGTCATACTGCTTAGTAGTACAAGAATATTGTTGAAGACAGTGTACCCCATGAGAATGTTCTGACCTTCTTTATATCTTCTCCAGTAAGTAGGAAGTGCCATCTGCTGGGTTTTTTTTATTTTAAGGATTTTTTCTTTAATTTGCGTAGGTGTAGATAATCTACCTGTGCTATCACTGCTGAGTATATGCTTCTGGGAATTATAATAAAGAAAATAAAGGGGAAATTTAAGAACATAATACTACATTATTTGATATGAATATTGAGGATTATATAGTATTACAGGAAGCTATATGCTGACAATGTATGTCATGGTAGCCATGGGGCTTGTACAGGTAGTAATCCAATTAGGATTTAAAATTTTTAACCACCATCTAAGATAGGTGTTTAGATATGAGTACCACAAAGTAATTATCAGTCAGAAAATCACTCAGGGAATTACTTCTCCAAGAGGGAGTAATTGTAGATGTTGTGACAGTACCCATATTATTTCAAACACCATTGCTTTTAGAAAATAAATTATGAGATTATGAATTCATTTTAAGAAGGTCAAATATAAATTCCACTTTAAAAGGATCCTCATGATTTCACAAGTTTGGAATTGTTTTCAGAAATTATAGTGTTGGAAATAAGGTGGGTACCAAAAATTTGGGCTTTATAAAACTTATCATTTTTATCCAAAATCTAGGGTGTATTATTAGTATGTGTTGTTAATTGAGAACCAGACTGCATAAGTAACAGGATTTAAGTACCACCAAAGTAATTTTATATTGAATTTGAAGCCTACTGTTATTACACCATATCTACTATTTTTTCTTTATTATAAATGTAAAAAAGTTTAAAGGGGACTCATAAGAAATTTAAATCAGGTTATATAAATAAAATAGAAAATGATTAGATTATGATTAATTTGGTAGCTGGTATCTTGTTATCCCTCCCTTATTTCTGAAACACAGCCAAAATCAACTAAAAGGCAAGTCGCATTAATTTTTGTACATACATGGAGCCTCACACAAAATGAGATTATTCAGGTTATTATGGATTTGGAGATAAAGAACCAAACTGAGATTTTGATTCATCTGAGAGTAGTTGCTAACTTTAAGTCCTTTTGTTGATAGGTTATTATAAATTTCATATCATACAAAATTAATTAAGTTATTTATAAATATATAATAAAATAGCTTTAAATTTTACAAAATGGATTATTGACTATAATATATTATTAAGACTAGGAGTCTTGATCCTCATCCGCTTGATTTAAAGATTCATACTTTAGCGTATAGTTTTAATGATTTTGGCTGGCAATTAAGAGCCCTTCTTCTGAAAGCATAGGCCTTTGGCTTATGTTGTCAAAGGTTATTTGTTGGAGTAGCGCCAAATACTAATGGAAAGATGTAGACAAATAAATGGAGCATTAGCCTAATTTCCATAACCACTGGACAAGATTATGTCCTGTTTAATGTTAGAACGTGTACACAGCCGCTTTTTAGCGTCGATATAAGGATTCATACCCACTCCACTTATTTAACTGCTCTGTCATTTTCTGTGTACAGCATCTATTTTGGATCAAAGCTGCTGTAAGTGTGCCTACCAATTTGAATACAGATTTCCTCGAATTCTATTCAAGTGTTATTTACTGCACATACCATAATGTTTTAGCCATATAATCAGCTCCATTTATCCTGGAACCCCTGGCAGCTGTTTAGATACCATTATAAAGTCAATTCACATGCCGGAAAAATGCGGTCACTTGTGTCCATTTATATGCTGAAGCTGAAACTTGAATACATTACCTTTGCATCAATATTTGTTCTTTTTTGGACATTTGGAAACCACATTATTTCCTTTGTGGTCCAAGGGTTTGATGTCGTAAATTGCGCAATTAATGCTATTTTGATATGGCCTTCAAATTGTGATAGTTGCAAAGATTTGGCTGGGTTTGCATTTGACTTCAGAAATTCTTTGCCTTCTGCAAATGGGTCTGGTTCAATATCCACCCATTCTGGATTATCATACCTGTCTGTGATTGATCCTGGTATGACCTCATCCCAACATGAACCCTCAGCCACTCTGTCTTCCTAATGAGTGATCACCATCCCTTGTCTACTATTTAAAGTAGAATATTACTCCTAATAAAACCAAGTTTATCTAAATTTGTGTTGGCTTTTATAATCTTCAAGCTTTTCCTGTCCTTTCTGCCAAAAGGACTTTTACATCTTGTTTTCCAGGAAATTAAGATATGTGTCCCTTAATTTTTCCCTGAAGGCTAACCCAAGGCTAGCTTTGAACCTCAAATCTTTTTTATAAAGATTTCCCGCCGTGTCCTCCAGGATGCCGTCCCCTGGAGCCAAACACAACAAAATGGTGCTCACTACAGGGGCTGCAAGCCCCTTGGTTACCCTGTTCCCATGCGCATTCTCTGGTCCTTCTCCCTTTGTTTCTGAAGTACCCAATCAACCTAAAGTTTCTAGTCCCCCTCTAGAAGAAGACATCACCAGTGCCCCCTCAAATCCTAAAGTATCAGTTCTGTCTCCTGGGCCTGCGTGGGCCCCCTTCCCACTTTCTCTCTCAATTACAAGAAAGCTTGTGCTGCAGCCCGCTCCCTTCTTCATTCTGGCACGGTAGCCATGAACTCTATCCCTGGCCTCTGTCCTGGGTACGTTTCTGAAGACCTGTACTACTTCCTTTTGGACTTTGGTCTCTCCCCCACATTGATGGAATCCATGAATACTGTTGGTGTGTTAGTTAACCAGTTCATCCAGCCTGCCTTAGTTCACCACCAACTTGCCTTAGGATCCCAGAATCAACTATTAGATGCTGTAGCCACTGCTGTATCAGATAACCATGCTCAAAATATGGCCTACAAAAATGATCACACAGTCTCTTTGCTTGTATTTCTGACAACCAGCACAACTCATTGGCATCACAGAAGTACCTAACCGCCTTCCTGAACTCCCTTTGCTCCTTGCTCCCTGCTCCCTGGATACATAAAGGATCAACTGTGCAAATTGGATGAACATCAGGCAGCATGGCATGAGAAAATTGAGGCCTTTCTACTAAACCATTGCCAGGATTTTGAGACTCTGATTAATGAGCTTAATCAGTTCAGAGAGCATGTCAACTTGCAACTTGAATTGATAAGAGCTCATGTCAATACTTGGGGCGGCCATCTACAACATCAGTACAGTCTGGATAAGGCTGCACTAGGCAACACTCTATACCAGGTGCAGAATTATGTGGATGGCAGGGTAGCGTCTATTGAGGTGACTCCTCCTGCTCCTCCTGTCAAGACCCCATCTGATTTTGAAGCCAAGGTATGGGAGGCAATTGCTGGACTCAAGGCTACCACTCAACGTTAAGCTTCTGTGCAGAGCCCCTCTCCAGTCAATCCAATGCCTGACCCTCATATTGCCTCCCTCACTGATCAGGTGGTTACCTTACAAGGAAAAATTGAGTACTTAAGACAGCGCCTCTACAACTCTGGGAATTTGTCATCTGAATCTGAATCTGAAGAGAAAGAGAAAGGTGAAGTTGTTAATACTCCTGCTCATGACAGTCATGGTTGTTGCCCTGGTCTGGAAGATCAACCCCAGGTCAACTGTGCGCGTGCACTAGATCAACTTGCCAAAGTGACAAATGATGTAGCTGATAGGCAGGACACATTGGAAAGAGAGGTCAAAAACCTCTCCTGCATTACTAAGACCCTAAATGGACAAGTTGCCCCATTGGTCACTCAGGCCACTTCTCTGAATACTTGTATCAATGGAATTGCTGGCACCTTGGCAGTACAACAAATCAAGATTGACAAGTTTGGGACTGCTGCCGCCACTGCCAGAGATATTAGTGGACAGAACAGCTCTACCTTGGACACTCTAGAGGAAAGCCTTTGACTCCTCTGGGCTAGACAACCTGCTGCTGAGTCCAAGTTTGAAAGCAACCCTCATATTAACGTCCTCAACCCTGGTGAAAACAGTCAGTCCTTGTCCTCATCCATTGATACAAACTACAAACCAACCTTCAAACAGATATTCAATCTAAAAACCTCTACCATTGTGTTGTGTTCTGAGGCGCAGCACAGACACACAATGGGAAATCCTAACCTTAGGATTAGATTTGTATCAAGTCTTGGTTAGATGACAGGGAAGACAAATGTGTTTACCTTGCAGCCCTAGAAGAATAATCTCTACTAGTTGTGGCTAGAGAAAGGTGCAGAAGTACAGAAGACACAAAGATGAAAATGTGAATAGAACTTAATTTTTATTGGTGAATATGAAATGGAATATATAGTAGTTAGAAATACCACAAAACACTACCAGGACAGTAGGATTACTTGCCACCAGCATTAGTGGGGAAAGTGAGTTGCGCTGGATCAAGAAACCAAACAATTGAACTTCCTGATTCAGTCATTAACTTGTTTTGAGAGGCAAAAGCAAAAGCAAGAGATTTGTCCTCAAAATGTCCCACCAAAGGCAAAATCAAAACATGATGAATAGCGGTATTCACGACATTGCCCTCTCCTAGATTGGCCTTAGGGGGGTAATATTTACAAAGGAACTTTGTGTGCGTTTGAGCAAAAGGAAGGCCACTGGAGAGGAGCTTTAAAGTGTACTCGGACCCTTGCTTAAAAGTCACTTCTAAAGGGCCAATCCATAGAGAGTCCAACTTATGTGCGCAACCACCTACTATGTGTTGGTATTAAAATACATGGTCACCAACATCAAACTCAGGCAGGGGGGAGCGTCCAGCATTATTGGGAGAGAGTTCAAGCATCTTAGTCTTGTATGCAGAAGTGTAAGCAGTGGCCTATATATCAATTATGCGGTTGACTAGATCCTCAATGTGGTTGTCAGGATTCATGGCTTTGTCAGAGGTAAGCAAGGGGTCCCCAAGAGCAAAGGGGTAGTAGCCCTTTGCCCATATAACATAACAAAAGGGGATTATCCAGTGACACAATGTTTGCTAAGGCGGTATGCAAAGAGAACAACAGGTAAGTATAGGTCCCAGTTGGCAGTGTCAGAGTAGGTGAGCTTCCTCATGATGAAGACCAGTGTCAAATTAGCACTCTCAACTGCCCCATTGGCAGAAGGGTTATATGGGGCAGAGAAAGACTGATGAGATCCCAAAGCTTCAACAACAGAGGTTACCAGCTTGGCGTTGAAGTTAGTCCCATTATTGGAGAGCAACACTTGAGGACAGCTATGGCGGTAGAAAACATTTTGTAGCAGGAAGGCAGCAGTTGTCTTAGCTGTGATGTCTTTTGTTGGGCAAGCCTCTACCCACTTGCTTAAATGATCAAATGCAATCAGAATAAAGCAACACCCAGAACATGAGCGGGGGAGAAAACCTACTGCGTCAATGCTGACAGTGTGGAAGGCATGTTGTGGGGGGACTAATTTGAACTTGTGGGCAGCAGCTCAAGGCCTTTGCAGCTGGCAATTGTGGCAGCTAGCTATGACGTCTGGGATCAGCAGGCAAAGGTTCTCCCAGAAGTAATTCTTTTGAAGCCAGTCAAAGGTCTTGGCAATGCCTCCATGCCCAGTCTCTTTATGAGCTTGCGACACCACTGAGAGGCAAAGAATGGGTCTTACATAAGGCAGATACTGATCTTGTATCTTCTTGAAGAGCTGATTTTTGCGTATGAGGGTATCTTTGGATAGCTTGGACAAGGCCAGCTGTACTTCTTCTGTCTCACTTTCTCACAAAGACAGATACCCAATTAGTTTGTATAACTGGTCAGCCTCTGCAGGGTGCAAAGCAATAATGGGCATTCTGGAGAGCCCATCAGTGTTCTGGTGTTGAATCCCAGGGCAGTGGAGCACCGTGAAGTTGTATCCCTGCAGACGTAGAGCCCATCTAGCTAGGCGCCCTTCAGGCTTCTTAAGCTGTTATAACCACCTAAGAGAAGCGTGGTTAGTGACAACAGTGAAGTGGGTACCATATATGTAGTGACAAAACTGCTTGACTGCATGTAATACAGCAAGGCACTCCTTCTCTGTGACACTATAGTTCTTCTCATGCTTGTTTAGCATGTGGGAAGTGTAAGTCACAGGATGGTCTACACCCTTGTTGTATAGTTGGGCCAGAATAGCCCCAATTGCAAAATTGCTAGCGTCGGTGTATAGGATGAACTCCTTATCATAGTCAGGATACACAAGGATTGGCGCCTCTTTGAGTTTTTGCTTAAGGGTCTCAAAGGCTTGCTGTTGACTGGCGGTCCATTCAAAAGGGACATTACATAATAGCTGGACTAGAGGTTCACTAGTATTGGCAAATTCAGCAATAAACTGTCTGTAGTAGCCCATCATCCCCAGAAAGACTTGTACTTCTCATAGGTTGGTGGGCGGAAGCATTTTGTTGGCTTCAACCTTCTTAGTCATTGGGTGAATCCTGGTCTGGGTTACTTCATGACCTAAGAATTCAAGCCACTCTTTGAAGAAGGTGCACTTGGAAGGCTTTATTTTGAGGCCTGCTTCTTGAATCTTTATGAACACCTCTTTGAGATGAGCCAGGTGGTCAGTGAAGGTAGCACTGAAGACCGTTATATCATCCAAGTATACTAGGACGCACAAAAACTTCAAGTCATGGAGGATGGAGTCCATGGCCCTTTGGAAGGTGGCTGGGTGTTGCAGAGTCCCTGAAGTATGCAAGTAGGCTCAAAAAGCCCTTCAGATGTAATGAGCGCGGCTTTCTGACAATCCTTGGGCAATAGGTCAACTTGCCAGTATCCAGATGCCAGATCCATTGCAGAGAAGAATTTGGAGCCTCCAACGCGTCAGAGGGCATCATCAATACGCAGCAAGGGGTAAAAGTCCTTCTTGGTCAAAGAGTTTAATTGGCAATAGTCCATCACAATACAATCACTCCCATCTTTCTTCTTTAAGATGAGTAGCAGGGATGCCCAAGGACTTTGGAAAGGCGCCAGCAGCCCAGCATCTAACAGTTGCTTGAGCTCTTTAGATACCTGGGCGTCCTCTACACGGCCTTGGCAATATGGTTTAGCACGGAAGGGAGGAGCGTTGCCAGTGTCAATCTGATGGATAACGCCTTTGGCTAACCCATAGTTGGTACTGTCCTTAGCAAAGATGTCAGGAAATTGGTCTAGTAAATCCAGCACCTCTTTCTGTTGAACTGGGGACAGCTGTGGGAAGTCTTGTGCAGTGAACAAGGATAAGACTTGAGGCTCATCTTCAGGTAGGTTGAAATCCTGGAACTTGCCAAAGGAATGAAGAGACAGGACATCAGGAGCGCTCAACAACTTGCCATTTCCAACGGCCTGCCCCTAGATACAGTCATGGGGATTGCAGCCAGGGTAGCTACTAACAATTGAACAGGGTCCTTATAAGAGACATCTATGATTCCAGGACAGAGATAAGGTTTGTTGTGCCCTAATGAGGGGGGAGAGTACAACTCCAAAAGGGTTTGTTCAGGTAGTTCATATGATATCTGGGAGTCCAGGATAGCCTGGAATCCAGGTGGGATGGTGACAGCAGATGTGGCTAGGAGAAGGATCCCCTCAGATGCAGGATATGCCATGGGGAGACATTTCATGTTGGAGGAGTGAGTGCAATATTTGAGGTTGAAAACCCCAGTGGGATACACCAAGGCATATGTCTTGAGCCGTTTCCCAGGAACTTTAACCGGCTCTGCAAAGATCAGAGGGACTTTTTATCCCAGAATAGAGAGGTAACTATCTTTCAAGTTAATTATCCCATTATATTCCCTAAGGAACTGGGTGCCAACTAAGAGATTGTAACTCTCATTTTCCAAGACAACTGCTGGCGCAGCTAGAAGAAGTTTGCCAAACCGCATGGGTAGAGCAGAGTAAGCCCCTATGGCGCAGGTCATAGACAGTCCAGCTGAGCCATACTTCTGGTGATAGTTAAGGTCAGGGAAAAGTCTGAGTTCTTCACAAGCTTGGAGGAGACAATATTGACTGGCAAGCCAGTACCTAAAACGGCCTTGATCTTCACTTTTTGAATAGAGATCTCTACTCAAGTAGTAGTGAAAACAAAGGGTGGAAGGACAGCTAAGATATCTTGAGCCTCTGCTAGTTCCTTATCCCACTTCTAAATCATGCATATTAACCCTTAAACTCCTTATAAACAGTTTGGAGAGGGAGAAAAACAGATACATTCTTGAAGACAGCGTCAGCAACCTTGGCTGCTTCTTCTAAAAACTCCACTAGCACAGGGGACTTCTTAGCTTGAGTGAGGTACAGGCAAGAAATATCTTCTTTGGATTCAGGTAAAGGCTTAGCAGTAGTTGTAGTCTTTCCTGATCACAATTTATGGGGACTGTAATGGTTTCAGGAACAGGCAGACTAGAGTATCCATATGAATCAGCGTTGTCACTATCAGAGTCATCCAGGTCAGAGTCATCAGAGATATTGTGAAACAAGAGGAGGATAGGAGGAGCCTTGTTGTTAGTAGACTGAGAGTCAGCTATAGAGGGAGGGATTGAAAGAGACCAGAAAGAATTGTCAACCAAGAGCATCTCTGCCTCTAGGTTAACTGCTCTTTTCCCACCTGCTTTTTTGGATCAGCTCCTTCAACCTGCAGGTTTGTGCAGACTTGAGAATGATGACCTATCTGACCACAGTTGTGGCAACCTTGGCATTGAGGAGGATTTTGAAAGTTCATGGTAAGAATGCGAGGACCATGGAAGATGAACTAGAGTTAGAAGTAGCTCATCCTTCCCTAACAACTGCGCCAGAGTGGGTATGGTGCATATCCTGCAACATGGTCTTTATGCTCTTCATGGAGGAAAGCATAGCCTTGTGGTCTTTGAAGTGAAGGCATAGAAGTTGGTTAACCTTGAGGGCTTGAGCGCAAGCCATGTAGGCTTCATGGGCTGTCAACTGTCTGCTTGTGATCAGTTGCTATCTTTCCATGTAGAATTGGTCTGTAAACTCAGCTAGTGTCTCTTTAGGCTTGAAAGCAATATGTATGAAGGCGTCCTTCTTTACTTCCAGGCTAAGGTTACCACCAAAATCATCAATCAGAAGCTGCTTCATATCTTCCCACGTCTCAATGGAGGGCAGCTCAGGCACCACCATCTCCTGGAAAGTTGGATGTAGACAGGTCAGAATATGTTCTTCCTTAACTTTATCTGAAGCCTGTCTCATGGCAGTTTTGTAGATAGTTAGGAAAGCTGCAATGGTTGAGGTTTTAGGATCAAAGAATTGCTTAAAGGTAGGCTTGAAGTGTGCTTTGGGGGTGGGCCACCATTGTTGCTATCAATTACGTTTATACAAGGGGAAAACTCTGCTTTGGATTCAGAGGGGGACTGTCTAGCCCATAGCTGACAAACAATTTCTTCAATGGTAGTAAGGGTCTCAACAGCGCGGGCTCCCGTATTGACAGCTTGAGTGTTTTATTGTGCAGTAGTATCTAAGCGTTGACCTTGGGTGGTCACTATTGTGGAGAGTTCAGCCAGTTGCAAAGTAAGGGATGGCCCCACTGAGAGGCAAGGGGCAAACCTATCATTCACAGAGTCAATCACGTCATTTATCTCTTGTACGTCTCTATCCAGTTCAGTATGGTCCTGCTTCAATTGATCCAATTTGTTAGCTAGAGCAATTAGTTCCCTAGCACATTGGATTCAAGGAGCTCCTAATAAGCCAGGGCAGCAACCATATTAATCAACAACCCCAACTGAACTAGCAGCAGTTGCCATCATTTCACGTAGGGCAGCAAGTTCTTGCTGTAGCTCCAAAACTTGAGCAGTTAACTCAAGCACCTGGGGATCAGGTTGAGGGGCTTCAGCAGGACGTCCCTGACTGCAGGTAGTTGTACGTAGCTTGCAAATGGCATCCTATATTCTCTGCTCTCTATCTGCTAAGTCATCAGAAGGGGGAGAAGGCGGAACATCTGGCTTGGGCATAGATAGCTCATTCACTTGACTGGAGTTTAGCTATAGTAGCAGCGGTGGCAGCTCTCTCTTGTTCAAATGCTGTACTGAGTTTATTAAGGCCACTAGCAGCAAATTCCGCTACCTGCTGTAGTTGCTCAAAGGAATACATGCTGAATGCATTGAGTTGTTGCACAAGTTGTTCAAAGTCAGTGAGATAAGCATTTAAGGTGGAATCTACTTGAGTTTGCCAGGGTTGTTCTAGCTGGTGAAACTTGTGTAGGCGTTCTCTCACATATTTGGGGATGGACTGGCACATATGTTTGATAGAATTGACCAAACAGGTCTGGGAAGTGACCAAGTTGCATTTGTTGTCAGATACCAAGGAAAACAGGGAATGAATCAACTATTGGTAGGCAGCAAACTGATCCCAGTGATGAGTAACCGCTGCTTGCAGAGATAAGATTTCTTGGACATAGAGTCCCAACACCTTTTGATGGTGGGCTAAAGCAGGCTGCACAAAGGACAATATTAAGTGCTCAGCGGAGCCAGCTGCTGAGAGGAGATGTTGTGGAAATTGAGGAGCCACAATTAATTTGTAGTATTCAGCCTGACTGAACTGCAACTGAAGGCAAGGGATGGCTCCTTTCACAGGCTATCCCAAGGGCTACCAACATGACTTGCTCCAAGTCAGGGGTACCCATGGGGTAAGCAACTAGGCAGGGACCATTCCCGAGGTTCAGTATAGTGGGGGTAATAGGCTGGTTGGCAATATCTTCCTCAATAGGAGGACTGGTTATTTCAGATGAAGGTGACTCTTGTATAGGCGGAGGCAAAGGACCTGAAAATGTGGATGCAAAAGGGATAACCAAGGGGCTTACAGCCCCTGTAGTGAGCAATATTTTTGTTGTAATCTGAGGAGCAGCACAGACACACAACGGGAAACCCTAGCCTTAGGATTAGATTTGTACTAAGTCTCAGTTAGATGGCAGGGAAGGTAAATGTGTTTACCTTGCGGCCCTGGATGAATAATCTCTACTAGTTGTGGCTAGAGAGAGGCGCAGAAGTACAGAAGACACAAAGATGAAAATGTGAATAGAACTTAATTTTTATTGGTGAATATGAAATGGAATATATAGTGGTTAGGAATACCATAAAACACTACCAGGATGGTAGGATCACTTGCCACCAGCACTAGTGAGGCAAGTGAGTTGCGCTGGATCAAGAAACCAAACAATTGAACTTCCTGATTCAGTCATTAACTTGTTTTGAGAGGCAAAAGCAAAAGCGAGAGATTTGTCCTCAAAATGGCCCACCAAAGACAAAATAAAAACATGGTGAATAGCAGTATTCACAACACATTGCCGCCTTTCTAACCATTAACAAAACTGCAATGCAAAGGGCTACTAACAAGCTCAAGAAAGAACACATCCTCACCTGTCTCCATCCCACTTTCCAGGAAGTTGTGGTCCCTGAGCTCCCTTCCATTGTCACTTGGGAGGACATGAAGCGCCTCCTTATTGAGGAATTTGGAGGAGATCTCAGCTTGGAGGTCAAGAAGGATGCCTTTATGCACATTGCTTTCAAGCCCAAGGAAACCCTGGCTGAATTTGCGGATTGCTTATAATCTGAAGGCCAACATTTAATCACCAGTCAACAGTTAACTCCCTGGGAATCCTACATAGCTTGCTCAAATGCTTTGAAGGTGAACCAGCTTTTATGCCTACACTTTAAGGCACACAAGGCTTTGCTCACTTCCATAAAGAGTATTAAGACTCTCTTACAAGACATGCATTTGATCCATGGGGGTACTGTGGTGTGTGAGAATAAAGCCAGTAATGCTGGGACTACTTCTTGTATGCTGTGCATTATGACGCTAGGTTCAGGTGGACAGACTAAGAGGCAAGGTTATCATAACTGTGGCCAAATAGGGAACCACTCACACACTTTCACTAACCCTCAAGTGGAAGGTTGTGACCCCAAGGAACAGGCGGGAAAAGAGAGGTCAGCTTAGAGATGGAGACGCTCTTTGCTGGCCAATCTCCCCCGTCTCCCCCTGATACTCCATCTGATGAAGAAGCTCTGTCTTCCTCTGGCCCAACTATCCTTCATCTGTTTCACAATCTCTCCAGTGATTCAGAGCCTGAAGATTCTGATAGTGAAGACTTGGATAGTTATGGCTATTCTGTCTTGGCTGTTCCAGAAACTATCTCTGTCCCATACAAGCTTTGTTCTGGGAAGACTACCACCACTTCCCAAGTACCTGCAAATAGAGCTAAGTCTATGGTGGCTTGCCCTTACCTAGCTAAAGCCCATTGACCTCCCATCTTGGTCAACTCCTCTGAGGAAGCTGCCAAGCTAGCCAACGCTCTCTTTCAAAATGTGACTATATCTCTCCCACTACAGACTGTATATAAGGAGATTCCTGCATTACAGTGCATGTTAGCTAAATGGAAAAAGGAGCTAGAAGCTGCACAAGATGTGTTAGCAGTCTTTCCCCCTTTGGGAAAGATACAACCCGCGTGGAAGTGTCAATCTAAAAGGTTAAGATCAAAGTCATCTTGGATTCAGGTTCTCCAGTCAATGTGGTATCTTCCAAACTAATGAAGAAACTTAAGTTGGCCCCTGACCTCAACTACACGCAGCCGTATGGCACAGCTGGTATGGCACAGACACAGGCCATTGGTGCCTATTCCGCTCTATCCATGAGGTTTGGGAAACTCCTTAATGCTTCCCCCGCCATAGTCCTTGAGAAAGAAAGCTACAACCTCTTGGTTGGTACACAATTCCTCTGAGAGTATAATGGGATAGTAAACTTACAAGATGGATACCTTTTGCTCTTGAGATATGAGGTTCTTTTAATTTTTAAAGAGCCTCTGCGCCTCCCAGGGAAACGTCTTAAAACTTGTATGCTTGAGTACCCTACGGGTATCTTCTCTCTCAAGTATAGGACTCACTCTTCCAACATGTGTACCCCTCCTCCTTCCTGCCCTGCGGAAGAAGGGGTACCTCTGCTAGCACCAGCGGCTAGCACCATCCCCCCAGGCTCTCAAGTGATGATTGATTCACAGATTTCTTATGAGCTACCTGAAAAGTCATTCTTAGAACTTTAATAATCTGAGCCCTTAAGTTGTACAGAGCCCCCCCTGTGTCCTGGGATTTTAGATCAAACCCAAAAAGAGCCTGTACAATTACTGCTTGCCAACCTGATGACTCTACCCATGCAGGTGACCCAAGGCCAGGTTGTAGGGCATGGTTGTATACTGGGAGCAGAACAGGTGGCCTCCCTATACCCATTTGGAACGTTCAGTGATTTTAATCTAAATGAGGACAATCCTCAAGTTCTCTTGTTGTTCACTGCTGCTGATTCCCCCCAACTGTTATCTGTTCAGCAAAAGGACATGTTGGACCTACTCAATCAGTTCAGCGACATCTTTGCTGATCACTTGGAACACCTCAAGGATGTCTTCATCAAGATTTGCAAAGCTGGCTTGAAACTCAAACCCTCCAAGTGCTCTCTCTTCAAGGAACATCTTGAGTTCTTAGGCCATGAGGTCACTCAAACTGGAATCCGCCCCATGAATAATAAGGTGGAAGCCATTGACAAGAAGCTACCTCCCACAAATCTTTGAGAGGTTCAAGTATTCCTTGGTATGATGGGCTACTACTGACAGTTCATACCTGACTTTGCTGAACTGAGTGAACTCCTTGTCCAACTGCTTTGCAACGTCCCCTTTGAATGGACTGACAGCCAACAACAAGCATTTGAAGCGCTCAAGGCCAAGCTCAAGGAGGCTCCTATCTTAGTCTATCCTGATTATGATAAAGAGTTCATCTTGTACACTGACGCTAGTGGAGTAGCTGTGGGTGCCATCCTTGCTCAACTTGACAATGAAGGCGTGGATTGACCTGTAGCCTACTTGTCAACGGTCCTCAATAAGCACAAGAAGAAATACAGCGTCACTGAGAAGGAATGTTTGACAGTGCTGCATGTGGTGAAACAGTTTTGGCATTACATTTATGGGACCCACTTCACGGTAGTCACAGATTACTCCTCCCTCAAATAACTGCAGCAGTTAAAGGAGCCTGAAGGTCAACTAGCACGTTGGGATCTGCATCTACAAGGGTACAATTTCACTATGATACACTGTCCTGGGGCCCAACATCAGAACACAGATGACCTGTCCAGAATGCTAATCCTAGCTATCCATCCTGCTGACGCTGATTGCCTATACAAGTTAATAGGGTATCCTGACTCTTGGACACTGAGCCAAAAGCCATCCACTTGGCACTACAGACCCTATCCAAGGACACTGTTATTTGCATTAAACAACTCTTCAAAAAGGTTAACAATGCCTACCTACCCTACGTTTGCCCTAGCATGAGGATAGCCATCATCCTCCAAGCTCATATTGACACTGGCCATGGAGGCATAGCAAAGACTCATGACTGGTTGGCAAAAACTTCTATTGGGAAAGCATGCACATCCTGATCCCTGATGTCCTTGCCTCCTGTCATTCCTGTCAGCTTCAGCGCCCTTGCCCGTCCCAACACCAGTTCAAGCTCATCCCTCCAAAGTGTGCCTTCCACACGGTGAGTATTGATGCTGTTGGGCCTTTCCCTTGGTCTAGGTCTGGATGTCAATTCATCTTGGTTGCTGTGAACCACTTTAACAAGTGGGTTGAAGCCAGAGCAACAAAAGATATAACTGCTAAGACCACAGCTACTTTCTTGCTGCAAGACATTTTTTATTGACATGGCTACCCTCAAGTCCTGCTCTCTGACAATGGTACCAACTTTAATTCTCGTCTCATCACCTCTATTGTCAAAGCTATGGGAACTCACCAATTGTTCTCTGCACCATATAACCCCTCAACCAATGGAACAGTCAAACAAGCAAACTCCTCTCTGGTGTCCATAATGAGAAAGCTCACGCTCTCTGATGCTGCCAATTGGTATATGTTCCTCCCTGCTGCCCTCTTTGCTTACTGACTCAGTAGGCACCGCATGATGGGCCAGTCACTTTTTGCCATGCTGTATGGACGTGAGGCAGCTACCCCCTCAATCTTGGGACCCCCTTTGATCAAATTTGATACGTCTGAAAATCCTGAAGCCCATGTTAGGGACTTAACCAATTGTATCATTGACATCCAGGTAACTGCTTATTCTACAGCTTACAAGGTTAAGGCCCTGGAGCTCTCCCCATCCAATGCTGCTAGAGCCCCCCTCCCTGAGTATCAAATAGGTGATCTAGTTTTCTACTACCAGAATTTTACAGGTGGTAGAGCCCATAAGCTGGATTTCCTCCTGGTTGGGCCCTGTGAGGTCACGTTTAAGAAGGGTGTTGAGTATACAGTGAAACTGCTGTCTTCTGGACGCCCTTTTGCCTGTATTCATTCCAAGTTTCTCCGCAAATACCACCTCCCTGTGTCCAATCTTGAGGGAGGAGATGTTGTAAATTGTGCAATTAATGCTATTTTGATATGGCCTTCAAATTGTATTAGTTGCAAAGATTTGGCTGGGTTTGCATTTGACTTTGGAAATTCCTTGCCTTCTGCAAATGGATCTGGTTTAATATCCACCCATTCTGGATTATCATACCTGTCTGTGATTGATCCTGGTATGAACTCATTCCAGCGTGACCCCCTCAGTCACTCTGTCTTCCTAATGAGTGATCACCGTCCCTTGTCTACTATTTAAAGTAGAATCATTACTCCTAATAAAACCAAGTTTATCCACATTTGTGTTGGCGTTTATAATCTTCAAGGTTTTCCTGTCCTTTCTGCCAAAAGGACTTTTACATCTTGTTTTCCAGGAAATTAAGGTATGTGTCCTTAATTTTGCCCTGAAGGCTAACCCAAGGCTAGCTTCAAACCTTAAATCTTTCATTATAAAGTTTTCCCGTTGTGTCCTCCAGGATGTTGTCCCCTGGAGCTTAACACAACAGTTGATAAAAAATGCAAACTAGGAAGTACAACAAGAGCAAGCCAAGTTTCACTTTAGATCTGGTTAAGGACTTCTGTCTTTGTTTGTGCTATGGTTAAGTGGACAATCTATAGAATGTGTACGCAAAGCAAACACTGCAAACATTTATTTCAAAATGCATCATAGAAAATATACTCCCCTCAAAGTTTTATAATTGCAATTTTAAAGAGGCTATTGATAATCATGTAATTAATCCATTCAAAGAGATCCACCCCTTCCAGGGTCTAAAGCAAATATTTCACTCTAAAGCCAAGCCAACCTATGATTTTCACTAATTTACTTAACAGTATAAAATTTCCAAGTAAACTATTAATTGCAACCCCAAATATCAAGAATGCCAAGGGAATTTTTCATTGGTTTTGAGTTAATTTACCTTTAACCCCCATTTTGTGATAATTAAGTAAAAATTATAAAAGTAAATGGGTAAAAAGGAATCAAGGTGGCAATGCATCACATAGCGAATTATTTATTGGGTTAAACCAAGACCAATTTGAGCATTTTGAAGCCTGCTAACTGTTTTGATATGATTTAACACATGATCTTAAATATTTTTAAATATTAGTATACAGCATAGTTTTATTAAGTATTTTTTAATTTAACTTATAAAAATGATAAAAATAAGCCTTAATTTTGTTACTTGTCTTTTTGATTTAAACCTTTTATATAATTTAATGAGCTAAGAATCAACTATAATAAGTTGTATGAGAGAGTAATATTAGACCCAAAGCTATACTTGCAATTACCCTATCTTTGGCTCATATAATTTATTTCTTAGATATTTTCAGAAAAAATTTGTTGTTTAAAAAAGCTATTTACCCTGTTTGAAGTATAAGCTTTTGTAAAAACTCATCTTCATGAACATGTACTACTACTTTTTTAGTGGTATCAACTCTCATTGTCTTCATGTCATCTTTACAAAAAATTGAAATAAATTAAGTTGGAGTGCTCCTTAACATCCTCAAATGTCAAAGGGTAAGTATTAAGCTCATCATTGTTCATTGAATATGAAAGATTAACATGCAAATCTTTGGCTTCAAGACAGCTTTTTTAGATCTGGATTTTTTAGCCTAAATCTAAAAAGGGGTTTGAAAAGCATATGAATTATTTTTTTGTGACTCATAAAAACCCTTTCTAACTTTCTCTCTCTCAAAACCTGTTTAGAGCTCATTTATTTTTATGTAACTCTCCTTTTACTTTTTGAAATATTTAAGATAGTACATCAAGTATGCCATCAGCAATAATTTTTCTACAACACTCTATAAATATTGTAAATTCAGAACATAATGGCAAAAATGCAGGGTTGATAAATCCAAGAAACAAATTTTAAATCACAATTTTGAGCAACTCAGCTGAGTGAAAAAGTAAATAAAAACAGCCATGTAACTTGAAATTTATTTATTTAAATGATCAATTTTCAAATCTCAAGTGCAGATAATACAGCTAACTTGAGACAAAAATCATCAAGAAAATAATAAATCCATTAATCAAAGATATATAATTCTAGCATACAGCTTGATATTCTCTGTAGGTATAATGAATCATAGGCAACCTGAAATAATTAACTATATAAAATTGTGGTATTTTCAGATCAAATAAGCAAATTTAAAATCATAAATGAGATGTATTTGAATCAAATTTAATTCATGGGTGTCTTAAAGTAGCAGGAAAAGATCTAACATGGGTTCATGCCAATTCTTTTGGGAATCACAGAGATTCTCAAAAGTTCCTCAATTTTATTTTAGGAAAACTAAACTTTTGACCTTAATATTCACCAAATTAGACATAGTTAACAATAAGGTTTACTAAAATGTACACTTCTCATATTGAATTTATTTTTATTAAAAATCATTGTAATTTCTTTGACTAATAGCCCAGCTCAACAATATGTTCCCAGCAATTGATGAAATCATGCAGGACTACACTGGGTCTTCCAGTGGTAAAGCCTCTGTCTATGGTATCACCCAACCTTCAGATCTCACCTAAAGCATATCCTAGGAGTGTGTTTTTTCTTCCTTTTCCAGCATTGTTTTCTTTTTACATCACACACAGGCTTCTACCAACCAGAACTACATGTTAGCACTAGGATAAAACAGTAGCCAATCAAGCCCAGCTATTACTTGGAGAAGCAGAAATCCTGAAATGACTCATCAGATGATAGCATCCGGATACAAGAAAGAAAATGCCCTCCTCCAGCTAATCAGCCTGCAAGATGCAAATTTTTATCACTTACAAAATTTTCTAGCAAATGGTCAAAAAGCAAGGGATACTTATGTCCCTTGGGGAAATTGCAAACAGAATGGGTTTTGTAAGGTCCACAGTGGCTGCAACCCTGTGAGCTCATGTTAACTATGATCCCCTCTTACTAAAACATAATCTGGTTCTCTCACCTCAGTCAATGGGGACAGAGCACAAACCTTCATGTTGGATATAATAAAGTGTGATCTTTAAATGCCCCTAGTCTAGTTGATTCTATAACTAGGAATTCATGGAATATTTACTAATTAGAGAACTGCTAATCTCTGGATGCACATAATTGTAGTTTCCACAAGAATATTTAATAATCAAGTTCTTGATGGGCCCATCTTGGAAGATACTAATCCCTATGATTATAATATTGTTTGTCTCATCAAAAAAGGCTATGGGAACTTAAAATGGTATCATTTCACTAACATACATGAAGGTTTAAGCAAATATCTAAGACTCTGGAACAAAACAAATCCACTCTGATGCTTAAAAAATTCTCAATTCTGTACAGGTTTGTTGGAGGCTTGCTGGCTGATTCCCTGTTGAGATTGAATTATTAATCTTCATCACAACTCCTGCTAATGGGTATACTTACCAGAAGGGGCTTAATACCATGATGGAAGAGTGAGATACCTAACAAGATGTGCACACAGCTGTGTTAAGAACAGAGATAGAGAAGAGTGAGTGTATATATAAAGAAATAGTGGACACAGGTCATACCTGCTGGAACTATCCTACTAATCATGCCAATGTGTATTTTGAAGATGTATGTTTATTTAAAGCCAGGGCAGCCCTCAGATGCCAGGCCTCTGCCATCTAAAATAGACTGTGCACCTGATTTAAAATGGATTTGAGCCTTTTATCTCTGTCTTTGTAAAAAACTTGTCTGATATTATCATATAATAAATAAATGATAATGTAAGTCAAGAAAAAGCCATGCCTTCCCCTTGATTAAACATTTGGTATTTCAAGCCCTCCTATATGACAGAAGAAGAATCTGAGCACATGAAGCAGTTGGCTCTTACTGCTTCTTCCCAGTCAACCATCCCAGCCTCCCCAACCCCCTTTGAGACAGGCAACTACCATAATTAACTCATTACACAAGTCAAATTACTGTATATTTATAGTAAGAATTAAAATACACTCTAATGTTGACATCATTGAAAAGTCAGACTTAGTTTTTGCACATACATACTAATAAATGTTGGCACTTTTAATAAGCAGAAACATGTTCCCTAAACATTTTACTTAATAAAAAATTAACTTTCAAAATAATTTTTAGGGTAATGTAACTACATAAACCTTAAAAAACTATAACAACTATACATGACAGCTAAAAGAATTAATAAAAATGCACTTTTATTTTATTTTACCATGTAATTAACTATCTTTACTATAAATTTATTCTCCCACCTATAAAAAATAAAAAGCCCTATATGCAAAAAATTACTACATAAAAATTCATACATTGCAGAAAAATGTCATAATCATAAAAAACCGGCATAAATTATCTTTCAATATTAAAAAACACATATCTTTTACCAGTGAAATAGTAACATAGATCATATAATACAGCTTAAGGAATCAAACTGTTAATAAAAAATTCATGTTTTATAAAAATATCAATATAAAGTATTTATAAATTCTTTAAACTAGCTATTTATAAAAACAGTATAATTAAAAAACATATAAAAATTAGAAAATGATATATCCATTTATTTGAAAACTAGACTTTAAGCACCTTGTTTCATTTAGAGCTTTTGAAATATTCTTGATGTATTCCACAAGCTCTATAAGATTTTATTTGGCCTAAACAAAATCCTTGATTTTTTCTTGGTATTTATTCTCTTTGGTGGCTATCTTCTTCTTCAATGGGTGGTTCTCAATATCTCTTATGAATGCAAAAGTCTTCTCCTGTTGAACTTTGAGATGTTTTTAGAAGGTATGCAATCCCAAAAAGATTCCCCCAAAGGGCATAATCAACTGGAATTTAACCCTCAATCTCATTAAAGTCTGACATAACCCATTCCAAGAAGACTCTAATGTTTTCTTTCTGCTTGAAGTCACAATAGCTAGTCTCTCTAAGAGCCAGATTCCCAGTCATCACCATGGGCACTAAATAGAAATCTCATCTACAGAGTAATTCTTCATTACCTCTTGAAACACACACTGAAGACATTATTAAAAGTTATCAAAATCCAACCAACTGACCAGAATAGTTTCTGTTGCACCAAACATCCCCAAGCACAAAGAACCAACTTTACCAAGCTAGATAAAAATGCTTGCTGAGTCAATGTGTAAAGGTCCAAGGAGTCCTGATAGCCTTAGATAGGGATATTCTCCCTAGGCCTACAAAAAAGGCGGGCTGCGTCCAGGTGCAACCCTTTTGTTGTAACTGTGCTGTTTTAGCAGATTTATATGGGGAAAAATATTTAGAAGATAGATGATAATCTTTATTGGGAGATAGTGATTATATAGTTCATGTGAATCAATGGATAACAGGAACATGATTGATGATCACACGGTTGGATGGAAGAAGGAATGGCTTGATCCTGGTAATGAGTCAAACGCCAAAACAAGGTATCCAACATAAAGGATCATCATCTGTTCATGTTGTTGGATTTGGTAATTTGAGTTGACTTCCTAGTCTGACTTCAAGTGACTGGATAATCAGATTGCAGATCACAAACCCGCTTGGTTGGAACCTTGCTGGCAGGTTGAGCCTGCGGTTTTGACACCCCCCCCCCAACTGAAGGTCAGCCTCCTCTGGGGTCAGGTTGTCAGGAGCCTGGGCACTGTATTGAACTAGTTGTTGTTCTGTAGCTGGTGGGGCAGTCTCTTGTTGTTTCTGTCTTGCTTTGCAGGGTTGTAGCAATCATGGTGTAGGGTTTTGTCTTGTTTACATTTGCCAAGCCATTGCACAAGGTAAGTGTTATAGTTGTTTACCTTTAGAATGATTGCTGGCCCCACCTTTTCAGGTTGTAACTTGCTCTTGTCAACATTCATGACCCATACTTTGTCCCCAACTTCATATTTATTGCAGATGGGGACAAATGTCTTTTGCAGACGTTCATTCTCTTTGGCTGTTTGCTCGCAATTAGCCTCTATTACTTGAGGGTCTGAGCAAGGGGGGACTTCACTTGAAATTTCCAGTTTGGGTCCTGTCAATGCTTGAATAAATTTGGCTGTGTGCCATATACCAGTTCAAACAGGCTTTTTCCGGTGGATCTGTTCACTCAGGTTTGACACACAAGTAATGCAGTCTGTAGCTGCTTATACCAGTCTTCAGGTCTCCTGGCGGTGAGTTTGGCTAAGGCTTACATGAGGCTACTATTAAGACACTCTACTTGTATATTGGCCTGTGGGTAGTATGGTGTTGTTACGGTGTGTTTGAACCCATTCTTGGTGAGGTATACATTGGTGTCTTCAGAGGTCAACTCTTTGCCTCCATTGGTTATCAGGAGTTCTGGCTTTCTGAACTTGCTGATTATTTCTTTGCCAATAAATTGTTGAACATCATTGCCAGTGTGGGCCTTTACTGCTTGGGCTACTGGCCATCTTGTCGCAAAGTCAATGGCAGTGATGATGTATTTCTTGTCATTGTGTTTCCCTGGAATGGGGCCAACAATGTCAAGAGCCCATACTTTGAAAGGTAGTTGTGTGCAGATGGGAAGTACTGACTTTGGCAGGGTTTTGCTTTTGGCAAACTTTTTGCACACCTCACATTGGTCTAGAACTTCCTGGACATTGCAGTATAAGGTTGGCCACCAGGATTGATGTTTTAGAAACTCATATAGGTTTCTGCTCTTGGTATGTCCAAGGTCTCTGTTATAGCAAAGGATAGTGTCTACTTGCTGATGTGTGGGGATGTAGGGAATGGTTGTCCCGTCAGTCATTTTTAATGTGAAGAGTCTCATATACGTCAGCAAAGAGACACTCATTCTTGATGACTGTTTCTTTGGTTATGCCAGTAGTGCCAGGGAGGAACCCTTTGTCTTTTGTTTTTAATACCAGGAGAGGCCAGTCTGGGCCAAGCCTATTCTCTCCTCTTGAAGCACAGACATACAGACAGGACAGGGTGTCTGCCATGACAAGCTCAGCCCCAGGCTTGTACTGGATGAGCATGTTAAATCTCTCCAATAGTTCCATCCACTGCGCTTGGTGGCGTGACAGATTTGCTTGAGTCTTGAAATAGATGTGTGACTTGTGATTGGTTAATGCTGTGAATTCTTCCTGGTGTTCTAGGTAGCAACGCCATTTGAATAGGCAGTGCACAATAGCCAGCAGTTTCTTGCTGTGGATAGGGTATCAACACTTGCCATATGTCAACTTCCACAATTTGTAGGCTACAGGAAGGAAATTGCTGTCACTATTTTCAATTTTTAGTACTCCCCCAATGGATGTATCTGAGGCGTTGATTTCCATCTGGTATTCCCCGTCATGTTTGGGGTATTGCAGGATGGGAGCTGTCATGAGCTTCTCTTTGAGGTGTCTAAAACAGAGGTCACGTTGGGGGGTCCACACAAACTTAGACTTGGTGCCAGTTATGGCAGATAAGGGGACAGTCAGAACGCCACAGTCAGGTATGAAACATTGTACATAGGCCACCATTCCCAAGAAGATACAGAGTTCTGACTTATCCTTGGGTGATGGCATCTTGCAGATGGCCTGTATCTTTTGACTGTTGGGTTTGTTGCCGTCCTTTGAGACTATATGCCCCAGGAAGGGTAGTTGCTCACAGAAGAACTGGCACTTGGAGGGCTTGGCCAACAGTTTGTGTTGTGCCAGGATTGCAAAGACTGCTTCCAAATCTTTGTGGTGCTGTTCCACCAAGGGTTGTAGACAATAATGTCTTCTAGGTACACTAGGGCGTGTTTGCCTATGTGGGGTGCAAGCACTTTGTTCATGAAGGTTACAAAGGTGGACAGGGCATTGATCATACCAAAGTTGAGCACCACACACTTGTAGGAGCTGTATTTAGTGCAGAAGACCGTTTTGGGAGTGTCTTTCTCCTTAATAAAAATCTGATTGTAGCCTGCAGTTAGATCAATCTTGGAGAAGACAGTGGCTCCTCCTAAGGCATCAAAGAGGTCGTCAATTAGTGGTAGAGGGTAACAATTCTTAATGGTAACTTTGTTTATGGCGCAGTAGTCTGTGACCAGGCGTAAAGTACTGTCTTTCTTAGCCACAAAGAATACGGCAGCCCCAAAGAGAGATTGTGAGGGGCAGATAAGTCCTTTTTGCAATGCCTCCTTGAGGTAGGCGCGTAAGGTGTTGTCTTCATTTGGGGTCAGCCTGTAGATAGGGCGCACCTTGAGTACAGCCCCCTTGAGTTGGATAGAGTGCTGATTTTCTTCTCAGGAGGCAGCCCAGGCAACACTTCCTTAAAGATTTCTGGGAAGGCCACAATATTGTGGTCCTGAGGTGTGGAGGTATCCTGGTGGTCTTTGAAGCGTATGATCTTGTACTGGCAGGAGTCCCAGTCAATTGACCTTAAATCTTTCTTCTTGTCCTGGGTCTCTGTGATGCGCACAAAGACGTGGTTGTAGAGCAGTTGGTCCACAGAGTCAGGGTAGATTTGGTGGTTGACACCTTCACATTTGATGATCAATACTGAGGTTGCCCAGTCTACGTGAGTATTGTTTTTTTGTAACCAGTCTAGTCCCAGTACAATGTCAAACTTAGGAAAGTCAATGACAGGACCTTGGATGGTGGAGTGAAGGTTCTCAAGCATGACAGAGAAGGGGGCAGTTTCCCTTGTCACAGCAATGTGGTGTTCATCAGCCAGGACCACATTTTTAATCTGTAAAGGATTAGTGGCTAGCTTGAACTTATCCACAAAGCTACTGTTGACTAAGGTTTGGTCTGCGCCTGAGTCCAAGAGTGCTGATCCTGTGTAACTGCAAAAGCGGAAAGGATAGGACATCAATTTATTGGGATGTCTGGCAATGGTGTACAGTACTGGATCTTCCAAGGGCACCTGGATTATTAGGCATTGGTCCACTTCCTTGGGTTGGTATTCATTGTTGGCAAATCAGGAGTTGCGTGGGGAGAGCTTGGATTGCTTAGTGCTCTCCCCAGGATTTTCCCTCACCTTGGTTATCCTGTGTGGCAGTGACGCAGAAATGAGTACGGTTTGACTAGCCATTGTTTCCATTTCCATGTCTGTTAGAACCTGTGGGCTTGTGGTTGGCGTTGCTCCTGTTGCCTCCAGGAGGTGGTTGAGAGGAGCGCCAGCTTGGATGGGAACCCTTGGGTCTTTCTTGTTTCCCAGTTTACGCCTTATGCAGAGGGTTGGATGTCTGTTCCGCTTTTTCTGCTTCACGGTATAGGGTTGCAGGTTGGTCACCTGATCCAGGTTTACATGTTTCATCACGTGCAACTTGAGAGCGTTGTAGTACATGAGGTGTGTGGCTGGGGTGTCAAAGTCCATATCAGATGGTGCACAAAGGCAGAGTTCCTTGTAGGTGTGGGTGAGTTCTTTTACAGTGCCTGTCTGGGTCAGGTTCTTTACTTGGCAAATGATCATGAGCACTGTATCTTTAAGCACAAATCTTGCCAGGAAGTCTTGCTTAAAGGTATCCCAGTTCTTGTCAGGGTGCTCTTCATGCCACTTGTTGCACCAGGTGCCAGCGTCATGGGCCAGGAAAATGAAAATCTCTGTGATCCAAAATTTCTGTGGGCATTCCATCTGAGCTAGCTTGCTCTGGGCATACTGGATCCATGCGGCAGCGTTGTTGTTGTTGGCCCCGGCAAAAGGTTCCAAGGCAGCGCTTTGTAGTATTTGGGCTACATAGGAGGGCATGGTGGTTTTGTCGGCTGGTTGCAGCATTGCTGGCGGAGCTTGGAAGAAACCTTGTACAGACATGTCGTTGAAAGCAGGTAGCAGGTTCACTGTGTTTTGGTATAGGACAAAATCATTGGGTATTGTGGTACCAGGAGTGTACGGAGTCCAGTTGAGCAGGAGGCCAGACATAATTCTGTTGAGGTTTGTTAGCCACGGCGTGTGCGGGCAACAGGCCAAATTTTTTCAAGATAAGGTAGGATGGAGAACCTACCTGTGCTACCAATGTTGTAACTGTGCTGTTTTAGCAGAGTTACAAGGGAAATTATTTTAGAAGATAGATGATAATCTTTATTGGGATACAGTGATTATATAGTTCATGTGAATCAATGGATAACAGGAACATGATTGGTGATCACACAGTTGGATGGAAGAAGGAATGGCTTGATCCTGATAATGAGTCAAGCGCCAAAACAAGGTATCCACCGTAGAGGATCATCATCTGTTCATGTTGTTGGATCTGGTAATTTGAGTTGACTTCCTAGTCTGGCTTTGAGTGACTGGATAATTGGATTGCAGGTCACAAACCTGCTTGGTTGGTACCTTGCTGGTGGGTTGAGCCTGTGGTTTTGACACTTTCAAAACCTGGAGGACTTTTTAAACACCATAGATGAACAGTTTGTGGTGGCCTTTGCTCCAGGAACTCTCTCCTCATCTTGGGAATATCCTCCAACTACAGGGGAGATGCTAGCTTGGTTAAACTGCCTGCTTTTTTGGTGTAGATCAATCTTAAAGCAACTGTCAATTCAACAGAAAAGCACAACCTTCCCAATTTCCCTAGGTCTGTGTCGTATTTGTAGCAGTAAGGGGTGCTATTTCTACAACCAGTTAGTCAATGATCCTAACTCTTAATACTATAACTGTATTTGGTATAGTTTCAGCCTTGGGTAGGACAGAAGAATATAAGTATTTAATGACAAAACTGGTGTTTATTTAGATAGTGTTGCAGTTATATAGTAAAAGGCGGGGGAATTTCCACAAGAGGAAAGAAGGCACAGGCAGAAGGACTTTCCTAAAGGAGGGGAGTAGAAAGGTACAGTAGAAAAAGTCACAAAAGAGAACAACTGGTTTTACAAGCCTTGCCTAATGGAGGCAAGTGGCAAAATCTATGTTGTCCTATTTATAACCTTGGAAGTAAAGCCCACACCTGATGCACATTTAAAAGGCGCTTTGAACACCTGTTTTTAAGAATTTTTAGTGTAGTTAACCCTGTCAAAACAAGGTTGAGATAAAACAACTGTGCAATTGTTTTGTTGCTCAATCCCTAAGTGGATTTCTTAGTGTCTAATCCATTCAGGATCTGCAACGTTTCCCTCCACTGGATTGGGCAAAAGGGTTAAAAAGGGCTTGGCATCTCACAATGGGCGGGGTTTGTTGCCCAATCATTGATCATTGGCTTCACAGATCTGGAGGCAACCAGTTGTGTTTCCTAGTAGCCAAGCTGGTGATAAAACAGTTAGTGCGGCATTGGAAGAGTCATGTCAGTCTCCAATAAACACTTTGTTCTTTCATTCTTAACCCTCATACTTTAGTGCATCACTATCACAAACAGGACAACAACCCATGGAATTTTTTAATCTTGCTTTTGTTTTTTTGGGTTGCTGTCTTCATTAGGGCTTACTATTGATCACTAGGAGCAGCACACATATACTGAGAGTGTACTCTAGTAATTGATTGCCCAGAATGGGGCTCCTTAAGGGTGTAGGAGTCAGGGCCAGTCTTCTGGATAACTTGAACTGGGCCTTGCCAAAGAAGGCAAGGTTGGATTTGCAACCATACCCTCTATTGCTGAAGAAGAAGACTGAGTCTTTTACCAGGTAAGTGGGTAGAGCAGGGCGTTTGGATACAGCTTGTTCTAGAACTTGTAACTTATGGCTTAACTTTACTGTGTAGGCTTCCAATTGCAAGCAAATAAGGGTTTGAACAAGCTTGTTAAGGTATGTCTCTGAGGACACAGCTAGGCTGGGCTTAACCAAGGAATATAGTAAAGGGGGAAGTCCTGGTTACCAACCATAGAGCAGTTGGAATGGTGGCTTTCTAGTGGCATAATGGTACCCAATGTTATATGCAAAGGTGGCTGCAGTCAGGAAGGTACCCATTCAGTCTCATGTTGGTGACTGAGCTTCCAGAGTATCTGGAACAGGCTTTCATTAGTGCACTTGTTGGAAATTGGCGTTCACCAGAAGATTCAACAGAAGGATTGGAAGGCAGGGGCACACACTCACTGTAGGCCTTTGAATGTAAGGATTTGAAGTACATTTGACCAATTGATTTATAATGAAGATTTTTATTTAATCCTATACAAGTAGGAAGCAAAAATCTGCCCCTTGGCGTTTACTGCCAGCGCCTTATATAGGGGTATTATCATATTACTAATCAGCAGTCACTGGTAACCTCTTCTAGGACATTCCAGTGCACTGTAGGGTCTTAGTTGGGTTGGCGGAAAAAGGGGCAACCTGCCATTTTAGGGCACAATCCCACAATGCCTAGCACAAGGACACCCTCTACTAGCACATTAATCAGTGATCTTTTTTAAGATATACAATCACTTCTATATACAGTTCTAACTAAGAGTTGACTTGACCATTTGAATCAACCCTGGCGCCTTGGTGTTATTCCCTCTCAAAGCTGGTGTCTCAGTGCTTGATATTAATTATTGCGGCGCTCTGGTGCTCACAATTAATTATTTTGGCGTCTTGGTGCTTGATGTAAACTAAAGTGGTGCTCTGGAGCCAGGAATAATTAATACTGGTGTTGCGGCGCTTGGTATCTGGGGTGGCAGCAACATGGCGTGACTAATCCTTGGCAACAGTGTCATGGATCACTAATCATGTATTTAATTATGTGATAAATGATACTAATTTCTGAAAGGGTAATTGATTGGCCCTGGTTAATTGTAAATGGTTGCCTAATGAATTAAGCTTTTTCACAATCCCTGGTCAACAATTCTTCACATATCTCCCACTTGACCAGGGCTACTCTTCATCTTCCTCGCATGAATGTCAAAAATAGCAACCAAACTTGCCTGCGCAAAGTCTACCAAGGTATAATGGCTAGTATGCCGGCCAAAGATTATAAGGCGTTTATGTGCATGCCGTGCTCTTCCTGGGTCTGCTTCCCAAATCAGCTAATTCCTGCAAACAGTTGTCTACTGCAGACCCAGCACTGAAATACCACAGTGGCAGGGTCAGAGTGTAGCTATGTCACACATGTTGAAGGGAAAGGGGACAGTGACTCTATTTTTGCAGAGACTGAGGCACTGCTTGTTTGACTCCCTTGTCTTGGTTCTGAGGATCTGCACAATTGGACCAACAATCTTGTCCTTGAAACTACTTCCTCACCGCTGGCAACGCCCTCTGCACTACTTTGCGCTTGTTGCAACTCCAAGGAGCTGCCCTCTGATTACCCTTCCATCATCAATCAGTTCAGGGTAAGCAATCACAAAGAGGCATTATACATGTATTCCCAGGCGCTGTTTGCCAAAGACAACACTGTGACGCCAATCCAATTGGGAGCTTGTTACCATGGTAGTTATGACATGGAGCAACTAATTGGGGAGGTTGACCTCTGTCTTCACATCACAGCCAAAGACGTCAGTGGCTTTTCCTCACAGCACACCTATATCATTACTCAGCGCAATCAGTACATTCAAGAGGTTGCTTGCATCTGGTCATTGGAGCAGCCTGCTGACTCTGAGCTTCCGCATACCCTTGGGCTCAATCTTCAGGCCAACACACCCTGTTGTTTCTCCTTGGCCCTGAATCTGCTTGTGCAGGCAGTGAAGGATAACAACCTGCAGTTGTATCTTCCCTTGGCTGCTTCTGTTGCCCACTTATGTGGTATCCTCCCAAGGCAAGTCTTCTGGCGCTGTGGGTTTTGCAGGGCGTTGTCTCAAGCACTTCTGCAGGCTGGCCTATCAGTATAAGGTCTCTTTGCCAGCATGCTACTCCTACATGGAGGATGTGCTGCTCAAATGCCTAACCATAGGCTCTGCCTTCTCTGCTCTGGTGGCTGGGGGTGTCTAGTTAGTGAGGGGAATCTTTGCTGGCCCTTGTGCAGTTGAACTGGTATGTCCTGCAATTCCCAATTGGCTTGGTGCCAAATGTTGGTGGCCCTTGCTTTTGTTTGCAACCAAATGAACAACAACAAGTATGAGCTGGTACCTTCTCTGGTATATCTCTGCATTGAAATGTCCTGGCTCTGCCCCAAACTATTTTTCTATCCCCCATCTTCCTGCAGACAATGCTCCTTCTGAATAACTAGCCAATAAAGCCTTGCTTCCTTATTTCTTGTTTATAGTTTTACTTTTATTTTGTTTCTTGTTTTAGTCCTTTTGTTCATTCCTTTATATGATTAACTATTTGCAGTGATATCACTTTATTCTTTGGAAGGGAGGCTATTTACAAACTTCCTCAGGAACTTTGCATATACACAGTTGATCATCTGTCCGTTCTTAATCTCCTTAATAGTATAGGTGTCTGTGGACGTTTGGGAAATGATTTCAAATGGGTCTATCCATAGGGTAACCAGTTTGTGTGCTCTGCCAAATCCTTGGGTATTATGGAAGAGCACCCAGTCACCTACTTAGAACTCCTGGAGAAGAGCCCGCCAGATGTTATCCTTTTCCTGGCTCCTTATCTTCTTGGCTAATGCATTGGAATAGGCTTCTGACTGCAGTTGAATCAATGTGCGGGTCAACATGTGTTGATACACATGGAGTGACTGGGTGTCTTCTTCCCTAACACAGGAATATAGGATGGGGGTAGCGCGGGGTGCCTGCCATGTGGGAGTTAGAATGGCAATTTCCCTGTAGAGGAGTGTATGGCAATATTATAGGCAAAGATAGCTGGCAGTAGGAAAGTGTTTCACTCAGCGGGGCAACTAGCAGCCAATTTCCTCAAGATGCCTACTAAGGTCCCATTAACTCTCTCTACCATTCCATTTTATTCAGGTTAGTAGGGTGATGAAAATACTCCTCGGATTCCCATAAGTTCATTAAGCTTGTCATCACGTGAGAAGTGAAGTTGGTGCCATTGTCAGTGAGGATAACTTGAGGGCAATCATGATGTAATATGATCTGTTCAAGTAGGAATTTGTAGTAGTGTTAGTGCCTAAGTTGCGCACCCCCTTTGCCTCCATTCATTTGTTCAAGTGGTCTATTGCAACAATGATGTACTTGGTGCAATAGTTGCTGACTGGCAAGGGTCCTATGACGTCAATTGAGATGGTGTGTCAAGAAAAGTTAGGCCAAGCTAAGTGGTAGGTTGTTGAATTTTTGAACAGTCTCTCCCCTTAGCATTCTTTACAGCAGCTCAGTGTTTCTTGTACGTCAAAGACCATGGCTTCCAAAAGTATGTGGTTTTCAGTTGTGCAAGTGTCTTCCAGAAGGCGCCATGTCCTATTGCCTTATGAGCAAAAACTATTAGATCAGCACATTCTGATGATCTGGGCATTATTCTTATTCCTTCTAAGGTGTGTTTCAGTATCTGCCCATTCTTGATCTCAGTATCTTCCAGGAGTCTGTCTAGTGTGCACTGGACTTCTGCAGGCTCATCTTGATAGTTGTCTGCCAACATTTTATCATATAGTAGGTCAGAGACATCAGCTAGATGGGCTACCATTGGTAGTTGGGACAATCCATCTGCAATCTGGTTTTTAGCTCTTGCTCTATGTGATGTCTCAAAGTTGTAGGCCTGAAGCTTTAGCGCCCATTGTTCTAGACATCCTTCAGGTTCTTTCAAGTTCTGTAGCCAGCGTAATGATGCAAGATCTGTGATTACTTTAAAGTAAACACCATATAGGTATACACAAAATTGTTTGTATGTGTATATTACTGTCAGGCATTCCTGTTTAGTCACAGTGTAATTGCGCTTGTAGACGTTCAGGGTTCTGCTGCAATAGGCTAACGGGTGTTCTTTGCTGTTGGTGTCCACCTGGGAAAGCTCATCGCCCACAGTGGTTAGTGAGGTGTCTGTTTGATTAATGAATTCACGGCTGAAGTCTGGATATTGCAGGATTAGTTTGTTCATGAGACTCAAGCGTAGGATGTCAAAGGCTTGTTGAAAGGCTGGGGACCAGTCAAATTGCACATTGCTCTTCAGCAAGTGGAAGAGGGCCTCCCGCTTCTTTAAGAAGACTTTGAAAAAGTGCTGATAATAGCCAATAATGCCCAGGAAAACTTGGACATCTTGTTTATTGGACAGCACCTTCATTTTATCTATGGCTTTGACTTTGGCTGGCTGAGGCTGTAATCCTTCTGCATCAATCACAAAGCCAAGGTATTTAAGCTGATCCTTAAAGAAGCCATATTTCCTGGGTTTGACTTTAAGGTTAGCAGCTGCTAGTTGCCAGAAGACCTGCTCAAGGTGCTGAAGGTGATCAGAGAATGTTTGTGAAAAAACATTGATATTGTCCAGATAGACTAAGACACAGCTCAGCTTGAGGTCATGGAGTATATTGTCCATGGCATGTTGAAATGTGGCAGGTGCATTGCAAAGCCCTTGTGGCATTTGAGTGGGTTGAAAGAGGCCTTGGCTGGTGATGATGGCACATTTCTCTTGCTCCTTGGGATGCAATTCAATTTGCTAATATCCAGAAATTAGGTCCATTGCAGAGAAGAACTTAGAGCCTCCCAGACAGTCAAGTGCGTTGTTAATGCACAGAAGGGGATAAGAGTCCTTCTTAGTGATGTTGTTAAGCTTGCGGTAGTCAATGTCAACACAGTTGCTCCCATATTTCTTCTTAATTATGAGAACTGGAGACAACCACAGGATCTTGGAGGAAACCAGTAGATTTAGTTGGACCAGTTTTCCAATTTACTCATCTACAGCGGCGTCAGAGGTACAGGAACGTCATATGGGACAGAGGAGTATAGGATGTTCCTTGCCTGTGTTGATGTGGTGGAGTGTGTTACATGCATACCCCAGGTCAAAGTCATCCTTGGCAAATATCTCATTGTATTTCTCAAACAGGGCAAGAGCTGCATCCTGTTGAGCAAGAGTGAGTCCTTGCAGCTGCTCCTGTGGAATGATTGTTCATACAGCATGCGGTATTACTTCTTCTGAAGGGAGGTCAAACTCATTCAGGGTGCCAAAATTGTGTATCTCCATCACCTATTCTACCAGTAATAGATGCAGGTACGCCACTACTTGATGGTGTTTTACCTCAACAGGAGAGTGATTGAGGTTGGCAAGCAATATCTTTATAGGCCCATGAATAGGGAGCACAATTCCAGGTGCAATCAGAGGTTCCAGCCTAGAGTAATTCTGGGGGGTTTCTATCTCCCTGTAAAGTCCTTGAGGGATTTGTAAATCCAATCCAATGTCCATTAGCACCTGGTGGCCAGCCAAGATGATATAAGCAGAGTTGATATGCAATGACAGACCCTTATACTCCTCAAACTGAGTGGGAAGATGTTTAGCCTGGCGTCTCAATTTACAGTAATTGACTGGGACAACACCATTGCGGTATGCAAGGTTAAAGCAGGGGGTGGTTTGGCTGCCCATTTCTGGGTTTGAACAGTTGTAATATAAAGGGATTTCCTGTTCCAAGATTTCAAGAATATCATTCTTGAGGTCAGTCTTTAATCCATACTGTTGCATGAATGAGGTTTCAATCAGGATATCATAGTTTTAATTGGGTAGCACTATAGCTGGGGCAGAGACCTCCAGAGAGCCAAAGCATAAGGGGAGCACACTGTATGCTCCTTGGGCAGTGGTACAGTCTAGTCCAACTGTACCATAATGTTTCTTGTTAGTAATATCAGGAGCAAGCCCCATTTGTTGCACTAGCTTGGAGGACACTATATTTATAGAGGCTCCAGTGTCAATAATAGCTTGCACCTTGAGTTTATTCACAAAAATATCAGCATAAGTGCACTCAGAATAAGAAGAACCAATTTTATTTACTAAATGTATGTCCAAATTGTTAGCAGTGGAGAGAAATTTGACAATACTGTCACATAGTTCTGGGTGGTGATCGTTCATTGTTTCCATAGGGATAGCTATGTTGACGCCCCTAAGGGGAGTGGTATCACTTGAGCGTTGGGGTTCTGTATCAGGCATGTTGTCTAATAACTGGCAAGCATAGGACTTAGACACTTCCTTAGTAGTCTCTTGAGAGGTTTGAACCTTAGAACAGGTCTATACTATGTACATATCATTGACAAGAACCTGATGGAGTGCATTTCCCAAGAACCTGGTGTCAGGCGTGAAAAGTAGGTTGGGCAGAACTTTTGTGGATTGTGTGAATGTAGAGAGTTCCTCCTCTACTCCACACTAACTTTTCCCTGCACTTCAGGTTCCAAGGGGGGCAGCGCGTGGATACCCGTCTTTGAGTTGCAACTAGAAGCATAATGGCCCTTCCAGTTGCAGCAATGAAAGATTGCCTTAGTGATGTTAGTCTTTGATAAGAATTTTTTGTTGTTGGTGGGAGCCTCTGAGCGCCCTGGAAGGTTGAGGACTGGGCGGGGCTTAGATCCAGTGTTGGGGGATCCAAAAGTGTAACCACACTGACGCAAGTAACATACCATGCCGTCCAAGGTGCAGTTGTCTTGGAAGGTTGGCATGAGGGTTTGGTACAAGGCTTTGTAGGGCTTCACTGCTACACGTAGAGCTATATGGGTGTCATGAACAGTCAAGGACCCTGAGCCTGTGAGAATCTGTGCCTCAAGGTAGAAACAGTCAGCAAAATCAGCAATTGTCTTGTCTTTCTGAAGCTAATCATCAAGAACTTGTTCTTCCTTTTGGTAACCTGGGCAATGCTACCAAATTTGTATAACAGTGCATTCTTTGCCACTGTGTACAACCAGTCATGTTCTGGCATGTGCAGGATGATTAGATTGGTACTGGCTGCGTCCATTTGATTGAGCAGTGTGGTAGTCTTGTCTTGGTTGTTGGCCCCATACATAGACAACTCAAAAAGTTGGATAAAGGTGTGTACATTGCCTTTAGGGTTAAATTTAGGCAGGTTTATTGCTTGAAATGTGTGGGAGTTTCAGCTTGAGGGCAACAACAAGGGGGGATCTTTGCAGCAACTTCAGTCAAAGAAGTTGGTACAAGAGTTCCTGGCTAGGCCAGTCTCCCTAGGTTCTTGTGGGGGTTTGACAGGCATAGGGGGGACAGCAAAGACTTGCAGAAGGCTTCAGCGGCCTGAAGAGAATGAGGTAGCCCCATTGTCATATACCAAACTGGAGGTGGGTTTTAGCGTGGCGCTTTACTCAGAAGGCATAGCAGAAAGACCAAGTCCTCCCAAGTCTTGACCAGTGCAGCGGCATCTGGAATCCATCAGCTCAGCCCAAGCATCTGATATCTCTATCTCCACATTTTGGAGGGAAGAGCAAAGGCACTCAATCATCCTGGCACACTGGACCATTCCTTCACAAAAATCTTCTATGGCAGCACTCTAGGAGGCAGATTGCTTGTCATGTTCCTTTATCTTGGCCCATAAATCCTCAAGCTTGGACTTGAGGAAGGCAATATTCTATGCTCCTTCATCACGTACCTGCTTCATTTCCAGGAATATTTTGTTATTTGTGGCTGCAATATCCTCTACATGTTGCTGTACTTTGTTAAGTGCAGAGCAGCCATGACCTGCAGTGGTTGAGCCATTGGTGAACTGTAACAATAATTCCTGACATAGCGGAGAAACCTCTTCTTGAATGGTTTCCTTGATATGAATGTTGTATTGGAAAAAGTTGTCTCAAAGTGCCAGGACCTTGGCTTTGGCGGCATTAGCAATGTTGCTGGACTCCTCACTCTCCTTCCAGGCAAGGCGTCATAACTCATTGATATTTTCTTTATTGTTGGCAACCTTCTTGTCCAGGTCACGCAGACAACTATCTTGTTGCTCCAAGGAGGCGCCATGTTTGGCGAGAAGATCATCCATGTTGCTCTTGGTTATGTTGGCCCCCGCTACATATTATTTGATGGCTATGGCATGGCAGGTAACATCCTGGGCCCAGGCGGGCCCCAACCTAAGATTCTTCAGAGTTGATTCTATTACATGGACCAAGCAATTATTTAACTGGTGGGTGAGGTCCTTTAGCTGGCGGGCCAGAGTGGCTTGATTGTCCTTGTTGGTTTGGGTGTAAGCTCAGGTTTCCTCAAACCCGGAGTCCAATTGTTGTACTAGCCAGTCCTGGTAATGGTGTTGGAACTCTGCATACGTAACCAGGTCTTGAAGCTCCAGGTGATGTTGGTCTTGAACTACCAGTAGCTGATGTAACACAGGATGAACAAATCCTTGCAGATAGTCAGTTTCCCTCTTGCGGATGGGGAAGTGTTTGAGGTTTCCTTTATTGGATGCTAGATAACATCAAAATATAGTCATGAGGCGTTGAGCTTTGGGATGTTGGTGGAAGAGGGACAACTGGGTATTGGTGGGCTCCTGGCTAAGCTGATACCTGAGGAAAAGCCCTGAGACTACTGATGCCAAATATTGGCAATTGACCTGTGTAAGGCGTGCTAGTGGTACCACGGGAACTTCAGTGTACTGGAAGGAAGGAAGTACAGGTAAGTCTTCTATGTTGATTACATCCTTTTCTTGACAGAAAAGCTGGTCTCTATTGACGTTGCTGGTTTCCATTACCAAGTAATGTTCCACAAATCCAGTTAGGTCTTTGAGAATAGAGGGAGGCACATCAGACTCAGAGGACAAGAATTGGTTGGAGTATGTAGTGCCTCTGTAGTGAGCACCACCTGTTGAAAATTGATGTTTGCCAGAAGATTCAACAGAAGGATTGAAAGGCAGGGGCACACACTTAATGTAGGCCTTTTAATGTGAAGATTTGAAGGACATTTGACCAATTGATTTATAATGAATATTTTTATTTAATTCTATACAAGTAGGTTGCAAAAATCTGCCCCTTGGCGTTTACTGCCAAAGCCTTAAATAAGGGTATTATCATATTACTAATCATCAGTCACTGGCAATATCTTCTAGGACATTCCAGTACACTGTAGGGTCTTAGTTGGGTTGGCAGAAAAAGGGGCAACCTGCTATTTTAGAGCACAATCCCACAATGCCTAGCACAATGACACCCTCTACTAGCACATGAATCAGTGATCCTTTTTTAAGACATACAATCACTTTTGTTTTCAGTCCTAACTAAGAGTCAACTTGACTATTTGAATCAACCCTGGCGCCTTGACGTTATTCCCTCTCAAAGCTGGTGTCTTGACGCTTGATGTTAATTATTGCGGCACTCACAATTAATTATGTTGGTGCCTTGGTGCTCAATGTAAACTAAAGCAGTACTCTGGCACAGGTTTAATTAATTCTGGCGTTGTAGCACTTGGTATCTGGGGTGGCGGCAAGAAGGCATGACTAATCCTTAGAAACAACTTCATGGATCACTAATCATGTATTTAATTATGTGATGAATGACACTAATTTCCAAAAGGGTAAGATATTGGCCCTGGTTAATTGTAAATGGTTTCCTAATGAATTAAGCTTTTTAACAATCCCTGGTCAACAATTCTTCTTAGCGCTCTATCATTCTGTTAGTCTGTGGGTGATAAGGAGTGTATAGTGTCCCACAGATTCCCATTAGTTGGTTGAGATGGGGGATGATGTGACTGGTGAAATTGGTTCTATTGTACGTCAACAGAATCTGGGGGCAACCATGCTTGTATATGATGTTATCCAGGATGAACAAGGTTGTCCCCAGCGCAGATTGGTTGTAAATTGCCTGGGCCTCTACCCATTTAGTCAGATAATCAACAGCCACAATGATGAACTTGTTACAGCTGTTGGTAACTGGCAAGGGGCCCACTACGTCAATGGCTACTGTGTGGAAAGCAAACCCAGGGCGTACAAGTCTGTGTTAGAACTTGGCCACCTTAGGTCTCTCAATGTTGCAGTCAGGACAGGTGGCTAGAGTATCTAATACATCAGTGTGCATTCCTTCCCAGAAGAAGTGCTGTTATAGCAGGGCTAACGCCTTCTGTATACCACCATGATCAGTAGTTTTGTGAGCGGCCACCACCAAGTTCATGCATAGGGATGGGTGTATGTAAGGTATCCAAGAGTCTCCACAAAGCTTTAGGAGTTGTCCTTTGGAGACCTTGGTGTCAACAGCTAACTTCTTGAGGTCCCTCTGTATCTCTACTGGCTCCTCCCCCCCACAAGGAAGGATCCTCCATAAGTTTGTCATAGAAAATGTCAGCCATGGGGATACTAAGCCCACAGTAGGAAGGCAGGAGAGACAGTCAGCATTCTGGTGGACAGCTCCAGCTTGATGAATGGTTTTGTAGTTGTAGTCCTGGAGTTTAATGGTCCAACATCCCAGACGCCCTTCAGGATCCTTGAGGGGTTTCATTCATTGCAGGGAGGCATGGTCTGTTACCACTGTGAATTGTACCCCATGGAGATACACCCTAAACTGCTGGTAGGAGTATATTACAGCTAGACACTCCCATTTAGTGACAGTGTAGTTTCTCTTGTGAATATTGAGCATTCACAATAAGTATCCAACATGATGTTTGAGTCCTTCAGAGTCCATCTGGGAGAGAACACCCCAATTTTAGTCAGGCTAGCATCTGTATGAACCACAAATGGCTTGACAAAGTCAGGGTAAGCTAGTACAGGGGCTGCAGTCAGTATACACTTAAGAGCATTGAAAACAGATTGACACACTGGACTCCAGAAGAATTCCTTATCAGCCCAGAGCTGCTGAAAGAGAGGGTTGGCCAGGGATGCAAAGTTAGGAATGAATTGACAGTAGTACCCAATTATTCCCAAGAAGACCTGCACGCCCCGCTTATTGGCTGGGCTCTGCATTTTTTCAATGGCTTCTACCTTAAGAGGTACAGGTCAGAGTCCATTTTAACTAATGATGAACCCCAAGAACTCTAGGTGCTCCTTGAAAAAGTTGTACTTGTGTGGTTTGAGCTTAAGATTAGCTGCAAGTAACAGCTGTAAGACTTCCTCCAAGTGTTGCAAGTGATCATTAAAGGTTCAGGAGAACACATTAATGTCATCCAGATAGACCAAGACACTAGTGAGTTTGAGGTCACCCATCACTGTATCTATAGCCCATTGAAAGGTAGCCAGTGCGTTGGATAGACCTTGAGCATCCTTGTGGATTTAAATAGCCCTTGATAAGTGATAATTGCACATTTCTCTTGGTCAGTACAGGGTAGATCAATCTGCCAGTATCCACTGATAAGATCCATTACGCTGAAGAACTTGGCCCCACCCAGGCAATACAAGGTATCATTGATGCAAGGGAGATGATATGAATCCTTCTTGGTAACAGCATTCAGACGGCAGTATTCAATTGCCACTCAGTTGCTGCCATCCTTTTTTTGACAATCTGGAGAAGAGAAGCCCAAGGAAATTTACTGGGGATCAGTAAGCCAGACCCCAATAGTTTCTGAAGCTTCTCATTGGCTATGGCATGATTGGCTTGACTACACTGTATAGGTCTGGAACATATGGATGGACTGTCTTGGGTGTCAATATGCTGGGCAACATCTATAGCCTTGTCCAGGTCATAATAATCCTTGGCAAGCACATCCTTATAATGAGCAAAGAGATCCATGGCTTGATTCTTTTTCTCTTTGGAGAGGCCAGACAGAGAGTTGCAACTTATGGCCAATAGTACCAGTGGTTGTTTGCAAGGTAGACCCAACTCAGAGAAGTCCGCAAAGAGGGCGGTCTCCTGCAAGTTGTCATGCTCTTCTAGTTGTATATAAGCCAGAAGTTGATGTTTAGAGTCAAAAATTGCTTGTTGAATCATGTTGGCCAAGAGTATGAGCACTTCCTTCTTGCTTGGCATGAGGACGCCAGGTGCAACCCATGGTTCTAGTCTAGAGGAATTAGGGATGCCAAAGATTTCTCCATGAGTGCCAGCTGGTAGAGCCAGCAAGAGGCCTTTATTTTGAATCACCTGAAAGCCAGGTGAAATAGTCACATTACAGGAGGCATAAACAGGGATTCCATTGACTTCTCCAACCAAGAGAGGTAGTACCTTAGCCTTCTTACTCTGCAGTGTATAGATAACTGAATGTTCTTCATCTGTGTATTCCAGGTTTATGTAGTGAAGGTGTTGTAAGGGCAGGACAGAGGGATGGTTGCCATGGTAGAACATGTGAATGGAGTGGCCTAAGATCCCAAATTTATGGTCTCCATGGTTGGTCACAGTGCCATATTAGACCATGAAGCTAGTCCCAATAATAGAGTCAATGCTGTTGTTCTCTAGAACTATGGCAGGGGCAGTAGCCATTAGCTTCACAAATCAAATAGGGAGGGAAGAGTAGGCCCCCTTTGTTTTAGTGGTCTGAGGTCCAGCTGTGCCAAATCATCATGGTAAGTCAATTCAGGGGCTAAATTCAGCTTTTTTGACCATGCAGGAAGAGATTATGTTCCCTGGAGCACCTGTATCCAGTATGGCTTGGACGTGGGTTTTGTTCACTACCAGGTTAATATAGGTACAATACTGGCGGTCCTCTCTGATCTCTACAATATTGGAGACCTGGTGTATGCTCAGTCCCTTGAACTTCTCCAGGAATGTAGCCATGGCAGCTCCTACAGCTGGTCTTTCTTCCTTGAGGGATTCCAGAGGTGCCAAAGTGTATATGGAACGCAGTAGCTTGACCAATAGTTCAGTGCTGGTCTCCTCATGGGTGACTTCCACACCTGGTTGAGCCAGTTGTTCAGCATAAGGTAAGGATACTGTTCTATGAGCTATTTGTGGGATAACCACCTCTGGGCAAAGTGTAGTCCAATGGGTTCAAGTGTTAACAGTGAGGACTCAATATAAGAGGTCCTCTTGAACTCCTTCAGATTCAGCATCCTAAAGGATTGGTTGAGAGTCAAAGTCAATCAGAGAAAGCTCATCCTTAGGTTTTCACTCAGAGGATGGTAGAGCAGCAGGCCTCAGGGCAGGTTTGTTGGGGGCAGCGGTATGGGAGGAGATGAGGTTGTTGAAACTAAAAAGGCAGCCAAGGATTTCTCATTGTCCTGGCTGCTTAGTAGTTTTTTGGCTGGTCCTCATTGTCCTCCTCAATATCAGTGTCCTTAGCGCAATCTTCTTCAGCATCCTCCATTACTACATAATGGACCTTTGGACAGGAATTCTTACACTCCCAAGAAAAGATGCCAGCCATGCCGCATTTGAAGAAAGTAAAGAGTGAATTATTGGCTGGTGCAGCCCCAATCTTGTCAGAAGGCTTGGGCATCTCCACAGCCACTCTGTGCTTATACTCAGCTTGTTGGCAGGGGCAGCTTTTAGGGAGAGGGGATTTGAACTCCTCCTTGTATGTGCATAGGAAAAAATCAGATCTGAAAAAGTGCAAGTGTTGTAGATACCCAGCTTGCAAGCCTGAGATAGTTCCCAGTTGACACATACCACATTGAGGAGTGCTGACTGCACGTCAATAAACAGCATGGCACTCATAAGTGATAGGGTTTGATCTTCAAGGTAGAGCCTAGAAGTGAAGTCTTCTAGGGTCTCCCCCACTTTTAGCTTGGTGTCATCAAAGTCCATCTTGCAACCAAGAAGGGCTTCTTGGCTGCCAAACTCTTCTGTCAGAGCTTGGAAACGTTGGCAAAAGTCCAGTCATTCTCAGGGAGGTGCAGCAAGATGATAGTTTGAGTCTCAGAATCCAGGCATTTAATGATTATGGAGTCCCTTGTGGCATTATCAGCGCCATATATAGAGCTCTGGTATAGGCATAAGAACATAGCCACATTGCTTTTGCGGTCAAACTTGGGTAATTTGACAGGCTTGAAGTTGTTCAAGCCATGTTGAAGGGGGCAGATGGGATCCTCATTGGGGAGCGGATGAGACAGGAACAGCTGAGGGTAGAGGCAGCAAACCTAGCCTCAGAGGCACATTGGCAATTTTCCTTTTTTTTCACTTCATGTTCACCTTCTCTGTCCTGAGAAGCCCCAGAAGCTTCAAAGTGGCCAAGACGTCATCCTCAGATTCCAACACCGGCTCTAATACTTGCACAGTATTGGGGGCCAGACAAGTGTGATCATAATTGCTGCTGTAGCTATGATAGAGCTCAGGGCTGGAGGATCTTCTTAGGCTGTGGTGACTCCTGGCATTGAGGGATATAGCCTGTAAGCTGGTGGCCATAATCTTGCTGTCTATTCTATTCAATTGGCTTTGGAAGACATCCAGGAGAAGTTGCTGCTTATCCAGCTCATCTCTGGTAGACCTTGTTCTCTTGATGGGTGATATTCAAGTTGTCTTCCAGGGAGGTAATGCGCTTCTCCTGCGTGGCAAGCTCATCTTGGAGAAAGGCTATCACCTCCTTTTCCTTTATGGCTTGGGTCTGGATATCAGCTCTGTCATTGGATTGTTAAAGCTTGAGGCAATCTTGAACTCTGCCACAGTGTGGTAGCCATCAAACAGGAAGGCAAGATCAGCACTTTGTTGTACCAGTTCCGCCTGCATTTTCTTGTAGTAGTCAAAGAGCTCAAGGATGTCATAGCCAAGAAGGTGACTGAAAGAAAAGTTATCCATAGTGGTAGGCAGGGGGTTGAATGAGGGAATGATGGCAATGAAATGGTCAATGACTTCCACCTCATGAACCAGGCTTTGAACCATGGGTCCAGTTTCAAGCACGTAACTTGTCACCACACTAATCCAATTAGCATCTACACCCTGGTGGGTGAGGGTCTGGATCACATGCACTAGGGAAAGATTGATTATTCCTATCTCAATGGCGTCTATCTAGTGAAGCATGGTATTCTGGGTGTTGGTAACTTTGGCAAGGTACTGGTTAACAGTGATGAAAGTGTTGTCAAGCTCAGAGTAAAGGACCTGGAGAAACAATTGTTATTTGGACACCAATATCCCCTGATCATACACCAGGCTTTGGACACAACCCAGGTTCATTCTGTTATGACATATAGCAGGATGGGGAAATTTCTGTAAGTCATCCTTGATATGTTTGACAGTGCAGAGATCACAGCAAAGGTGGTTGGGGTTGGCTTGGGAGAGGCTTTGGAAGCAAACAAGGGAGTTTTCAGCAGAATGTTGCTGAAGAGACAGATGTTCAGAGAAAGCACCATTGTCAGCAGCACCAGAGTCCATGGCGTGGATGGCATTACAGATGGAATCCTTTGAGTAGTAAGAGTTAACATTCATTTCCAAGGGTGCAGGAGCTTGTGAGATCAGTGGCTGTCCAAAAAAATAGCTTGGGGACGTTGATGTTCAGGCATGAAGTGACTGAGGATGGGCAGGCCATGGGGGGTGCCTGCTCTTTCCCCAGCATAGGCATTGGCAGCAGTGAAGGCCAGTGCCTGGTGATAGAGGGAAGCAGTGGCAAAAGACTCAGTCAGGGGCAATCCTCCCTCCTCATAAACACAACTGTGGGGGTGGGGGCTGGTGGTGTGAAAAGATATGAGCGCCAATGCTGTATTGTAGGAGTAAAGGGTGCTATTTCTACAAAAAATTAGCCAATGATCCTAACTCTTATTACTATACTTGTATTTGGTATAGTGGTAGCCTTGGGTAGGAAATAAGATAATAAGGATATAATGCAAAAATGGTGTTTATTTAGATAGTGTTGCAGTTATATAGTAAAAGGTGGGGGAGTTTTAACCAGAGGAAAGGAGGCACAGGCAGAAGGACTTTCCTAAAAGAGGGGAGTGGAAAGGTACATTAGAAAGAGCCGCACAAGAGAACAACTGGTTTCATGCACCTTGCCTAATGGAGGCAAGTGACAATATCTACATTGCCCTATGTATAACCTCAGAAGTAAAGCCTGTACCTGATGCACATTTGAAAGGCGCTTTGAACACCCATTTTCTAGGCGTTTTTAACGTAATTAACCCTGCCAAAACCAGGCTGAGATAAAACAATTGCGCATTTGTTTTGCCAAGCAATCCCTAAGAGGATGTTTTATTATCTAATACATTCAGGATCTGAAACATTCTGTCTATACTGTGGCCCATAGAATTTGGTTACAAGGTTCTTCACATAGTGAGATCTTGGATAATTGATTCTTCTGGCCCAGGGGTCCCTTGGCTTAGGAAAAAGTGTTTGAGGTCTTCCTGGCTGTGTTGTCAATTGTAACCAGCAACTAAATGAGGTTTCCTGGTTCCTTGGGGGATTCACCTATCCAACCAGACTTCTGAATTCTGTGCCTGTCCCATTTACTACTATTTTTGTTGGTCCAGACCACAGGTAGATTAGGTTGTCCTATCTAACTGGTTACCTCCTGTTGCTCAAAAACCCCCTTCTAAGACAGCCCTGGTACCGTCTCTCCCTCCCTTGCATAAAATGGAAGCAAGGGCTATCAGGTTTTTTTACCAATTTTAAAAAATCAATGCTAAAATCTTTATTTTCCAAAGTTTGCTTTGTGTTTTATGCTTTAATTTTGATAATAATTTTTTATTGACTTCTGTTCCATCTCTTGCCTCCAACATTCTTTTGGTCTGTCTGCCCAGCTGCCTTCCCCTTGTGTTTCTTTTATTAAAACAAATCCAGGCAGATTCAAACCCTGTTTGAGCCCTCATAAAAGGCTTGAAGTACCCAACTTTGACTCCAAACTCCAATTTGAAACCCATAACCACTTGTGGATCTCAGTTTCTTTGGCCCATCCACCCAGATTGTTTTGTTGGATTCATCCTTCAGAATGCTGTATTACTTTCTGAAGACAATTTTGATGACTTTGGTACCAGTTTTTCTCCTACTATGATCTAGTTCCCCAGAAATATGGTTAAGACTATCCTTAGCAGTACAAAACTCAGTATCAGATCCTGAAATGCTCAAAACTCCTTCCAACATCTGAACCAGGCCCCATCTATTTTGAACTATTTTGTCAAGTCAGCATGAATAGGTCTATATCCCAATAATTTCCCTACCTTCCAGGAGTTTGTTGCTTAATATTCTCCTTCCCCAACTCAGAATGATACCAAAATTATGTTGGTTTCAAACTTCTCCCTCTATCTTTGCAGCAACCCTCCTACAAATCTGGACTTTGACCCCACTTAGTATTGTTCATTGTGATTGTTAGCAGGTGCCTTTTTTATGGGCTTGAACACCTGTTTACCACCTTTTTACCCATACTACTTTCCCCTGGAGGCCTCTCAGAGTGATAATCCTAACCATTCACTAAATGGAATTGTGGTAAATAATTCCACCAGGATGGGAGCCAGTTTTTGTAAGTCTAGACCCCTCTCTCACACACTGAGAGTACTCAACCATTAAATTGAAAGTCCCTCAACTGCTCCTTCAGATAATCCTCTGCTGCACGCATGGAGAACTGCCAATGGAACTTGTTTCTTCCTTGAAACTTAGTTTCTGTCACCTCTCTTGGAATTCCTAAGGCTAAAAAAGCAGAAAACAAAGGCTCTATTATTAAATTCAGCTGAACTCCCAGATCCAAGTACTGGTCATCTACATCATTGAGTACTGTCAGCTTATTGGTACACCTCTATTAGCACTGGTCTCTGACACCTGGCCCTCTTATTAATCACTAACTGTACACTATTCTTGGCTGCCTTTGGTGTTTTTATGTGATATATGTTGGTCATGACTGCTTCTCAAGGTTGTAACATATTTTTACCCAATTCTCTGATCTAGTGGGGTTGATATTTAATTCTAGATATGAATCAGAAAAATGATGTCCAAATATACAAGATACAATTAAACAATTGTATGATGGATCAAATTTATGTTGTTTTTAATTTATTATATATTTAAACTTAATTAATGATGCTCTAAATGTGGTAATCAGGTTTTATATAAACTACACATATATTTAGGCTTTGCTTCTGAAAAATTAGAAGGAATTGTGGCCACATTAAGTCACATTCCAAATCAAGCAAGCTGTGTAGAACTGATTGTTCTGACACCACCTGCTGTTTCCCATGCCACTACCCTCCAGCCTCCTTATGATAGCTCTTCTGGGAAGACCCTCCTTAAGAAAATGAGTTATTATCTGCAACCAGCTATATAATCTTCCTGTCTTTAATAAATAACCAGTTTTTAATCATCTTATATTCTTCTATCCTTTACAAAGGCTGTCACTATAACCTCAACAGATTTATTACTTTTAATAAAGAGTAGTAGAATAACTATTTATAGAAATCATGAAACCAAGGCAACATCAGTTAGAAAGGCTCACATAAAGGAAAACATGGAGTGGGGGAAAGATCTGGGTGATTAACACTGGCAAGGAAAAATGAAACCCAAGAAATTAGGCCCCACTACTGTGAATTTGAATTCATTAGGGGTTTTATTGGCCTAGTGAATGATAATTCATAGGTTAATTTGTGCAAAAGCCTCTACTTTTGATTTCAACCTGTAGAGTTTTATTTACCCAAATACAAATTGACATCAATATATGAATTCTCTGGATTCTTTTCAGCCTCTAATCACTTGGATTACCTCCACTAAGACTACTTGGATTGAACCCTTAGGTATATATTTGAATATTGTTTTTTCTCAATAAAATAGTTCATTTTTGCTCATTAATATTGACACAGAATCTTCAGATATCATCTTTTATTTTCTAGGAATATATCTATTAGTCATACTCAGATCAAACAGGCTTAAATCCAGAAACTCAAGTCTTATGTATTTAAGACTTTTGCCCAAGTTTTTTTATTATATCAAATAATAAAGCACAACTCAACAACCATCATTGTAGTAAAGATAAACAATGACAATACTTATTAGTAAAAAGATTAGACAAGCTTAAAATAAGACAAGACCCTGCATCATGACCAAAATTCTTCCCAAGAAGGTTAAGACAAAAGCATGAAGCTACACTGCCTACAACCAAATAACAGTTGATAGTCTATGGGTCTTGCACCCAAGTCAACCCCCCTGTCAACAAGCCACCCAAAAGAAAAATTCTCATCAGAGGATGGTTTTAAAGCTGCTGTGTAAACCCCCTGTTAAAGTCTCATACAAATAACCCCTTTTCTCCTTGATTTGACTATCCTGACATGTGAAGCCAAAATCAGGAGTCAAATTGAGTTATCAAACAAGGGAACATGAACCAACAGTAATCTAAATTTAGAACAGACCTAGTTTAGCAAACATCTTTTTAGTAGGATCAAGCCTCCCCCTACACCCAAACAATTTATCAGCAGTTTTTTGTTATTCCTAAAGTATTTAAATAAGCTACATAGCTCCCTGCATGGAAATAAAGACAGACCCATTTTCCAATAGTTTCCTATTGTAGCTTTGCTAATTTAGTGCAGTTTCAATACAGTTAACAACTATTAGGCCTCTTTTTTATTAGATGTATTTGTAACCAAAAGCTGAGAGTAATTATTCTTAGTTAAAATAAGCTTTGAGTTGCTTTAAATAATTAATTTGTAACTTTATGGTGATAGTCTTTAATAAAATGTTGATTTTATCTTTATTAACTAATGTGGAGTTTCTCTTTTAATTGTAAGAGTTAAACGCCAAACAACACTATTCAGGGAAAAACAATGGGGATAAATTAAATAAATTTTCAGCTTTTTAAGCAGCACTAAATCAAATTGAGTGAGCACCAAAGTTGAGCAACTTGGATTATTGCTGGTATGTTTAAAGCTACAGATGGATGTTAGCCCTGTCAATGTACTCTACCTTTATTATACAAAAAGCACTACATATTACAGTAGAATAGAACTTGAAGATAATTACGCTTATTGGGACTGGAGTACAATATAGCCTGTGGCTGCAATTTATCCAGGTGTAACTAAGAACTTGTTGTTATCCTTTCAGGCGTCTGTATCAATATATACTGCAACAACCCTTGTTCTTGTCCTTTCAGACAGTTCTCAGTGGCTACCTTTGCAATAGGTCCATCTTTGCTAGCTGCACCTATCCTGATTGGCTGTCCTTGGCACGTGTGTTGCTACTGGCCTTTGCAGGCATATATGGCACTTCAGCTACAGCCTACGCTCTTCTTGAGCTAGCCTACTGGTAATTATCAATTGAATGTACCTTTATGCACCTATTATGGAACTAGGAAACTACACTGAATTTAGTTGACACTTATAAATGGTCCCCAATCTGTCCTCTAACTTTGGAAGGTAGAATTCCGGTATTTCATTTGCAGGGCTTAATCAGTGATCCTTTTCTGGCTGGCAAGCCTTCTACTTATTAATGCAACAGGTCAGGTTGGGGATTATACGCCGTATAATAGCAGGCTCAATCCAATATTGACTTGTGGATTATCCACTGTGCAATGCTGACCCAAACCAATAAGGAATCCAATTATACGCCATGTAATACTGATCCAAACTTGGTATTTCCTAGCTATTTGCATATCACTTGTTTGATATGCTCATAAACACCATCAGGCTGGGTAAGGCTGAGTTGATACAACATCCAGAAGGATGATATGGGCAATATAAAGTTGATGATTTAGTGATCACACACTGTGTAACCAATGATAATCACTATATTGACTGACGTTTATACGGCGTATAATAGCCTTATCAACTAGTAATTATACAGCGTGTACTGGCCACAATTAATATTATGATAATATAGTAATAATACAGTGTGTAACTGCTAAGATCTGTGTGCAATAATTAGCCTGATAATTTTTAGTCAAAAAACCTAATCTCACAGAAGGATGCACTAATTTTGAGCTTTTAGAGGTATAGCAGAAATCAGTCACCAAGACAGAGATTGAGAAGAGCATTTTAAGCAGGAAATAAGAATCTGAAGACAATAGTGAGGCTGGGTACAGGGCTGTCCAAGAGACAGAAAAGAACTCAGCTGTCAAGTGGAAATAAGACCAAAGAAACATTATCAACAACGGGGGCCAGAAGGCTCATATATTCCAACATAGAGATCAAACTTCTTTTTTTGCTTTTGCCAGGGATATTTAGCTATATAGAAACAAGTTTCTAGTAGGGGGTTGGGAGAATATTAAGGGAACTTGGGCAGGGGAGGAGAGAGTATTGTCAACTTCTGATTGGTTGATGTAAATATTTTAAAAAGTTGATGGCTTGATGTTGAAATTTGATGGGATGATGTCATAATCCAAAAAATTCAGCAACCAGCAGATCAAACACTACACTCCTTAGGTAATGAATAATATGTAACCAATTCTTCATAGTTAGCTGGTAGGAACAGGTTAGTGTGACCATACTACAGTCACATTGGGCTGTGGTTTCACTAAAGAGGTTGAATTGTGATGAATTTCATAGGTTGAAATTCAAAACAATAGGATTGGCCTTGGTGAGACTTTCCACCGTAGTAATGGATTACCCAGGAATCAATTAGGCTGTACTAATTGAGGGCCGTAATGAATAATCTGAATAGTTCAGATTATGAGACTAGGTGTCTTAAACTGATTGATTAACTGGGAAGATTAATTAATTGATACCCTTGAATATGATTAATGGGGATTTAATCATAGGGCCAAAATGGACTTGACTGAGTCAATTAAAGACTTGTTGTCTTCAAACAGATTAATTAACTGGGAAGGTTAATTAATATATGCTTGGAATATAATTAATGAGGATTTAATTATATTGTTTAATTGCCTTGACTGTGTCAAGAAGTATGGGTTAAGGTTATCCAAAAGTAAACCCACAAATTGTGATTTAAAAGCGCTGTTTTGGCAAATTAATTAGGTTAAAAGCACTGCCTAATTGATTTGTAAAGCACCAAGGCGCCACCCAGTGAATGTTTCAGGCGCTGCCTGGGAAAGTTCCTGGGCGCTGCAGTGGCGCCTGGTTTGAATTTCAAAGTGTTTTAATGGGTTTTAAGGCAAAAAACCATTAAATGCAAAAATAACTAAATATAGACAATGGTATCTATACATTCAGGATTGATCATCTGGTTCCCAGTTTGAACAAAGATAGCTTGGATCAGGAATAAATATATTTCACAGGGTTTTGGTGCTGGAAGTACAGAATGCTTCAAGCCAAAGCAATACATTTCCACAGAAAGAATCAGGTGATTCTGGAATGTATTAGGGCACATTCTTATAGGTTAAGAGTGTGAAGATCTTTTTGGTAAAGATCTGGATTGGATGACGCCGTAATATCATAAACCATGTGATAGGAATCCAGGTGTGATTCTGGAACTGGAGGGGTTTTCAGTCAAATGTACCCTGATTGGTATATAATGGAAACATGATAATAATTAATAAAAAAATGATACTTATGTGTGACAATGGTTGCTTTCCCCTCAATCTTTTTGTGCTTTTTGTTTTTGGCTTTTAACTGAAATAAGACTACCATGGAATGAAAGAGATGGTCTTCAGCTAAGACTAAGGGAAGCAAAAAATGTGGAAGTGATCACCAGATGACAACAAGTTTAACGCCAAGATTGCTTGCCTGGAATCCAAGCTCATCAAAGCTTACATAAAGGATTCCCTGTCAAACCTTAAAAGAGTCAGACTAGGATAATGAAGAAGCAAGCATTAATTTCCTGGATCCGTCACAGATATAAAATTTCCAGGAGAATCTGAGCAACCTAAGACTTAATCCATTTTTTTTCTATGACAACATTTTAATCATCCCTCATTTTCAAGGGTTTGGTGGCATTTTGGCATTGGTTTCTAATCTTGCAAGGTCTTGTAATCCCCACCATTTGGTGTTCTACCATAACATTAATTTTGTATTTAATGAATGCTAACAACTAGCTATTAATGATAATTTGATTTAAGTTATATGTCCTATGTAACAGGATACTATAGAAAACAAGAAAAGATAACTAATATATTGTTGTTTTATTACTAGATATGGTCTAGCTAACAGACAAAAATCTGTCCAGGAAAGAGAATATGAACTTTTTTAGTCTTTGTGGTGTCTTAATCTTTTGATAATACAACAAACTTAACATTGTTTATTCAGAAATCTCTTGGTGAATATCAATCAAGTCATCATATTTTATGGCTCTGCTTGCTGATTGGCTGTAATGAATCCTATTAAAACTACTGGTATACTGGTGTCTTTTTGGTTGGATACCTTTTATGCAGCCTAGATAAAAGTGTATGAGTTACCTGGTTTTGCAAGTTTTTAAAATTTTCCACAAGCCTCCTGCACTGGGAAGGCATAATGTTACTAGTAACCTTCTAATTAAGAGATTATGATATGTCTTAATTGATTCTACTTAGAAGTTCCAATGTTATGATGGATGTCTGCATATTATTAAATATAATATCTGGGGATTATATACCATGTAATGCTGATTTGATTAAGGTCTTAATTAAGGATACTGTTGAAACTGAATCAATTAGTGTTTATTATTTTATTGGGGAAGACAACAGTCTAATAGAAAGGACAAGACTGAATAGAAAAAGATGTCATTTATTGAGGAATACTGCAATTAATATACCACAGGGGAAAGCCACAGGGCCACAGGATGTGGAACAGTGGCAGATTCAACATAAGGTTTGGACTGTGGAATAACTTGCACAGGTATCAGCAAGTCAAATTGACAACACTCCTAATTAGGAGATAGTGCCTGCAATTTGAAATTGTCATCAAATTGATCCATGCTGTTAGATACGTCCTGGGGTGACTCATTGAGTGCCCCCTGTGTATTGTAAGATACATTGGCAGGCAAAAAATTGGTTGCAACACCTCCTTTCCCCCTGCTTGTTGTCAGACACCAGGATTAGAGCCTGCAGAAGGTTTGAAAGGTCTGCACAAACAACTTTTGTGTGGAGATGGCACAGCAGGAGAGCAAGTAATCATGATGTAGTTTTTTGGTGTTTCCTTGGGTGTCTTCAAGTTGGTAGGCGTGGTTATCATAGACTGCAGCTATTTTGAAGGGTCCCAAGTGGTTGGGCTCTAATTTGGCAGAGTTGGGGTTGAGAGCATAAAGGTTCACCTATAGCATATCTTGCCTCAAGGTGCTTTATTCCACCTCAATCCATTTGTGCTCAATGTCTTGAGCTTTGGCACGCCACTTACTCAGGGAGCAAATTGCCAAGATAGGTTTTATGGGACCGTGAATTGAAATTTCTCTTGTTTTACTCCATCAAGCTGTTGGGCGTCCCAAAGCCAGGGTGCTGGGGCTGAACTCAGTGCCCCTGTTGATTCTCACTTGTAAGATGAGTAGAGCAATGAGCAAGTTTTTAGTCAACACAGTATTAGGATGTTCCTGTGAGAGTTTTTGCAATCAGTTAGACCAGTGAACCATTCAATTGTTCCATGTGTCTATTAGCTTGCAGATGGTATGGGGTCGTGACTATTTGCTGAAGGGCATTCTTGGCGCAATATGCCTTCATAAAATGCCCAACAAGCTCAGGGCCACCATCCGTAATGAGGCGGTTGGGCTGCTTGTAGCGGGCCACAATTCCCTTGCCAATGAAGCAGGTAATAGTGATGGAAGTATGGTTGGTGGTTGTCCAAGCTACTGATCAGCTGATGAAGTAGTCCATGCCTGTAATGATGTATTTCTTGGCTAGCCTGTCTCTGGGGAGAGGCCCTACAATGTTGAGAGCCCACTGTTTGAAGGGTTCCATGGCTTTGACAGGTAGGATCAACTTGGGTGGTGCAGGTTTGGACGTGTTATTCTTTCACAACACACATGTTTTGAGGAGGTCCAAGATGTCTTGATGTATATGGGGACACCAAACCTTATGTTTCATGGTCTCAAAGAATTTATGTCCTCTGATATGACCCAAGGTGCAGTGGTAGTGCATTATGATATCTCCTTGCTGTGTTACTGGAATATAAGGTGTCTTTTCACCTGTATCTGCCCGGCGGCAGATGTTGCCAGCGTCAGTGTTGAACTGGCTTTTGTTGTCCTTCATCTTAGAAATAGTTACAAAATTAAGACATTTTTAACAGGTGACTTCAGGACGCAGGTGAAGCATGGGACAGTCCGGGTCCAGGACTTCATATCCTGTGATGTACACTAAATAAAGTATAGAGAGGGCGTCAGATGTGACAAGCTCCTTCCAAGGCTTATAATTGATACATAGTTGATAGTGTCACAGATGACAAACTCCTATTGACCATGCTTACTGGAAACCCTCAACTACAGGATTCAAACTCTGACACCCTGCGGGCCACCAGCCTGCAGGACCAATTGCCTGGCTGCCCGCATATTTTTGGGCTTGAACTAGAGCAGGATTTGACTTCAGAAAACCCTCTAAAGCTGGATGATTCAAAATTATCTACATTGACACTCCCCACAATAAAGATTCATGTTAGCTTGACAAATCAGCGGGCAGGCCTAGCCATAGAACCCAAAATAACTTGGGCCTCCAGGGAAGAGGAACTAGAGAAACTTCCCAATAAATGTGGGCCACCCAGAGATGACCAATCCAGTGACCCAACAAGGAAATTTGAGTATTCTAAGTTTGAACCTGCCAATGAAATAACTCCCACAATGGATGCCACCAAGGACTGACAAAACCTGGTAAACAGTAACACCCAGGCCAGAGAAATTTGTAAAAATTTTCCCATGATAGATGAGTATACTTATACCCTGGACTGCCAGGAAGATGCCCATCACCATTTATACAATAAAGTGACATGAACCTTTGGTTCAACCAGGTTATTCCATATTTGATATTAGTTCTATTTCATCTACAGTCTACCTCCTGCGGTTCCACACCTCACACTCAACAGCCCCAAGAATCCGCGGACCAGCTGCCTGAGCTTTACTGACTGCCAGGAGCTCCCTACAGCCCAGTACATTTCACTGAGCACCCCCCCAACCCTGCATACTTGGAGTTCACCCTAGAGGAAATCCTAATCTATAGCCCTGAGGCCAGGACTAGAGAGACTAAAACTATCTACAAGGAAGGCCACAAGATCACTATACCTCCCCTGATATTGCGACAAGTACAACTAACTGCCTGCATATTTGGTCCCAATAACTCTACCTCTCACCCTGCAGCCCAACTGCCTGCAATAATCTGTTGCTACTAATGAATCCACTTCCACTCAGATATTTGGAGTGATATACATCACTATTACTGGCTTGATCAATTCTATGGTACCTGCCAGCAGACCTTGGGCCCTCCCAGGCAAATTGTTATCTTATATTGTAAAGTTAGCCCCAATCCTGTGGTGGGCCCTCCCTGCCGGGTCTGTGGGCTGTCTGCCCGTGAGTTCTTAGGAACCCCCCACAGGCTGGATCCCTGAAATTATGGAAATCTACATTAAACACGGTAATCTGGGCCCCAAGATGTTGATAACTCTTTGGGCATCTTGTATGCTACTTTTATTGATCTCAGCTTACTATGCATACAAGCTAGCTACTAACCTAATTGCATCAGCAATCCACCATCAAACCATTACAGAACCAAAAGACGCCTTGCTTGGTGTCAAGAAAACCAAGACCCCAAACTCACAGGTTCAGAACGTTATAGTAAATCAGATCACAACCAAGGTGTAAATGCCGCAGATGGGGAAGCTCACCCTAGAAGAAGCCAGAAGAGCCATGTCAGTCCTCTGTCTCTGATTTCAGGCCAACAGAAAAACTCATCCTTCAATGACACTGAGAAAATCCTTGGGGTGGCCTCCATGCTCTCTGGCAATGCCTTAGACTGGTTCGGGAAGGCCACCACAAAAGGACGTTGAGTTCTTTCTGGACTACTCCCAATTTGAGAGTGAACTGATGGCCACTGGAAACAACCAAGACAGCCATCATCACGCCCCCATCAGTTTACTAGAAATCAGACAAGGATCACTCACTCTACAAGCCTATACCAACAAGTTCCTAAAACTGAAAGCCAGAACCCAACTTGAGGACAAGTTATCAGCCATCCTGTACCGCTGAGGAGCCTGCCCTGCCTTGAAGGAGCTCCTTAAGCACCATCCCCCTACGCTTGGCCTAGATGAACTACTTCTTTTATGTAGAGGATTGATCCTTAACCAAGAGGGCGCCCCCTCTCATACTCAGTGCACAAATCAATCCCCAACGTTCAACAGACCAGGAATGTCCCCCAATGAATTACAACACCACTACTGCAAAGGGTTGTGTTTCTACTACCACAAACCCGGCCATCTCACCAAGGCTTGCCCCAAGAAGAGTGGCCACCAGTTTCCTTGGCACAAATAAACACCTCCACCCAGTCTTACAAATTTATCCAAGTTGAGGCAAAAACACTCACAAAATCTCAGACTTTTGAAGCTTTCATTGATACTGGAGCTGAGGAGAGTTTTATTGATGCCACCCTTGCAAAGGACCTAGGACTAAAAGCCACCACTGAAAGTGTTAAAGTAATCATGGGAAACAGCTCTCACAACTTGGGATTCAGGTGCACAGCCAAGTTGCCATTGAAAATTGGTCAGAACACCTACCCAGCGCTCCCCATCATCCTGAAGGGACTTCCCCACCCCTTGATCCTAGGAGACCCCTGGTCCCAAAGACACAGCACTATCCTAAATTTCTGTAATCAAACAGTTGCCTTGAAGGGAGAAAATTTGTGTAACATGGTGCCATTCCAGCTGGGTCCAACCCGCAAAGAACCTAACACGCTCCTGACCCTGAAAATGGAACCCAGTATGGGGATCCTACCTACCTCTTTAGAGAAGTGGAACCACGTCTTCAGTGAGGAAGCAGCAACCCAGCTCCCCAGTCACTCAATCTACAACCACATCATTGACCTTTTACCTGGAACCCAACCACATCACAGCCCCATCTACAGCTGCAGCCATTGTAAACAAGTAGCCCTGAAGACATACCTAGAGGACATGACAAAAAAAGGGTTCATCCAAGTATCAAAGGCCCCTTGCTTGTCACCCATGCTGTTTGTAGGGAAGAAAGATAGCAGAATGTGTCCCTGCGTGAACTACCAGAAACTGAACAGCATTACAGTGAAGAACTGCTATCCCATTCCCAACGCTGACGTCCTCTGTGACGTACTGACTGGAGCTCAGGTGTACTCAAAAATTGACCTGAGAGACGCCTTCAATCAGATCAGAATCAAAGAAGGAGACAAATACAAGATAGCTTTAAAACAAGATATGGGTTGTACAAATACCTAGTTATGCCGTTTGGCTTATGCAACACCCCCAGTACTTTCCAAAGGATGATTGACTCCGTCCTAGACAAGTACCTTGACCAATTCTGTATTGCATATTTGGACAACATCCTCATATACAGCAAGTCACATGAGGAACACCTCCAACACCTTGACCAAATACTGGAGAAACTCTCACAGGCCAACTTACACGCCAAGCTGAAGAAGTGTGAATTCTTTCAGTCCAAAGTTGAATTCCTGGGATATGCAGTGAAGACTGGTGAGTTTGCTATGGTGCAAGACAAAGTGGAAGCAGTGACAGCCTGGCCAATACTCAAATACAGGAAAGACGTGAGAAGTTTTTTGGGCCTGGCAAACTATTGCAGGGATTTCATCTAAAAATTTTCTCACATTACTCTTCCCCTGACCTGTCTTTGCTCTGACAAGTTCCAGTTTGTCTGTACTGAGGAGTGAACCGCGTTTGAGGCCCTGAAACTTGCGTTCACCTCTTCTCCCATTCTGGCAATGCCTGACTTATCTAAACCGTTTGTGCTGGAGACAGATGTGTCCAACTTTGCAGTAGGCGGGGTCCTTCTTCAGGAAGTAGGGAATGGTATGCTACATCCTGTAGCATATTACTCCAAGATGATGCTTCCTGCTGAAGGGAACTACCCAATATACAACAAGGAGATGCTAGCTATAATGAAGACATTGAAGTATTGGCGCAGGTACTTGTGCGGTGCTAAACATCTGGTAAAGGTTCTGAAAGACCACAAGAACTTGGTTTAATTCTTCAAACCACGTCAGCTGAACCAACAACAAGCAAGATGGGCCTTAGAACTGGCTGACTACATATTGAACATAGACTAGAAGCCAGGAAAAGTGAACGTGGTACCAGACGCCTTGAGCAGGAGAGCCGACCTGATTCCCTCCTCCACAGAAATCAAGGACTGCAACACCCACACACTACTAGACCCCGCCAGCCTAGGGATACAACTGAATTACTTGAAGATTGCCGCCAGCAAACCCAACGTGATAAGAGCCCAGAAACAAGACACCTATTCAACCAAACTAGTCAAAGCCCTGAAAAAGGACCCAGATTGCCATCACTCAAAGAAAGGATACTCCCTGAAAGGTGCTATCCTGCTGCTCCACAACAGAATCTATGTACCCAAAGGCCCAACCCAAACAAACATATTGATTGACCACCACAATTCAGAGATAGCTGGTCACCCTGGTAGACACAAATCCCTCTTAGGTATTAAGCAGAACTATGCATGGCCAGGCATGGACAAGGAAGTAGCTGCCTACATCAATGGTTGCAAAACCTGCAGAAGAACCAAGATGCATTGCTCAAAGCCAGAAGGACTACTGAGGCCTCTGGACATTCCCGCTGGACCCTGGAAGTCAGTGTCAATGGACTACATAGTAGAACTCCCCCTTTAAAATCTTTTGACACAATCCTAGTCATGATTGACTGCTTCACAAAGATGGTGTACTTCCTCCCAACCACTACCCACTGCACGGCAGCTGAGACTGCCAGACACTTCCACAACTGCATCTTGACATAACACAGCACTCCAGAAGAAATCATCACCGACCGTGGACCCCAGTTCACTTCTCACTACTGGACCCAAGTGATGAAAGACCTTGGAATAAAACGCTGCGTGTCAACCTCCTACCACCCACAGATGGACAGACAAACTGAACAGGTCAACCAAATCTTGGAACAATACTTTTGATGCTACACTAACACAGATCAAGACAACTGGGCAGAGATGATACCCATGGCACATTATGCCTATAACAGCAAAGATCACGCATCCACGGGTATGTCCCCCTTCAAGGTCAACTACAGGTTTGATCCATCATGGGACCCTAGTATTGGCAGCAAGAAACAGAATAAAGCAGGAAAAACCTGGATTGAACAAATACACACCACCCAAGAAACCTGCCTAAGGAATCTGACCCACACTGTTAAGACCTACAAGGTGTTTTCTGACAAGAAAAGAGTCCCCAGGAAAACCCTGGAGATAGGAAACAAAGTTTACCTTGACTCACAGAACGTCACCCTACACGTACCCAGTAGGAAGTTAGCTCACTTCTGCTGTGGCCCTTACAAGATTACAAAGCAAATGGGAGAATTAGCTTACAAACTAGAACTTCCACCCACCTGGAAAATCCACAATATCTTCCACCAATCATTAATATTAAAGAAAGAAGGAACTTCCCTTCCCCACCAAAAGATCAAGACCAACCCCCTGCCCATCCAGGAGGGACGCACAGCTGAATACAAAGTGGAGTACATTCATGGACACCGCCTCCACTACAAGACCCCACAGTACTACATCAAATGGGCAGGTTACCCCCCCCCAAAGAAAGCACCTGGGAACATGTCTCCAACCTACCTAATGCATATGGAGCCATACATCTATACTTGGAAAAGAGGGCTGAAAAGGAGGAGGGCACAGGAGAGAAGGGTATTATATCACAAGTGACAAACTCTTATTGACCATGCTTACTGGAATCCCTCAATTACGGGATTCAAACCCTGATACCCTGCAGGCCGCCAGCCCGCAGAACCAGCCACCCGGCTGCCCGCAGATTTTTGGGCTTGAACTAGAGCAGGATTTAACTTCAGAAACCCCTCTAAAGCTGGATGATTCAAAATTATCTACATTGACACTCCCCACAATAAAGATTCATGTTAGCTTGACAAATCAGCCGGCAGGCCTAGCCATAGAACCCAAAATAACTTGGGCCTCCAGGGAAGAGGAACTAGAGAAACTTCCCAATAAATGTGGGCCACCCAGAGATGACCAATCCAGTGACCCAACAAGGAAATTTGAGTATTCTAAGTTTGAACCTGCCAATGAAATAACTCCCACAATGGATGCCACCAAGGACTGAAAAAACCTGGTAAACAGTAACACCCAGGCCAGAGAAATGTGTAAAAGTTTTCCCATGATAGATGAGTATACTTATACCCTGGACCGCCAGGAAGATGCCCATCACCATTTATACAATAAAGTGACATGAACCTTTGGTTCAACCAGGTTATTCCATATTTGATATTAGTTCTATTTCATCTACATTCTACCTCCTGCGGTTCCACACCTCACACCCAATAGCCCCAAGAATCCGCAGACCAGCTGCCTGAGCTTTACTGACTGCCAGGAGCTCCCTACAGCCCAGTACATTTCACTGAGCACCCCCCCAACCCTGCATACTTGTAGTTCACCCTAGAGGAAATCCTAATCTACAGCCCTGAGGCCAGGACTAGAGAGACTAAAACTATCTTCAGGGAAGGCCACAAGATCACTATACCTCCCCTGATATTGCAACAAGTACAACTACCTGCCCACGTATTTGGTCCCAATGACTCTGCCTCTCACCCCGCGGCCCAACTGCCTGCAAGAATCTGTTGCTACTAATGAATCCACTTCCACTCAGATATTTGGAGTGATATACATCATTATTACTGGCTTGATCAATTCTATGGTACCTGCCAGCAGACCTTGGGCCCTCCTGGGCAAATCATTATCTTATATTGTAAAGTTAGCCCCAATCTTGTGGTGGGCCCTCCCTGCCGGGCCTGCAGGCCGTCTGCCCGCAAGTTCTCATGAACCCCCCACAGGCTGGATCCTGACAGATAGGGAGACAGGCAAACAACCCAGCCTACTTGATGTTGTATTAAGTTCAACTGAGTATTGAAGTACTAAAGCAACTTGTGGTCTGTCAGAACATGGGGTGAAAAGGTGGCACCCTCCAGGTAACAACACCGTTTCTTGACACAGTGCACAATTGCTGCTAACTCCTTGTCATGTATGGGGTAGCACTGCTTAGAGTCAGTAAGATTCCTGGATTTTTAGGCCACAGGAAGGAAGACGCCTTCCTCAGTTTCCACCCTCAGCACGCTCCCTATAGCTCTATCAGAGGCGTAAGTCTCAGATTTGTACTGGCATTTCAATTTGGAAATTGTAGTATGGGTGCAGTTGTAAGTCTCTGCTTCAATTTTAAAGGCTTGATCTCTGGAAGGAGTCCACTGTAAGCACTGTTTGGTATTTATCAGCTTGGTGAGAGAAGCAATCAGCTCTCCACAGTTAGAAATGAGCTTTTATACATAGGCAACCATGCCTAAGAACATGTGTACCTGCCCTACATTGATAGGGGCCAACATGCTTGTGATTGACTTATTTTGGCAGGGTTTGGAATTATCTCTTGGGCAGAGATGGTATGCCCTAGGAAAAGGAGCTCCAACCAAAGAAATTTTCATTTAGAGGGCTTGGCCTTCAACTGGTTTTTGCAAAGGGTGTCAAGGACAGCACAGAGATGCTGGAGATGTGTGGTTTGATCTTGTCTGAAGACAATAATGTTGTCAAGGTACACAACAACACATTTTCCAATTGAAATATCCAAATGCATTGTTCATCAACATGGCAAAGGTGAAAGGAGTGTTGATCATTCCAAAGTTCATGACACAACACTCAAACAACCTGTAGTGTATGTAGAAGGAAGTTTTTGTCTCATCCCCTGGTACAATGCAGATCTCATTGTACCCTGTGGTGAGATCAATACTACTAAGGCCTTTGCACCCATGAGTGTGTCAAAAAGGTTTTTAATTAGCGGTAAGGGGTATTTGTTTTTAACAGTCACCTTATTTAGAGCGTGGTAGTTGGTTATCAATTGAAGGGACCCATCTTTCTTGGCTACAAAGAAGACTGCAGCCCCATACAGCAAGAGTGAGGGCAGATGAAGCTCTTATTGAGTGCATCCACAAGTTGTTGACAGAGAGTCTTGTCTTCCTTGGGCGCCAAGCAATAAATGGGTTGTGCTTTAGGCAGCAGCCCTTGTAGTTGTACAGCATTTTATATTTCTCTTTGAGGAGGCAGTTAGTCTAATGTTTCATTGAAGACGTCCTTGTACTCCTTGAGGAATGCTACAAGTGCTGTTGGAGATGTGGTGGTCAAGGGGGGAGCTGCAGTAGGTTCAGAGTGGATGACTTCAACTGAACACTGGTCAAAGTCCAGCTTCCCCCCTTAAAGCTGTATATGCCAGTCTCTGTAAGCCTGAAAAATACGGTGTTGTGGAGTAATTTGCTCATTTTGACAGGGTATATCTGAAACCCCACCCTATTTCTATTGAGGGTTATTACAGACATATCCCAGTTGATATATGGGCAGTTGTTCCAAAGCAAGCTGAAGCCAGCAATGAAATTGTGGCTGAGTCCTGCCATGATTGGCCCAGAGAGTTTCACCTGAATATTTCCCATTATCACCAAGAAGGGTACTGTCTCATGATTGATTGCCACTCTGCGGGAGTTGGCTACACATACTGCTTTGAACTAACTAGGTACTTACTCTAGTTATTGAACATCTGTGAATCCCTGGTCAACCATGGTGTGATTGGCTCCAGTGTCTACCAAAATTTTGTGGGTATTTTCATGTAAACAGAAGGGGTAGGCCACATGGGTGGTTTTATTGGAAGAATAACTAGATTGGAGGATGGGGTTATCACTATGAACCTGGAAGACATATAAGGTTTTGACATCACATGCCATATAGTCACAGGGATATTTTTCAAGGAGAGAGTGGTCAGGAGGGGCTACAGAACCTCTTGTGTCATAAACCCCCAGGCTTTTCCCAAGTCTTTGATTTGCACCAATTGGAGCTCTCTCTTGCAGGGGCGCTTAGTTCCATTCTCCTGTTGATGTGGTTGGCGGCAGCCTACTTGGCTGTAGGCATTGCCAGGTGTGGCACAAGGTTGGGGTGGAGCATCATTTGACTGGCGGAAGCCTATCAAAGCATGGTTGTTGGCCTCCACAATGGCCTTGTAACAGTCATCAATGGAGGTGCAGCAACCTACAGGGACCCACTTATAGATATGGGGCTTGATGACATTGACTATCAAGGTAAGAAGCATGGCATTTCCATAGGTCACAGCTTCTGGGGTGGCAGCAAGAGCTTGTTGCCACACTGCAAGGTACTCAGGGACAGATCCTGTCTGTTTAATGGCTAGGAGTGGGTTCCTCACTACAATGGGCAAGAAGGTTTTGCTGTAGCAAGACTTGGCAGCATTCATGAAGGATTCCCAGATGACTTCTTGTTCCTGGCCTGCCCAGTTGGTGAATCACACAGTGGTGGGCCCTGTGAGGCGCCCAGACGCAGTGGCAACCCACATGGGCTCAGGTACTTGGCAAATACAGAGGAAGGTTTCCGTGGAGTGGAGTCAACTGGCAATGTCAGCCCCCTCCACGCCACCCGCAAAGGACTCTAGTTCAATATTCAGTATACTTTGGGTAAGGTCTGGCTGTGGCAGGGTGACACTGGTGTTGTGTTGCCCCAGGCGTAGGCAGTTATAAATGCTTGTGAATACCAACTGTCTTGATATATAAATTACTCCTTGGGGATGTCCCCATCAGGGATGGGAAAGAATATTTCCTGGTGTGGAGTAGCCATATGTCCCATACTCTGTCCCTTCTTGGGGGGAATTTTTATATTAGGTAGGTTATAAACCTACTGCTGCTGCTGTTGTTGCAACTGAACCCATTAGAGTTCAGTATTTGATTAGGGAAGACAACAGTCCAATAGAAAGTAAAAGAATGAATATAATAAGATGTGATTTATTGAGGAATACTGCAATTAATATACCATATAGAGAAGCCACAGGGCCACAGGATGTGGCACAGCAGCAGATTTGACATAAGGTTTGGACTGTGAAATAATAAGCAGAAATCAGCAAGCCAAATTGGCAACACTCCTAATTAGGAGATAGTGCCTGCAATTTGAAATTGTCATCAAATTGATCCATGCTGTTAGATACGTCCTGGGGTGACTCATTGAGTGCCCCCTGTGTATTGTAAGATACATTGGCAGGCAAGGAGAAAAACCTGGTTGCAACAATACTATGTTATATAACCTGAAACTTTATTTAGACTTTTAAATAGATTTTATTCATGTGTTCCCAGAATTTCTTATTGTTCTTTTTGTCAATTAGTAAAGAGTATTCTATAAATCACTCTCATAGGGAGTAGAAGAGTAAAATTACCAAAGCACATAGAGTATATTAAATGACTCATAGTATTTTTAACTGGTCATAAAAACAGCAACTATACAGTGTTTAATTAGACATATTTTTTATTGGTTATGATCAATCTAGTGATTAGTATATTTATTAGCCTATAAATATATCAATATGATGTTATTGTTTAAGTGACTCAATGGTGTAATCAAGTAAATCAAATTAGAATAATTAGACTGAACATTTTTGGTCAATCTTCCTTATATCACAATACTAATACCCAACAAAGATTTAACCTAAATGTAGAAAGTAAAGAATTTGATCCTTTTCAGGAAGTTAGTTTAGATTATTTTATAATTTAAAATCTTGACAATTAGATGAGTTAAATAAATTGGGGGTGGTTTCATGCCATTATTTTTATATACTTGTGTTTTTGATGTATCCTATATTTATAACAGGTTTACATCAGGTAATTATTAAAGAATTATCATCATTGGTTTCTACCTAAAAAAGCCATTTTTATGATTCTGCAATCTTATTCTACCTCTGTTTAAATTTGCCATATCAATCAATATATTCAAAGCAATATTTATTTTTAATATTAAGCAACTTTTAAGTTTTCCCAAATACTGAAATTAAATTTTACAATCTATACCTTGGATAATCCAGTCAAAATCTTAATGTCAAAGTTAAAATATTATTATTTTTGTTATCTATAACAGTTTTTGGTTGATTCAAGAGAATATAAATTGGTTCATATGGTAGGAATAAATTCATTAAGGTGGAACTGCGTAGAGCTTTAGTAGTTATTTGAGCATGTTAGAAAGTTGATGTTTAACTTTCCAAAGGAATGTCGCTTTTGCTGATGTTAATTTTTTTGCAAATAAAAAGATTTTACTATTGTATTTTATCTTAAGTCTATAGGTGAGAATGATTAGGGCTTTCCAGAAATAAAATTTCGATTGGTATTTGAAATCTAGATTGTGGTTTTTATAAAATAAGCTCTTTTAATTTTAAAATGATTAACCTAGTTTATTAACAATCATTAATGATTTATCATTTTATTTGCTTGATTTTATAAAAAACGAAAGGGACGTCTAAATTACAGGGAAAAGTGTTAGCTTTATTTTTCAAGATTACTGATACAAATTTCGTTACTTAAAACACTCTTTGCTAATTAGAAGTAAAATCACAATCAAGTATTAAAACTCAAAGGTTTATTTATCGTCATTGATTTAGACTACATATATTATCTTAAACTGATTTTACTCATCGATCTACATGGCAAATGTACGTCATTTTTTACTACTTTGATATAAAATCACTTGGTAAGCATGTCGTATTTATTCAGTCATGTTTTGTTAGCATTGTTGTTATTGTAGCATATGCGAAAAAGATGTTGACTTTTGATCATTCAAATTTTGTCAAGTGTCAGTGTTGAGTAAGAGGAATGATGATTGTTTGACATACGGTGAAAGCTAAGTCAATGTCGTTTAATATGATGTCATATAGAGCTACATAACTAATCTTTGGTACACATCCAAAGACAGTATAAATTGAGCGACATATAACAGATTCAATATTTTAGATTCCCCCTTCAACCTCTCCCAGCTATTCCACCGCTGCCTGAGCTGTCCCTGGTCCACCTCCCCCGCTACCTGGCTGTGGGTTCCTGGTCCGCCTCCTTCGCTACCTGGTTGTGTGTTCCTGGCCCGCCTCTTCCGCCTGGTTGTGTGCTCCTGGTCCGCCTCCTCTACCCTTTTGGTTTGGTCAATTGCAGGTATTCATCAAATACTAAACAATTAAAGTTTTTTGAACTTTTAGAGCCATGAAATCCTGGCGATTCTAGTTTCTTTTGGTGTCCTGTCTGGTCCTTGTGTCTGTTCCGGGTGTCCTTGTGTCGGTTTCGTGTCCTTGTGTTCCATGTTTTGGGTGTTCTTGTGTTTCTGTTTACGGTGTGTTTCATTCTCGTGTGTTCTCTTTTCTGTGTGTTTCATTCTCGTATGTTCTATTTACAGCGTGTTTCATTCTCGTGTGGTTTCTTCCAGTGTATTTCATTCTCGTGTTTCTTTCCTCCTGGATTTATGGGTGTCGCGCCAAGCAGCAAGTTATTTGATGCTAAAGGTGCCGTTGAATGCTGCGAAAACGTGAATGTTTAGTTGCATTCGCTTATTTGAAGGAGATCAATATGATAGTTACTTACTCCAGCGGTGGCCATCTTAACAAGAATCTTTCCGCACTTTAAGACTGCAATTCTTGCAGATACAAGTCTTGTCTTCAAGCAATCCACACGATTAGCAATTTCCCTATACCAACGCAAGTATCCAAAAAACCGTCCGCAACTTCTACTTGGCTCTTTTGTAAGCAAGCCTATTTTGAAGCATAGCTGTTTACATTAACTACACGCTACGGGCTAATAATATTAACTGTTTAAACATATCCGTTAACCCTTAAATAAAATTAAAAATTTAATAAATCCTTTTTTGCATAATTTTTCTTAATAAATGGCGTATATTGTTTTTTTATACCAAAGTTAAATATAAAAGTACTTTAAACCGAGACACTTCTATAAATACTACTTATATCTACTGTTAGATGTTGAATCAAAAAAGCAATCACTATTGATTATCCAAAGTAATGCAGTTGTTAACCAAAGGGTATATCTTTTATTGTATATTATCTGTTCTTCATATAGTACTCCATGATTTAGTTGGCTGATTCACAAAATAATATTTAAATTGGATTTATATTTAGGTGATAAAAATTGTTTAATCTCAGCTTTAAACTTATGCTTCGTCAGCCGTCTGGCTTCCCAGTCTGAACTATCAAATCCTGGTGATAATTTCTTTAAGTTTTTAAATTTTCAAATAAATATTTGCCATAATCACTTCAGTGAGGTAGGGTAGCGAAGCTGGGCTAAGGCTGCGTCTACCAAGCCCCGAGAAGTTAAAGTTAGAGCCTGATTTTGATTCTGGGTCATCCATTTCAATGTTTTATTTAAAATGTTTAATATAAGGTATTTTATTTTGGCTGTAGAAGTATTAAGCCAGAAGCAAGTCAGGCTAAGATAAAGCATCTCTAAATGCAACAGATTATAGAAATGTAAGTATTTTTGAACAAATTAATCCAACTGCATAAGTCAACATATTTTAAAATATAAAAATGTTAAAATATTTAAAACAATTTGAGAAAGAACATGGAATCTACTTAAGTTTTGTGACAGAAACAATACAACCTATTCTCAATAAGATTAAACATATTGAAGGCTTAGATGTTAGAAAACTTTGGCTATCTTATAATCTAGTTCAACATCTTACACATTGTCAATTTTGGTACCAAATTAATCTCTCACTCTTTTGCCTGTTTTGGTATCAAACAAATGTTCCACTTGACTTGTCCAAGCACCCCCCCATCTCTATTATGAGCCATGTCACATGTAACCAAACACTGATACTAGTTAGGCAATGACACAATATTTCTGGCTATAAAAGCCTAATTTTTCATCCAATAAAATCACTCTTATCCAAATTATTATCTGAAGCTTCCCCAAAAGTTGTCTCCTTGCCACTGGTAGCAACTACAGTTTTGATCACTCCCATGAAACACAATATGACTAACCAAAGCCCACCCATCTTTACCCAATTATTGAACCAAGCTAGATCCCAGGATATCTGAAAAATATACTTACAAGCCCGCAACATTAATATAGACATCCCAAATAGATGCACTGTATTCAAAGGTCTGGCCATTGTCATGAAGCCAGTCATAGATAAAGGCATTGAGCGGCTCAGGGTGAGGTGCGGCCAAGTCAGCGGGTAGGGCCCACCATAGAATGGGTGCTAACTTGATAATATAAGATACAGATTGCCCGAGTAAGGACCAGGGTCCAGAGTTGGGGACCACAGAATCCACCAATCCTGTCAAAGTAATATAGAGTACTCCAAACAGTTGGGTAGAGGTGGTCTCAGCTGCGGCAGTAGGTTCCAGTGGGCGGTCTGGTCTTGGAGTTAATGGTGGAGTCATGGGAACAAAGTACACTGGTAGGTAGTTGTACTTGTCTTTGAACAATAAGGGCGGTATCTCAACCCTCTTTCCTTTGCGTCCTATGTATTCAGTACTTCTAGTGCTTGCCAAAGGGTCAGCAATGAGGATGGTTTCCAAGTTTTACTCTGAATAGGCCAGGTTGGGGGGGTATTCAGTAAAGTGCACAGGTCCAAAGGGGGCTCCCAGAGGACAGCATAATGCCTGGGGCAATTTGGCAGATTGGTCTTGGGAGGGGGCGGCGGCCTGGTACTCTACTTGACCGGAATTAAGATGGAAGATCACTAAGACTACATAGGGTAAGATTTGTTCAAACCAAAGGTTCATAAAACTTTATTATCAAAAATGATGATGTGGTCTTCACCATACTGCCAGGTTTTTTATACCATGGGACTTTGCTTCTTTGATTTTTGCAGGGTTCAGATTTGCAGACAAGGCACTGGCAGGGCATGGATCTTGGCTTAGAGTCTTGAGGGCAGGAGATCCAGGTAGCGCCTGCTCAGGTGAATAGAAGTGGCAATGCTTTGTTCCGCCGCCCCTGTTCACTATGTCACCTGAGTAGTTCAATTGCACTACCATCTCTGGACGGCATGCTGGCAGTTGCTGTTGGTCATTGGCAGAGTTAAAAATAGGTTTTTTTTTAACCTCCTTAAAGCAAGCTACAACCTCTGCATAGGTTTGGGTCTTGGGTGGCTCAAGGTTGGCATTAATATGATGACCATCCAGGGAATTGTCCTTGGGAGACTGGCAAGTCTTGGAGTAACTTGTCAACTTGGTTATGCAATTTAGCAAGTGGGCGGGTTTCTGTCCAATTTGCGTGACTCAAGTAGTCTTTGGAGGATCAGGGTTTGATTCCAGGGCTTCCAGCGTTGATTCCAAAGCTCCAGTATTGGCCCTTGGCAGGTTGGCAGTAGGTCCTTCCCCAACTTCCATTAGCCAGGTTACATTTCCTTTGTAGGTATGGGTCTTTGTTGGCACCAGTTTGGCAGCAGACTGGCAACTATTCAGGAAATCTTCTGTAGTAGGCTGGCGGGTTGCAGAGTAATTCAACAATTCAAGCCTGTGACTTAACAGATTTGCGGGTCCTGGACTATCCTGGAGGGTTTGATTTGTCTTTTGGGAGCTGGGGATCAACTCTTGGGTTTTCCACACAAGTATTGAAATGTCATCCATGACAGTCATGTCCAAGGAATGATTCAAAATAATTCAGTATAATTTTGTCCTTCAAATTCAGCAAAGCAAACAACTGCCCTCTTTAGAAATACTCCAAACACTAAGTACATTGGCATTGAAAAATTCTTTGGCAAAAATAAAAATCATCAACTAGCTTACCACTTGGCATTAAAGCTAAATTCCAGCCATATATCATACAAAAAATGGGCTCAGGAAGCCAACAAACGCCTCTACAAGGCAGCAGCTTGCTGGTTTGCCTTCTGGGTTGGCTCTCAAATCAACAATCTGCTGGATAGCTGGTTATTCAGAGCTAATATTACATATTAATTATGTGTAACAGAACCCCTTTAATATATTTTCATACAGCTCAGCAACCTTCATCAGAAGATCAATATCACACCTTATGCCAATAAATTTGAGGAAATAAGTAGAAAAATTCATAACCATAAGAAGCAGAGAATGCACACATTTACATCTCATTGATCAAAAAGAATAAAACCTTTATTAGTGGTTCACATTTGTCCCAAAGCAGATAACTCTATGCCTGGGCTCATTTCAGATGCTAAATGTTCAGAAATACACGTCAACATAAAAAAACCACACATAAATGACAATAACTCCTCATACTCTAACATTAGAGATAAAAAATATAGAACAAGCCTTAAAACAAAAATAATAGCAGTCACAATAGCAATGGTAATAAAATAAATAATGGCAACTAAATCTGGAGCTTCAATTGCTCATGTCTCAAGAGAGAGGACACCACCAAAATGAATAATGCTGAAAAAGCAATCTGGTATGAATCTGACCCCACATTATCTGACCTTTAAGGCCTTGGCACCAAGGGTCAGGTAAAATAGGAGAAGGGACCAACCTTAGGGCAAATGTCTCTCATCAACATGAAAAAATGTTTTCCTTGGAACAAAATTTGCTTGACACACTTCCTGTGACCCTCAAACCACTATTATTATGAACCTAAAAATAAAGAATGATTCCCAACTTTAGTCTACCCATGCACTTAAAAATCAAGCACACATGATATCTTAATTGATTCTAGTTTTTAACACATAATGGTGAATAAATCATTTTTATCCAAATACAATATGCTGTTTTCAAGTCCAACCATAAATACACTAGACTGACATATAAAACAAGAGTCCTACTCAAAGGCAAAACAACTCCCTTCAAAATTAATCTCCAAATCATACATAATTTTATTAAGGGACTTGTCATGAAAAACTAAGCTAAGAATTGTTGCTGAAAAAGACTGGTTCTCCTGGGTAAACACTAGTGTATTCCAGAAGACAAAAGCCATGTGTTGTAACATAGACTATGGTGTGTGCTATTTGCTTAGCTTGGATTAAAATGTGGTATACTTTAACCTAAACTAAGCTCCTAATAAAAGACTATCTTAGTGTGAGTAATTTTTGATTTGTTTGAATTTGATTCTTTATAATAATAACAAGGGAAGAGTTATATAGGAGATTTGGAATTAATCTTAAGCCACTGATACTCTGATCAGGCTTCAAACTCAGATCATATTAGTACTCAGCCCATCAATTGGTATGATTGTTTTATGGGATAAATAACCCTCTGAGATTATGGCCTGTTGATTAACTGGACTGGTTGTTCATCTGTGCTACACATCAATTTGGATCTTTGAACTCAAGACTGATTAATGGAAGGTGTATTGACATCAGTAATGGCTAGTTTTTACTAACCACCTTACAACACCATGTTCATCAAACAAAATAAAGTC